>OZ020486.1:10530412-11130412 GCA_963971405.1 Psococerastis gibbosa
ATATCTCAGTTAATATTGGTCGCAGAGGAATGAATTAAAATCTGACTGAAAGATCGTATTATTATGGTAATATATGGATAATGGTAATCTACACTTTTTACGACAAATTAACGATTTCAAGATGACGTCCAGTCAAAGTAAAAATAATTTAATCAGTAAAAGTTCATAGTCGTCATAGTTTGGAACACAAGAGTGTTTTGTGTGTTGATGTTGTGATCGGGAAAATAATGAAGTTTTTTTTATTTTCTATTACACATAGCGTCAGGGGCGTAAAGTTGGGCGGGGGGGGGGGGGCACGGTCCAACTTGCCCCCCCCCCCCAGCTCCTTTTGGCTTTACCTCCCTCCCCAGCTTCGAGCATTGTAAGACGTGGTTCTTACTTCATAGTCCCCTTTGCAGCAATATGAATATAAGCATTCTTTTTTTAGATTTGTAAAATCTACAGCTATACTTTACAACTATTAAAAAATGCGTAAAACTCTACAATTTTTCTATTATATTATCAATTTTTTCTTCAATCTTCAAAATGCCTGATGACGTCATAAGGTCTACTTAGTTTTGCCCCCACCATCATCATTCTAAAACTTTACGCCTCTGGGTAGCGTAGAGGAAAAGCAGGGTCTGCGGAATCTCCCTACACCTGATCGGCCATAGCCGAAAGGGATTTTTTAAATTCACATACTGTGTATATTTTAGTCGTTAGTAATGTTAATGAAGTGTGGGGGGTTGCTTGCCCCCTGATAGTTTGCTTCTGGGGATAAAAAATAAAAATAACTAAATTTTTATGATAAATGACTTAATAATATTTTTTCTGCGAAACTTTTCTATCGATGATTTCTACCTTCAGGCATGTTTTAGGTGTTAAATTGAGTAACGAAACCGGACAGGTTGCTTTCCTTTTTTTTTTTTTTTAATGATAGAAAATTCACTCTCAAATGCATTGCGTGCCCTAGCTGCCATTATTACTGTGTGGTAATGTGTTGATCTGACCAATCTAGAATAAGTTATGCAATACCATCCATTAATTTAGTGCTTTGGGATAGGTGATATCCTAGGCCGTTGCCAGAGGGGGTCCAGAGGGTCCGGACCCCCCCCCCCCCCTTCCCAAATGGTTGCAGCGTACACTAGATAGAATGGAGTTTTAAAGAGTTTTAAATATATTGAGGTTACCTCACCTTCAGTGACGTCAGGTGGACCCCCCCTCCCCCAGATATCCGAAATTGAACCATAGGAAAATTATTTACCATGAAATTACTCATTTTCTAGTAATTGATAAATTGGAAAGCATGTTCGAGTAAACTCGGACCTGTTCTCTGCACTGTATGTACAGTATAAAGCTTACTTGCAACTTACCGGTTTGATAGGCAGGCAGGCCTTGAAGACCTCTTCGACTGGTGGCCACTGGTCTTGGTTTCGTCATTGTGAACGGTGATGATCTTGCCACTGCAGGCCAGTCTTGTTAGTCTCACCACAGCGGGCGGTCATGCTTTGGCTATTGACGTTCGAATACCACTACGGGTGGGGTAGGCTTTGACATTGGCGATCCCCCTGCTGAATAAAATAACAAAGATTGTTTAATATCCAAACGCATACAAATAGTTATGAAGGAGAATTACTGCATTTACCTAAGGTGTAAAAATCAAATTTCACATTTCTTTAAGAAAATAAACCGATAGCAATTAGTATTGAAATGAAAAAAAAGGACTTTTTATTGTTTCTATTACTAAGCCAACCCAGCGGAGTTAGGGCTATAAAGCCCTCTCTTACACTCCACTAGGAAAGCCCGGGACCGCCTGCTTTACATGCCCTCCGAAGCATGGCCAGAAAATGTAGCCAGTGTGGGACTTGAACCAACAACCTTTCGGGTGAAAGTCAGAGTCCGTACCACTACGCTACATGTCTTGACATTCTTCAACATTTATATAGCAGGCCGCTCCACCAACGCTTGGAAAGTTTTCGATTGGATCATTGGATGGCGATGGCGTCAGCATTCTGTAACGAGGACGCCCCCCCCCCCCCATGTTCCAATGCATAGTGGTACCATCCAAAAATCCTATAATGAAGCGTTGCGTTGGTGGGACTGGGCCTTACACGGTTTAGCCAACTTGACTTGAGCAGCATTTAGCCTAAGGGTTAGTTGGGAATTTGACTCGGGAAAACACAATAGGGAACTATACACAAAAAATTGTTCTTTACCTATACACAAAAAATTGTTCTTTACCTAGCCGATACTATAAGTATTTTTTTATTTTGGCAATTAGTCACTAGCCTACACTGATGTTAAATATATGCAAGGTGAATCGCACCACCCCGTCCGTCCCTTTTTATTTCCGTTATTATGGGGGATTTAGAAATGGGATACGAAACTTGATTTCTGAGTAGGGGTCGAACTATGTTTTGGTGGCATTCGCCTTTTTTTTGGGGGGGGGGGGCAAAGAAACAGAAAAGGGATGGTTTATTTAGGGACATTACGGAAATTTCAAAAGTTACAAACAAATGAAAACCCTTTGATTTTGTATGCAAAAAATATGAATTTGACCTTTAAGGCGAAGTACCTACACAGGCGCGGATCTAGAATGAGACCAAGGAGGAGGCTAAGATTAAATACTAATGTTTTAAAAAAAATATACGGCTGAAATGTTGGGATCTTACGCATTTTCTGAGCAATAACGGTTTTATATTATAGGTAATTAATACAATCGAGCACAAGGGGGGCCCAGGCGTCCCCCCGCGAGAAAAATAAAACTGAAATAGTGGGGTTTTACGCATTTTGAGGAACCTTGGATTGGATTTTTTAAATGGACCTGTCGTAAATTAAGATTTTTTTTTAAATATTCTTTTTGTGAACCGGAACCTGACTTCCATGGTGTGTCACGTGTCAATTATTTTCCAATTTCGTAAAAATAGGACCCGTTGCACATCAAATTAAAGCCTTTGAAATATTAATTCATTTGACATAGCCTACCGTCTAATAGCGTTGGTCAGCGCCTTAAGATCTGAGATGAATTTTCTGAAACGTCCCCATTTTTTTCCATGTGTAATTAACCGAACTTGAGGCGCAAGCTCATAATAATAATTAGTATGTCAAGTGATTTGCAGTTTCAAGGGCTCTCGTATGAGTGCGTTGTCCAGTACAAAAAAAAATGAAATAAAAAATATTTAACTGTAATTTTTTTAAAAATATTATTCGCATACAAGCAATTATGAATGTATCCGAATGACCGCTTCAATCGCCTCTGTAGGTAATAACTTTGTTGAGTTACGACAGGTCACCGATCGCATGATGTGTAGAGACTTGCATAAGTATGAACAAGCTACCACTATGTCATCGAAGTCATATTATATTAATTCTGTTCATAAACTACTGCATTTCTCAAGAAATATACCGGAAAGAAATATTTAGCCTACCTTGTTCGCCCCCAGGTTGTTCCGACAGCACTCTGAATGAACCTCGTTCGTACAAAAATCCAAGATGCTGGCTATATTGAGAAACATCGTCAAAACTCGCATTGCTCTGGTTGGTACTCTGACTGATCTGTTTAAATTAGTTGGCCGCAAGCTTTTCCTACTGTATATGGCTACAATGGCATCCATATGTGCTCAGTCTCTTCTCCGGGCGTCGTTCTGAAATAACAAAAATTAATAAAATATTAAAATCGGCTATTCAAAATTTGTCTGAAGCAGAGCCTGCCAAATACGATATGTTCCCGATCTTCGGAACAATCGAAGTGAAGTTTACATACAGTATTTGCATTTATAAACCCTGCAGAAACAACGACTATACTTTGAAGGCAGTTACCTTTTGCTAAGGTCTACATACAGTATGTATGTATATGCTGAAAAGGTATACTTACATTGCTGAATCTCGACAGGCAAACTAGCGGCTTGGGTTGCATAGTGGAATGGTGTGGAAGTGCGGTGGGCCGAACGGGGGCCAACGCCAACTATCTCGAGGACTGGCGCGAACCACAATGAATAATGATCGAGAACAAAGGGGTGCAAGTTCCAACTTGAGCCAGCCACCTGCGGGCTGCGAGCACCATTCCAACCACGGGGTGGCCAAAATTACAGCAACACTTTCAATGTGTAGGCCAGGCACGTAGCCAGGGAGGGGGCTTTGGGGTCTGAAGCCCCTCCCGAAATGTAAGAAAAAGGGAAAAACAATGATTTTTTTGGTTTATTTATATTTGTTCTCGTTCGATCCAGTGTACATAGGCCTGCAGTTGATTCGATAGTGCAAGATACTTCCGCAGATTACGGAAGTCTGACCCGCCGTTTTACTGGAGGTATTCCATACACACCCCCCCCCCGCAACCCCCTGGTAGTTAGCCCCACCCGAAATAAAATCCTGGCTACGTGCTTGGTGTAGGCTATACACAATTCAACTGATGTCGTAGTCTAAATTCTTTCCCATAGAATTTTCATGAAATTCTGCATGTACTGTAGGTTCAAAAAAATATTGTCCAGAACTAATTTTTTCATTTTTTAATATCAATTCATTTTGGTTGATTTATACACACACAAAAAACGAAATAACTAATAATAAATGTTTTCTCGGAAATAGCTCCGATGATTTCTTTAAAATTAACATACTGTATGTTGTAATACCGAATTTTGTTATTTTTTTAAGAAAACCCACTAGGTCGCATCCCCCTTGATAGTTTGGTTGAGGGCGTATAAAATAAGTAAAAGGTTCAAATCTTTTACTGAAGAACCATTCAATTGATGCTTTTTAAGTTCAGGTAGGAGGTGTTTAGTGTATAGTGTTCTGTAGTGTTTTACAATAGGTGCTAAATAGAGTTCAACAACAAAAAGCATGGTGCTTTCCAAAACAAGGCTTTGGTATTTAAGACAAAATTATGATGATATTTCCTTTCAAATCAGCAAGTTAATGTGGATTACCTACGAGATAATTAATAAAAAAACTTTGGAGCTTTCCTCAACTACAACAAAAATCAATTTTTGAGCGTTTTGAGGATAATTTATGTCGCCAAATTTGGCTAGGCTATTTAATATACAAAGAATTGTCTGCAGAAGTTCGATGAGACTTATGCTAATTGGCTCACTAATTAGCACTGGCAGACTCCGACTGACTATATTGGCGACTACTGCAGTCGTGCTGAGAGACTGCCAACAGTCACTCAAGCTACCAGCTATTTCTCTTACATCCCATAACCTGCAGCTATTATACCAACATTCTTCAATTTTTAAATTCAACGCGCAGTTTTGGTAACAATTTCCGAAATTCTTACCATAATTCGAGAAAAACTCAGTTGAAGTTTAATAGTCTGCAGTGGCGGAGCGTGCATGTAAGGCGGGTAATGCCGCATTACCCTAAAAAGATCGATGAAGGGAAAATGTCTTTTAGTAAAATAATAAAACTATACGATTATGCACAAAAAAGTTTGGAACATGACTCATCAGCCTGACATTGTGTAGCGATATAAGAGTAGAGAACTGGGAAGGCAGCAGGCCACCCGGCAGGCGTAGTCATTTCTATGAGGCACTAGCATTTGTGTGTTAAACCATATGGGGCCTTAACATAGGAAAAAAATAGTAAGCTAAGTACACGCTAAAAACTCGGATTGCAGTTTTCAAAATGTGTAGCTACGTGGCAACAAATCCTTAGAATGTATTTAGAATTGAGTTGAAATCCATAGCAAGCCACGTTCAAATAAGATTGTGTGAGCATGATGTTGTCAACGCAGTCTAAGAAAATTAAGAATCTCGCCACGTTGTAATTCAAATGTTTTCTTTTTTGTTTTCAAATTTTAACGTTTTAAGAAGATCCAACATGCTATATAAAATGATGCATGTTTCCTTCTTCTTTAACTTTAACGACATAAATAGTGGGAAACATCAAACCAGGGCTGCCATTTTCCGGTAAACTCTCCCAATTCCGGGGAATTTCAATAGGCTTCGAGGGTAGAGTTGTACTCTCCTCCCCTAAACGCTAAGGGTTGCTTTATTCCCATTTCCCCGGAATTCACTTACTTCTTTGACCGCGTGTGCGTTTTCAGCCGGTGTTACTTATTATTAATTAATTATTGTTTTGTTTTTAGTTTTTCTTTGCGTGTGATTGTGCAATTGTTTACGGTTCCAAGTGACCATGTGTCAATGTCTGATTGACGAATTAAAGCAGAAATCTTTCTCTGCTTGTACATATGAGGAGAAACGTCGGTGCCGCAAAAAAATGCCTACTGTACTTGGTATCTTGGGGGGAGGGGGGGGGGTAGTTGTGGGCCAAAATAGGAAAACATATGTAGGATCGATTAAATCAGAGCATAATAAATGAATTTACAATCGATTTACCAAATATTTTTTTTTTGGGGGGGGGGCAGCTACCCCCCTCCTTCGCTGTACCCGTCCTTGCTTCGTATATAATAAAATTGTTCTTCAAGCATTACACTCGCAATCATCCCACGCTCCGCCGCTGATAGTCTGTAGTCCTTTTAACGGCGGACAATATTTTCAATCCCCTTATTTATAGCGCAACAACTATGTATGATAGAGATATACCGTTTAGCTGCTCATAGATTAGCTTTCGGAAATTGTCATATGGTGCACTTATCTCATAAAGTAAGAAAGTGTCACTTATACCCATTGCTTACTAACTCATTCAATTTTGATGTTGCCACTTAGAAATCTGGACCATAAGGTCAAAATCCAAGATGGTGACCTACAAAAGGTAGACGTTTCATTACAGCAATTGTTTCCACTCTCACGCCCGATTTTCAACTCTTAAATTTTTTTATGACACATGAGACTACAGTACAGGCTTACGGCAATGAATATATTTAAGGTTACAGGTGTTATTTATGCATACGACTACATTTATATTCTGAAGAATACTGTAACCTTAAGCCTGTAGGCTATAGTGGACGTGCCATAAAAAGAGGTGAAAGTGCAAAATTAGTTACGTGTTAAATTCCAATGGCACAGGAAGTGAAGAAAACTCAGGAAATTGAAATACAAAGTGCAATATATACTACTGTATATGTACAGTATATTCAGGAGTTCCAAATCCCTGGACTAAGTGGCCGTTTAAAATGTTGGCCACCCCTTGCCGATGTCGTCTGTCTAGCGATGGAGTTGCTTCTTGACTTGTTGCAAGTTGCAACTTGTAAATTACGATTGGTCCGCTATTGTAATTATTTTGTAGCCGACTGCTACTTGATAGGCAAGGCCTACAGAACAGTAAGCTTAGGCCTTAGGGTTTGAGTTAGGAAACATTGGACACAAACTAAAACTTTGTATTTTAGATCGGTACGTGCTGAATGACTAGTCAAAACAACCTTAAAATCCCATTTACGCTAATTTTTCTATGGGAGTAAATGTCCCCCAAAACGGGGGTACATTCAGTTTTGAATTTTTAGTGGGGTAATTATTCACCTCACGGCAAAAAATATAATTTTATTGCCAATTAAATTATACCTTCAAAACGAGTACGATATGAAAAGGGCAAAATCAGAGGGGCTGAAATTTTTCACAATTTTGGAGTTTTTCACATTTTCAAATTAATACAAATTTCTGTAATTGCAAAGGCACGGCCGGAGTCGTATGAAGAACCAGTAGAATCCGGGCTGATGGGCCGTGGTCGATATGAAAGTGATCTTCCAAACGCTCCGTCAACATCTGCGGTCGACATATTCAGTGTACTCAGTGCCACTGAAAATGTCGACCATCAAATCAACATAGGATTTCTCTTCAGATTCCTATACACGAAAGTTACCCATAAAAATGCTCAGCCAATATTGATGTTTTATAGGACATGTAGACTAGTGGTACGGACTCTGACTTTCACCCGAAAGGTTCTTGGCTCGAGTCTTACACTTCCTACATTTTCTGGTCATGCTTCGGAGGGCATGTAAAGCAGGCGGTCCCGGGCCTTCCTAGTTGAGTGTAAGGGAGGGCTTTACAGCCCTAACTCCGCTAGGTTGGCTTCGTAATAGAACAAAAAGTCATCATTTATTTATTTTTTTATTTATAAATGAACTTTTGCTTTTATTTAAAAAGTTTCGATTAGGCTATTGCAGGCTACCTAAAAGAATATTGAAGACGAATTTTCAATTTCACAGAACCGCAATGCAACGCTCGTATGTGTTAATTTATGTTCTGTTATCTATAGCTACTTATAGTCAGTCTAAGTGCGTGTCGAGTCCTAGTCACCTCCGATTTAATCGTGTGACTTTACCATGTTCCGCAAGTTCCATTATAATCAGGAGGTCCACCCTGTCAGTCAACTCACCTTTTCCCCGAGGTGAAAGGGCCTGCCCTTATAGGGTTTCTCCAGTTAACAAACAGACTCACTCCCCCCGCCAGGCTGACAGGGTTGCTTAAAGCAGAAATGCTGAAAGCAGGCGTTGAAAACAACAACATTCTCTATTGAGATTTGACTTATATTTTGAAATCTCTACATATTTACTTCGCCTGTCCAGGGAGACACGCATATAATGAGTTGTCCAAAGTTGAGAAGAAAAGTATAGTAAAATGTATTCCTCCAAAAAAAGTTACAATGTTTAGAAAATGGATTCATTGATACACGATGATTTACGATGCAACCACAATACAGTAAACGACAATTGTGTGACTACGTGATAAGGCCATCCACCTTGTGCAATGAGAAACTCGTGTCTGCACGGGTGGATGGCATATCAAGCAGGAAAGGAAAATGTTAATATCAATGACGCAGGCTTGAAAAAATTGCTTGGACAGCTTTGTCGTTTGCTTCATGCAGGTCGTCAAGCGCTGCATTCATTTCTGATGCCTGATGATGGGAATAGCACCCACTCCCGAAACGTGTCTCCCTTCCACTGACAATAAGCACCGCCCTAATTGATCGATGACTGTGAGGCCCCCGCCTTTAATGACTATTAACACAGCAGCTGCAATTTAAGTCCAACTAACCCATTGGTAAACAATATCACAGTTTAGTTCTCTACCAACTGAACTTTTTCTGACCTTAAAACATTTCATAAACTGACGTTTAATAATAATTATAAGTTAATAATAAGTTTAGCACTATCTACACGTACTTATTTAATCCTTTTTAACTGTTATATGTTTATTTGCTTATAGGTTCTTCACGAGTGGCATATGCTTGTAACCACGCGCGATGTAATTCTGCTCGTCATATGGATTTTCATTGCCTTTTCCCCTAGAAGTGATTTACTTCGGGAGAAACTCATCTCCATGAGAGGGAAGCAACTGCAAAAAGGCGCAATATTCAGCATAAATTTGCAACAGAACTCCTAAATCTCGTAATATTGGTAATGTACTCGTCAAAATATTGTAGCATGATGTAGTGTATAATACTGACATTAACTTAAAGTTGAAGAAGCGACCTTCTCAATATAACCGAAAGTAGTATAGATACCGTACATAAAATCTGAACTTGGTGAGATTCGAGCATACGTTCTATGCCTTACCGAGGCATCGTTTTAATAGCTAGAACGCAAGCCCGGTCAAGTACAGAATTTGCTAAAACCTCTACATATAATACCATGCTCGCCGACATAATTTTCATTTGTTAGATATAAGGGGTTTTCACTGCTTTTCGATTTCCCCAAGGGAAAGTATAGGAATAGAACTCCAGTTTTTCTACGGTAGAAAAATAATGCCATAAGGAAATTTATTTCGATCAACTTTCCACAACTAGGCCTACTTGGTTGGGTAAACTGAGCTTGGGAAATCGAAAACGCCAAACGGCCATTTTTGTTGTTGTTTTGCATTTGAATTTTGGTTTTTATTTTTATTTAATTTAAAAAAAAATGAGCTCTGCGACAGAAATTAATAAAAAAAAAAAGGAAACATATGGCAAGGGGTGGACTGCAGCAGATGTTCGTAACTTAAGTGAATGCAAAGAAACTTTGGAAGTAGGTTAGGTTAGATCGGGTAAAGTCGGAAACTTAGAGGTATACGTTTCCATGGCAAATATTTTTCTACCGTAGAAAAACTGGAGTTACATTCATACTTTCCCTTAGGCGGCAATTCCACCGGCGAATTTACTTCATTTGTGATTTGAGATTTTTTTGTTTGTTTTGTTTTAAGGATATTATTATGTAGGTACTTAACTTAACTATTTTACATCAAGTTAGAATATGGTAGCAGACATCATTAATAAGTTTCTACCATATTATTATAACTTAATTTATTATAATAGATAAGTTAAGGCTGGCTTAAGTATCTACATAATAGCCTCCTTGAAACAAAAGAAACAAAAAATCACAAGTGAATTAAATTCGCCGGTGGAATTGCCGCCAAAGGGAAATCGAAACGCAGAGAATACCCCTAGTAGGTAGGTTAGCACCAGCTATACTAACACCTAACCCAACAGGTCTGTGACTGTGAGCTAACTTAATTGCATAAATAAGGCAATTTTCCATTATAGTAATTAAGACAACATAATCGTGGGTTCGAATCCCGCCAAGTTCAGATTTTTTTATATTATGCAGTTTGGTGTATACAACAGCATGTTGTACGTACCTAGTAGCATACATGAAAAGAATACGTTGATTTCATTAAATTCTTTTAATTTTCATTGATGAATATACACAAATACACACTAGAGACGGAATGGGGAAAATATTCCCCAACATAGATCATCAATGAAGAATGGTTAAAATTAACATATACATGTACAGTACTGTAATCAGTGAGTATAGGCCAATATTGAATTTAAATCCGATATGCACACACTAAAATATAATAAGCATCTCTAATGTCAATTTATGAAGGTGGGATATTTAAAATAATTCTATTATAAAAATACAAATTTAAGTTTGGTTTATCTCACTAAGCGGCCCGATCTGACGATGATACTTATCATTTAAGTGACGCTTATCTTGCTTTTATTTTGGTTGTAATCATTGAATCGGTTCACATAGGCTATTACTACTACTACCGATTCAATAATAACAAATAATAAAATAAGCGTCACTTAAATTATAAGTATCAGTGGTCGGATCAGGCTTAACCCTATTAATAACACTTTACAATATTAACAGATCATTTGAAAATGACAATAAATACCGTCACTAAGGCCTTCAGTCCTGAATTGTTGCTTATACAAAGAATTAAGGCAATGAGGTTCTGTAGGGACAGTTTTGGTCACTAGGTTCGCTGACGAAAACCGATATCCATATTATTCAAAATGGCCGCCGTTTGCATGCGAAAACTAAGCTCTTGGCATCTAATTAATTCTTTTAATATTTTTTATAATATTTTTACTATGCCTGGACCTTATTTCGCTGCATATAATTTAATATATATATTCTCCATGATTTATAGAAAAATATCACTTTAAAATAATACGTAATTAAAAATCATTTTAAAATAGTATTGAGGCTTATGGAAAAATCAACGCTTTGATATCATTGCAACTGGTGCTGCCATCTACAAAATGACGCCACAAATGAACCCCATTACTACATTGAATGAACTGTACTCGCTAGTGCATTGAGTACACAACTATATAAATATAGCCTTGTTTAGGACTTTGCCCGGTTTGCTTCTATGCAACTCAATTAACTTGTAAGCTATAATTCGAATACAACCAGGGCGGTTGGACAATTTGTCAAGTATTCTATAGCTCTTTCTGTACATGTCAGCAATGTTCTCGGCAGAGACTTCCTTAAGGCGCGGTTTCCACCGACCTGCTAGTGCTTAATACAAATGCGGTGACGTGGTAATAGACATTCAAGACTTAGGCGGGGTTTCCACCGACCTCGCATTGCAGAATGCAAATGACATTGACGGAAATTTGAATTTTTATTTTTATAGAAATCTATTAAAATGTTTGTACTTAACATATCCCATGAAGCCATTTTTTAATTTTAGTTTGTTTGTTTGTGATTTTACTCTATGATCATTGATCAATTTTAACTATGGCATAGAGTAAAACAAACATTTCGGTCAATGTCATTTGCATTCTGCAATGCGAGGTCGGTGGAAACCCCGCCTAAGTCTTGAATGTCTGTTACCACGTCACCGTGTTCGTATTTAGCACTAGCAGGTCGGTGGAAACCGCGCCTTTATTGAAGTATCTCAACACAACAATCCCCTCTATAAAACAATTACCACGGAAACTAAAGCCTTGAACAAATGCCCATACGTATTTTCTTTAAATCGAAAAAATAATGACAAACACATGTGAAAGTACCCAATGCGACCCATTCAATATTGTCAACAATTAATAAACGTTTTCAGTAACGACATGCCCGAAATTCAGTCGAAATAGTAAATGATTAAATTAATGCAGAAACACTTCGAATTAAGTTATGGGGCCTGCTGGTAGGTTATAGGGCAGTTTGTCGAGTCGGACATTTGCTATAGCGAAGGTGACTAATGCGTATATAAAATATAGGTACTATATTATATATAATATAATATATAATAACTATAGCGTTAAAAGAAGTATGTCAGAATCCGCCCTGAGTAGCCTATATTTCTTAGTTCTCAAACAGATTGTTAGGATAATAACAATTCTACGGAGTGTTAGATTAACACGATATGCATTTAAAATCTAAAAAAATACAATGTGCAAAAAATTAAATTTTTCGCTGACTAAGCACTATGTTCGATGCTCTTCCTTATTCTTAAGTTTTATGTAAAGACAGGAACTAAATATAATACCGAATATTTGTAACACACAAATCCCAGTTCCGACGGCACTGATGATGGCTAGATGTTCTTTGGCTACTTCTGCCAGCACCAGCATGCATCCCTGAAAATTCAAAATTGGCGCGAAATTAGTTTAATGTTTCAGGTTTAAAAGTAAATGGCCGGGGTTTTGGCGAAATTATTATTATTATTAAACGCTTCCTAAGTCTTGAATGTCTGCTACCACGTCACCGTTTTTGGAAATAGCCCTAGCCGGTCAATGGAATGGGCACCTAACTTAAAAGTAGCTTCTTTAGTATTAATATTGAATCAAGGTATTTGGTGTAAATATTCGACTTTTACCACGGTGTACTAGCCCGGATAGTTCAGCCTCATTGATTGGTCTCCAGCCGTGATATTTGTTGACAATACGAATATCAGAATATCACACATGGCATTCTACAGATCGACATATGCAGACATTTCCAGATTAATCAGAATGAAAGGTCAAAATGACCCTAACGAATACCTACGCGCAGACTCTTGAAATAGGTATCAATTATTAATTTGCCTGGCTGAGCTGCAGGCTACTAGTGGCGTCGCAGGTGGCGCATAGCTAGCAACCAAATTACCAAAGGCCACCAGATATATGGTGGCTAGCTGCGTATATAACGAATAAGTAGTCCCCGACCAAGCAGCGGCATAATTGGAGGGTGTGGTGGTAAGTCTGGTGGGGCCGGCTTGTCTAGAAAAAGCCACAGTAGCCTGTGACTATATGTGACGGGAGAATGGGGTTCATTTGTGAGGTCATTTTGTAGATGGCAGCACCAGTTGCTAAGATATCAAAGCGTTGATTTTTCCATAAGCCTCAATAATATTTTAAAGTTATTTTATTTATGTATTATTTTAACGTGATATTTTTCTATAAATCATGGAGAATATATATATATATATTAAATTATATGCAGCGCAATAAGGTGCAGACATAGTAAAAACAATATAAAAATATTAAAAGAATTAATTAGATGCTAAGAACTTAGTTTTCACATGCAAACTGCGGCCATTTTGAATAATATGGATATCTTATTGTCGTCAGTGAACCTAGCCACCAAAACTGTCCCTACAGAACCTTATATAGTTGCTGCCACTAAAATCGCAACCACTACTAGGGCTCTCTTTTGTCCTGGAGTTGGGCGGAGGAACTTAAAGGTCCGGTAGACACGGTCAATTCTCGCAGTCGGGATTAGCCGACGGCTTTCCCATTGTAGGGATATGGCTTGATGAATGGTTGGTGCAAACCCTCAGAGTCTAATTCAGATGATCTGGCGTGTGTAGAGAAAAACCGGGCACTTTCGTGTGGCTTCAAGCCAGCTTCCGAAATCGACAAGTAATCTCGTCCTGCTCGGCTTAGCCCATAGAGGGGAACAAATGAAGGCGTCAACCGACCTGGGCGCCCGAGAAAATAGTATCTGCAGAAAGTTATGGATGATGTAGGGACCAATACATACGTGGAGCTGAAGAGGGCATGCCAGGATCGTGGGGAGTGGAGGCATCGATGCCACATGTTGCTGCCAACCAGCCAGTCGGCTGTATCTTGAAGAAGAAGACCTGGCCTTATAGCTACGATGGAAATTGGGATTGGTAAATGATTCGTGCAAACCCACAGAGTCTAATTCAGAAGATTTATATGATCTGACGTGTCCAGGGGAAATCCATGAACTTCCTTGCGAATGGCGTCAAGAAATCTTCTGCTAGTCTCAAGGATGCAATGGCAACTCGTCCGTGTGTAATGTGTCATATCATATACATTTATAATATCCGTGAGGCAGACTTACATCGTATTGTATATTGCTAGGATGATCTCTAATCCCGCAATTAGGCATGGGTGTCTTGCAGCAAGAATCTGGCACCAGACTGTTTTTGTTGTGACTCTCCTTGTACCACCGCGAGTATCTCCAATCTTCGAACTTCATAGCGCCACAGCATTTGAACTGGAAAAGTACAGTAAAATTGTAAAAAAAGACCGCGAGGCGCTGCAGTCATGGGCATTTTGTAAGTTACTTACACGTTTGCATAACCATAAATATTAAGGCGCTACCTTCAATGCGGATAAATTTCGCTTTGTCTATAGGCTATACTTCTTTAGGGGTAATCTTTATAAATAAGTAAAAGAGACAATTTAGCTAAATTAATTAATTGCTCGTTCCGTAGCCCCTTTTTTCAGTGTGAGGAGGCGCATTTGCGCATCTTCTCAGGGTTGCCTCTCAGAACTACCTGATTTTGACGATTTTGCCTTATACTTTCTTACTAATTACTGGATTGTATAATTTAACAGAAATATTTATTTATTTATTCACCCCAGTAGACTGAGTTCCCTTGTCAATTTTTGCAGTAGCTACCTTTTCATACTGTACCTTTGTTTGAAAATGATCGATGGCTTGAGTCTTGCCACTGTCGACGTGGTAATATTGTACAAATGTATTGTTGAGATTCATTCTGAGCTCGGTTTCCACCTGTTCTTGGTAGATAAAAGCAAGGAACCCGGCCATGGCTTCTAGCACGAAAATCAGCAGCAGCAGAAACGTGTACTGTAACAAAACACAAGCACTGTCAATAAAGCTGTGAAAAGAAGAAATGTTAAGGGGCATCCGGAGGACACAGAAAATATGTTCATAATGAAACTGAATGGAACTGAATGGTGAAAGTTATCATCAGTCACAAGTATAAGCTTATAATAATATTTTTTTTTTTAGCATATATTAAAAAAATACAATAACTTACAGAATAATACATCCCGCATCCCCAAGATAATAATTTGTCATTTTCTTCAAGTAGGTATAGCCTACAATTAATTACATTAGGAAGGGGAGCCCTGCAAAGTACATGCCCCGTGCTGGGCGCCCTTTTTACAAATGTATGTGTAATGTGAAATATAATAAATTTATAATCTAATCTTTAAAACAATAAATTTGATGTAATGACTCTGAAAAAATTAATCAAACAAGATAATAATTTTTTGTCAATATATTTATATATTGCACCAGGGGCGGGCACAGCGATATTTTTTTTTTTTGGGGGGGGGGTCATCACCAGGGCTGCCAGAACCAGAACATAATAAAATCCTGAATAAGATGTTATGTGTATTGTTTTTTCAATTACCAATGACCCCCCCCCCCCTTGTGCCCGCCCCTGTATTTCACCTTGTCAGGGGTTACTCGACAAGGAAAAAGTGTGTGAACGTGTATATTATTATAAATTATTATTATTAGAGCAAAATTATTTTTTGTAGCATTGCACTACATATAAACATACTTTACAACGCGTAAGCCCCAAAGGGCGTAGCGTTAAGATATTTATAAAAAGAAAGGTTGTGTTGTTTCCAATGCCTGCTTTCAGCAACCCTGTCGGCCTGGCGGGGTGAGTGAGTCTGTTTGTTAACTTGAGGCACCCTAACAATGGCAGACTCTTTCACCTAGGGGAGAAGGATAGTTGACTGACAGGGTGGACCTCCTGATTATAGTTGATTCCGAACAACTTGGGGAACATGGTAAAGTCCATTTTGTCAAGAAACCAAAAAAGATACCGTACTCTTCAAAGGAATAGCCTACGTATGTTGACCCTGTATAGTCTATACCAACCGCACCCCTTGTTTATAGGCCTCGTAGACCCTATCCTGAAACCTTCACTACGTTGACTGTCATTTGATGATAATAGAGTGTAGTTACTCGGCCGAATGTCAAAACACAAATTACAAAATCACGAGCAGGCAATAAATTAGGGCTAGGCAGTGAGGCAGGAGTGTGTGTTAAGGGAGTGGTGACGAACTGCATTATAATTGCCATGAAATAAGACATTCCTAGCCGCAGCCCGTATTGGAATGATGCTCAAGCATTAGGTCTGTATAGTAGCTTTACCGTCTGAATCAGGAACTAAATTGTAATAGGCTAAGTAACTTCTAAATACAGTTCGTTCCTAGACAAGATAGCATCTGCAGGTCAGCGTAAACCAAATTGGAGTTCTACGTAATGCAGGCTAATTAATGTAATTCTAGTGCGTGATCAAGGAAGCCTAGTTTTTGGTTATTACTTATATTATAAATAGCCGGTGTGCCAGCAGACAGCAACAATAGGCGCTGTATTTTTGATGATACTAGTAAAACTCTGGCAGACAAGGCTTATTTAATTATTTTCCAGGAAAAAAAAATTGTAAAGCTATATGGGAGCAGATGTTATTCCATCTGCTGAAATCAAGAACCTTATCAAGACGACGCAAGGAAATAATATTATTTCGAACGATAATCTGACCAGTTGTTACCTATAGGTAATAAGGACATGGTGTAACGAGGAACGAATTCAGCCATTTTTTGGTGGAGGGGTAGTGTTGAAATACAACAGACTTACTAATTGGAGGGGGGGGGGGGCAGGTGGGTATCCGTCCTGGGTAATGGCTCGGGGGAACGAGGAGCGGCTTGAAAGGTGGGAGCATAAGATACTCCGAAAGGTGTAAGGTCGTGTGGACCAGGGAAAAATTTGTGAGAGAGGAAGGAACAGTGAGCTCTACGCGATATACCAAGAACCTAAGATAGTAGCCGATATCAAGAGAGCCCGTATCACGTGGAATGAACGCCAGACAATAGTGCTGCCAGGGCAGCCTTACACAAGGTAGAAGTTTTGTGGGACGACCACGGATGCGATGGCTGTACGACGTCAATGACTGCCGAAAAAGTGCGCAGGACCGCGCAGGCATTTGAGAGAGCAGCGCCAAGGAGTAAACAAGTAGTAAGGAATATATATATATATATATATATTTCTGTTAGATTATGCAATCAAGAAATCAACTAGTAATTGACAAGAAAGTAAAATCGTCAAAATCAGGTAGTTCTGTCATTGCCTCAGTGACAGTGTAGAAAGCTTTCTCTAAGCAATTTAGGGAAGTTAGTTGCATTTCTCGCCGCTCTCAGTTCAATCGGGAGGTTTCTAAGGTAAGCGAAACCTTGTAGTATAGGATCCAGTCACTCACACTTGGCTGTGCGTGGCGCTGGCCTTACACGGTCTTCCCGTTGCCTCGTGTTGTAGGTGTGAGTGTCCCCGTTTTGTTTTCATTTTCCTCATACCTCAGGCTATAAGATATGTAAAATGCATCTAAATTTGTAGGTTTTTCCCTCTCCGGATGTCTCTTAAAAAAGACAATAAACCCTCTAAAAAATAAATAAATAAATAAAGACTTTTTATTGTTTCTCTTACTAAGCCAACCTAGCGGAGTTGAGGCTATAAAACCCTCTCTTACACTCAACTAGGAATACTCGGTCGGGACCGCCTGCTTAACGTGCCCTCCGAAGCATGGCCAGAAAATGTAGCCAGTGTGGAACTCGAACCAACAACCTTTCGGGTGAAAGTCAGAGTCTGTACCACTACGCTACATGTCTTGACTCGAAAAGCTTATGCATGAGGAATGGTGGGTTTCGTATACTAGTGTGTAGCCGTGCAGGTACCAGAACTTAGGTACAGGGACACTCGTGCGCCGACGGAAACGCGAGTTTGAATTCCTGAGGGCTCATTAAGATATGGTAATGAGGGGTATGTCGGCGTCGTGCTCGTTTTTGTCTTCAGTGTGGTAAGGGTGTTGTTCTGGTTGACATCCAATTAATTGGTTCTCTCTCATCCAGTAAGAATGCCTATTTCGTTTTTCGGCTTTTAATGGATTTTTGTTGAAATTTTAGTCTGGAATAAATTAATTGATAAGTGATAAGCCTGCCAGTCTTCAAGAGAAGTGCTGCTTTTGTGTTTCTTTAGGGGGGTGTCGGGAGGATTATATGAATAAATAAATAAATCTTGACTTTTTGTTGTTCTATTACTAAGCCAACCTAGCGAAGTTTGGGCTATAATACCCTCTCTTACACTCAAATAGGATGACCCGGGACCGCCTACTTTACATGCACTACGAAGCCTGTCCAGAAAATGTAGCTGGTGTGGGACTCGAACCAACAACCTTTTGGGTGAAGGTCGGAGTCTGTACCTCTACTCTACAGGTTACACGTTACATATTTTTTTGGTAAAACACGAAACTCCTCCCTTAACGGTCTTTTGCTTTTAATAATGTAGGACATGCAACACTGAAATTCGGTGCCAAACTCAAATTTTCATAATATTATCCAGGATTTCGGGTGAGTTACCAGGGGTGCCGTTTTTTGTAGTCATAATTGAAATGGCTGTTGTAGGTATAAAACTTTTTTGTGACGTCATTATGTTAAAAATCCAGAGAAATTGTGAAATCGAATCGTAAAGCTGGCCATTCACGAGGGCTCCAAATGGACTCGCGCCAAGCCAAATGGCGCGTCCTGTTCCATTTGGCATTAGCGCCATTTAGAGGGTCATCACGACTACGCTGAACCAGTCGCTCCAAATCTTTCAAATTGCACAGTGTAAAAGTATCTCTTCCATATCGTCACACTGTACAATTTGAAAGATTTGGAGCGACTGGTTCAGCGTATTCGTGATGACCCTCTACATGGCGCTAACGCCAAATGGAACAGGACGCGCCATTTGGCTTGGCGCGAGTCCGTTTGGAGCCCTCGTGAATGGCCAGCTTTATATAGTAACAGGAAGACGACTGGCCACTGCCACTGGTGGGACGTCCTCAAAACGCTGGAAGGATCAGTTGGAAACTGACCTTCGCGAGCTGGGAGTCCGTAGATGGTGGAGCGTTGTACCAAACTCAGATGACTGGAGGACTGTTGTCGCGCAGATCAAAGCTCATCAAGGGCTGTAGAGACAAGAGAAGAAGAAGAAGAAGAAGAAGAAGAAGAAGAAGAAGAAGAAGAAGAAGAAGAAGAAGAAGAAGAAGAAGAAGAAAACCATGAATATTTCCTGTGAAATTCGACTTCGTAGAAAAAAACTAGTGGCGTTGGTGTCCCGGGGTGTCCGATTTGGTCCTTATACTTTATATAGTAGCTTATGTGCCGTACAGTATGTGGGTAGATTGCAATGCGGACTTGTCAGGCTGTTGACAAGTTGTTTAATCTGTGGGCAGACCGAACTCATTCTGGTAGACGACATGGCACCAACTATAAATATATTGCAGAGTTAAAATGTATTGTATCTTTCATGCGTGTTAGCACATAAACCAAGTTCCCTTCCCTCATTCTCTGTCTGAATAGGTCTGCCCAATATTTACGTATTAGCGCATTGCATTGCCGATAATTGATAAATAATTCAATAATACAATATATATATATATATAAAATAATAGGTACAGTAATATAATTTTACTCTTGTCTGATTGACTATACTGCACCTACTGTAGCTTGTAGGTAACATTTTATGTCTTAATTGTATTCCAACAGTAGTAGTAGTAGTAGTATTGAGGAAAAGAAAGGATAACATTATATAATATACTCGTACATTATTATACCTGAAACTGCCATTTAAATTAGAAAAAAAAGGAAAATATAATAGAAATAAAAAATACTTAATTCCAAAGGTAGACTAATTAGCCATTTTATTAATTATACTACAGTACAAAGAGTTCTCAGTCATTTGCCTGGCAGCTAGAGTGGGTTCATTATATTTATAATTATTAATTTGAATTACATTTTGCAAAGCCACTGCTAAAAGTTCACTCGATAAGCAGAAGCTTGGTCGTGATAATTTAATTTATTAATTAAACATTTTCTCAATATATTGGACTTTGTCCGGGGTTACAAGAAAAAAGTGAATTGTTATTAGTTTTAGTTCGCAGACGTAGGTCTTAGCCCATTGAGCGGCCCAAATAGGTACGATCAAGTACGTAGTGTACTGATACTCTCGCGCATAACATTTGTAGTTTAATTTCAACTTTCCTCACCAGCCAAGAAAGTGATCTCGCGAAGCTACTCCGAACAGAGGAACTTGCCTTAAATGCGTCAGGATTGGAGAAAGAGAAGCATTCAAGGTGCTTATACCTCAGCTTTCTGAATGAGGGACATTCACAAAGTATGTACTCCGCCGTCTCATTCTGTTGGCTCCACCATCTGCAGTTAGTGTCACTCAGCCTGTTGAGTCTGTTCATGTGAACTCGGAATGGTACATGGCCTGTCAGCAAAGCAGCAACTGTCTGCGTAGTTCTCCGATCCTTATCCAGGGGTACTAATAAACAGATTAGAGTGCCTAGGTGTCGAATATTCCCAGTGTTGAAAAAATTCTTTTTGTACTCGTTTCTGTAGTATGTTTTTACCATTTGCTGGGCAGTTGCGTTTCAGTACAGTTTTATACAGATTCTTTTCCTAAAGGAAATATCTCTGACACTTGTCGGGGGGTCTTCTTCTTTGCCCGGGACCCATACTAGTCAAATTTCAAATATCTGACTGACAAGTAAGTATTTTAATCCCTTGTCTACATTCTGTGATCAACAAGGAGTTTACCACGGGGTTTGTCACCGCTACGATGGCGTCCTAACTGTCGTGTGTTTGTAATGGTAACATGAAGGTCTGTTTAAAAAAATTTAAGCGCGCCAAAGTAGCCCAACTCTTGCAGGGTCAGATCCTAGTTTTTCGTCCTGGCCAAAGACAAATACGCTTCTCCAGAAATTTGAGACACCTACCTACCTACCGTACCTATAAATTTCCAATTTACATTTAAGTTTTAAAAATTCAAGTGCGAAGGGGTACGTTTTTCCCATTTCATATGCATTTTTAGCCCCGCACGCTCCCCACCTCATCAATCTGGACTTCAGTCATCATTCCACACCGGAGAGGAAACTGGGATCTCTTCGCAAACTGAGGCGTACCTACCTAATTCTGGTCATGGTTCCCAAACGAGATGATCCATGACCATTGACCGGGCCTTGGATGAACTAGTTCCAATTCAACTCTCGTCTAGGCGCAGCGTCTTTGTTTGAAGACATCAATTTTGGGGTCCCTGTGTCCCTCTCACTCAGTTTCTGACTGCGTCAGTGTATTGGGTTCCGGCTTCCTTTCCATCCAGCATAGATTATAGGTTACCACAGTTGGTAATTTACAGTAAGTTATCTACCCACCACATCACAATGAGGAGAGGGTTTTCCCCTGTTCAGAATTTTTCTTTCTGGCCAAAGAATCGCAGAATTATTTGAAAGCCATGGCCGCGGCTGCACCGCCATATAATTGGTGGGTGGTCGGTGTGAGGGGGGGGGGGGAGTTTGTGGTACCACAGTCCTTTTCACTCAATTCCTGGCTATGCATTGGGTTCTTCCAGCATCAGTCAATCAGTCTGCCATATTTCGTAATTGACAATAAATTACCTACCGGCCCCAATCCTGACTCGTGTCTGTATACTTGGTTAAGTCATGTTTTCAGCAGTTACATTGCGACAATAGCGAGCTTGTCCACTGTCGCTTGCAGCCGGAGTAGGTTTACATCGAGGACGTATACCAGTTTTCCAAGGGCCAAAAATGTAATCATACCGAAGCAATATAAATAATATCCATATTCGTGGGGTCGTCGGCATTGGACATCCGACCAATGGGCCACATTACAAGTAGACCTAGGGTCATAAATAGTCTTTCAGGACATTATTACCTTATATATATAATAATGCCCCCATCCTGTACGTCTCTTTGTAGGATCGTGAATGGGCCGATTTGATTCTTTGTTTGGAAACACGATGTTAGGCGCGTCACGGGCGCACAGGTGGCCACTCCTGCCACGCGTGGGAAGTGCTCTTCCCAGTGTCCAGTGCCCACGCACCTTCTTCCGGCTCCATGGGTCCAGACTCCAGACCAACTGGAAAGCCCAGAGATGGGTTAGGCATCACAGGGCCGGCCCAAGGACGGCCGTGTACCTTTTCTTGTTTGCCCTCGTTTGATGACATAGGGTTTTAAGCTCGGCTTGTTCTTCTGAGAGCCCACGCACTTACATTCTTAAGGCGGCTCCGGCTTCCCGGGGTCGGGTTGATTTTGGAGTACTGTGCGATGTTGTATCACATACGTGAGAAAAATAAACGGAGCTGCTGTGTTTGTAGTTTATTATTTAATTGGTTTGGTAATGGCGCGAATGGTGGAGACGGGAAGGGGCTGGTTTTGTAAAGGAAAATAGTGAATGTGTTAGGTTTGTTAAATGAACTTTACATAGAATTATAATTACAAAGACTTTCACAGCCGGAGCTATGTGACGAAGCAGTAGAATCCGGGATGATAGGCCGTGGTCGTCATCATCTGTGGTCGACATCTTCAGTAGAATTGCGTAGACTTTTAATATGGTATCCCGGGGCTCACCAGTAATATAGGTACATTACACAGCCTGGTCACTTTCATATGCCGAAAACCTTTTTTTAACGAACATTAAACCCACAAAAAGATCATTTGTCATATCGTTCATAAAGATAAGAGAGAGTAGGCTTGTATGAGAAAAATAATGCTTTCTTCCTAGGTCTACGTATTGCTGAGTCTTAATCCTTACAAAATTCGCTCCCAAACGGGTACGGGCCTATTTATGCCTAAGCCCATTTTACAGCGAAAAAAACAAAACTTTGCTGTTGTACACTTTGCACTTACGTGTTTTGTAGTTGTAGAAGTCGCATACATGGGTTATACGTGGAATCGCACACAATATAATTGATAGAAAGGTGGGGACAAGGTCCACTTGCAGTATTCCCCATTTTTATAATAATGTCTATTGACCGTGACCAATGGCTACGGTACTGACAGATTAGGCAATCTTTCGCCTGTCATGTTATACAGGTATGTAGGAGGGCAGGCATCGAAAATGAAAACGTCAACTTGGAACTTAATATTTTGTGAGGTCCAATTCGGGCATGTCCCATTGCATTGTATAGTACCTGAACCTAAAGACTAAATTGTGCATAGGTTGTTTAGTTAATAATTCAGAGCTAAAAGCTAGCAGAAGGCTAAGTTGCGATACTGTATTGTTCTGTTAAAATTTCAGATGGTTATAGAGAAAATAGCGCAGATGCAATGTACAAAAAAAAAATAAAATACAGAAACGCATAGTAAAGCAAGGCTAAACCCGGGGGGGGGGGGGGGTGTCAGCAAATAAATTTTAGCCCTCAATCATTTTTTCATTTTTATGAAAATGCTACGGAACAGATACAAAAATGTCTACCATAACCTTACACACACAGCCCGTCACACCAGACTAGCAGAAGATCGTTGCCTCAAAATACCACAATTCAAAACGTCGCTATTTAAACATTCCCATACATATATTTCAATAAAGGTCTATAACTCCATCCCTCTATCAATTAAAAAAGCCCCAAGTCTCAATATATACAAGTCCCTTATAAGGAAGTCTATTAAAATTATCATGCGAAATTACCTGTCCTGAATTGCCTTGCTAAAAAGTTAATGCTAAAAGTTAATGTTAATTTAAAATTCATTTTATTATATTATATTTTATTTTTGTATTTTAATAACACGCATGAATTTTAATAACTTTAATAATTTTAATAACTTAAATAGGTACGTTGTTTTTAATAACACGACCTGAAGTTAATTGTTTTGTTTTGTAACACAATTTTAAAAGAATTTATTTTGTATTGTAGATTAAGTGTTTAGAATAAGTTTTAATATAAATGTTATCTATTAGGTCGAGGGGCCCATCACGGGAATTCCCAAAGGTGCCCCTCTGAACCACTAATGAAATGTATGTAGAATGTATTCCTCGATAAATAAAATTTACTTTACTTTACTTTATTTAATTAAAAATACGTAATTATAATAAGATGCATGAGGTCTTCTACAACTTAAATGAGCAAATATTTAATATCTTGTTTTCTTAATTAAATAAAAAATTAGAAACCTTTAGAAACAAAAGAATTTGGAATGCCAATTTCGTATGGGACGTACACGATACTCACCCGAACGAAGACAGGAATGAATGATACTTTCCCTGTTGGCTTATAATCACGTACGCAAGGAGGCTGTTTACAAACATGGCCAACTCCAAATTGTAGAATTTTTCAGGAGAGTGGATTTTCTGTTGAAAATTGCATTAAGTTTGTAGCTAACCCTAGACTTCCCAGCGCTTCTGTGCGCAATCTGGCTGCATTTTTCACTTTATTTTACAACGTGCAGGTGGGCATTAAAATTTTCTGCAAGGTCGGATCAAAACCCCATTTTGTAAAAAAATGGAGTTGGCCACGTTTGTAACCAAGCTCCTCATATATAACGCAATAGATGGACTGCGAAAAGATTGTGGCCCTTATATTTTATTATAGAGATCCTTAGAAGTATTTTAAGTTCCACACCAAATTACCTAATTTTTTAAACAATTTGGTCGTGTTCATCATGTCATTGAGGAATTTTTGTGTAAGACTGGCCAATATTCCAATGACTAATACCCCAAAATTTTACACCACGAACCGCCACTGATTTTACTATACATTTCACACGACAATTCCTGGGTATGGTTTTGTAGTAGGGCCTAGATGTTCGGTGAACAGTTTATACTTGGCTGCAGTATAATAAGACAAATAAGGAACCATAATGAAAGAAAGTGTTAGACTGAATGAGGTTTTGTTATTATAATAATTAGTAACTGAAAGACAAGAAAAAAATGGGGGAGGAGTTCTCGGAGAAGAACAATGGAGACCCTTGCCATCTGGAAGGTCCTACAAAATAGACTTCCAAATTTGGATACCTGAATATACCTGGGAACCTGCGCAATTAGCCGCTCTGTCCTCTATATAAAAACCTATTTTCCAACAAATTATTCTCTGGAATTTCCTGTGTTGATAATGATCATTATATTGTATTATCAAACTATACGACGCAATGAGTGTCTTAGTAGTCTTATACTAGTCTTGATAAGGCGCGGTTTCCACCGACCTCTAAGTGCAAAATACACATACGGTGACGTGGTAGCAGACATTCAAGACTTAGGCGGGGTTTCCGGCGACTTCTCATTGCAGAATGCACATGACATTGACGGAAATTTGAATTTTTATCTTTATAGAAATCGATTAAAATGTTTGTACTTAAAGTATCCCATGACGCCATTTTTTAATTTTAGGTTGTTTGTTTGTTTGTGATTTTACTCTATGATCATCCATTGATCAATGGGGTTCATTTGTGGCGTCATTTTGTAGATGGCAGCACCAGTTGCAATGATATCAAAGCGTTGATTTTCCCATAAGCCTCAATACTAGTTTAAAATGATTTAATGAATGAATTAATGAATTAATTAGATGCTAAGAGCTTAGTTTTCGCATGCAAACTGCGTCCATTTTGAATAATATGGATATCGGTTTGTCGTCAGCGAACCTAGTGACCAAAACTGTCCCTACAGAACCTCATTTTTACTATGGCATAGAGTAAAACAAAAATTACCGTCAATGTCATTTGCATTCTGCAATGAGAGGTCGGTGGAAACCCCGCCTTTATTAATGATATTAATATAAAATAAATAAATAAATAAAAATATCTGCTACCAAGTCACCGTATGTGTATTTTGCACTTAGAGGTCGGTGGAAACCGCGCCTAATTAAATAGTAATTGTATCATGGGCGTGCACAATAGGTAGTAGAGCCATAAATATGGAAAATATACTACTAGTATAGTCTATCGGTATAGGCATTGGCGTAATTAGGGAAGAGTCCGGGGGGGGGGGTCAGCCACCCCCAGATACTTGTCAAGCCCCCCCCCCTCCCAGGATTTTCCAGGAAATAAAACAAATTGATTGAAAACATTTTAATAAATAAACGATTAATTAATAAATACGAAAGTTTTTTTCGCAGAGCAAAAAAATAATTTAAAAAAAAAAAATAACTTTTTCGCTCTATCGCTATTTTAATGTATTGTATTATATTGGCAATTTCGGTGTTACGGACTGTTCTTTTGTCAATGTTTATGTTTGAATCTGTCCTGCAATCATGGATATTAATATCTTAAATTTTTTGGGGTACTAAGCCTCCTCACCCCCATATTTTGACCACAAGCGGCACGGAACACATAGAGTCCTAAGACCCCCCAGGTATTTCGGCAATTTACGCCAATGGCTATAGATACCTACTACTGCCTAGAGTTTTTGGGCAATTGGTGATGTCAAATTTCATTTTTTTTATTGCAAAAGTATGCTGGCGTACAATTTAGGGTAACTTAATTTTATATACTGTATATATTTTAGGTATAAATGTTTTTTTTAGAATTTATAAATTAACTTAAGGCCAAACCGGAGGGGGTCACGTGACTGGCCTGGAAATGTCTTTGCAGAGGGTTCGTAATATATGTTTTAAACCGCAGTGGTATAGTAAAAATCGATAGAAGGGTATAGTATACGCGTAGACATGCTTACACTATTGACTAAACCAAAAATTACAATTACATTAGGTCTAAAATTTGTGCATGAAGCAATTAAAAACATACCTTTTAGAACATTTTTACGTGTCCCACAGGGAAGAAAAACCTCCAACTTTTGTAATGAAATGCACTTTAGTCAGAAGCTCAACACTTAATTTGACAGTAAAGCGCCGGAAATAGGTAAAACTGCAATTATTTGAAATAATACAAGTCAAATACGGAACAGGTAAGAGACGCGGGGGTTTGTTTATAAAATGCATATTCAACGATCTCGTGGCTGGAGACCGTTATCAATATGGCTGCTAGTGTAGCCTGCACAAGATAAGTACGCAATTCGGCGGGGAAATAGCCTGCACAAGCTAACTACTAAACTATTGAGTTTTTGACCGGGTCCAGGTATCCGCTTTGCTATGCTGCAATGTGTAAGACTTTGATATTTTTTGCGTTGGTACTTATCTCTGATAGTTGGCTTATAGTTAACGGGTGCCTCGTAAGGCATATTATGACTCCCGCCGCTCCAGTTCTATTATATTTCTATGTATTCAACGCTCATCGGTCAAGGCCACAACCCTCCGGTTTGGCCTTAAACCTATATTAACAAATTAACCAATAATATGTGTAAATACAAAATTAGGTAATGATTAAAACTTTAACGGATTTTAGCCCATCTCGCATATAGCTAGGCTAGGCTACAATAATAATCAAAATTATCTTTTTTATGCTAACTGAACTATGTTGGAAGTGATGCCGTAAACAGTCTACTTTCAGACACGGAAGGTCCAATTATTTTCTCTCTATGTATGTTTAGGCCCGCCCTATATTGAGACAGTGAATAAGTAATAGGTGCATAATTAAAAACCAGTGGCGGCTCCTCATAGAAAGCTGCAGAACTGCTGACGATAGGTAGAACAATAAGATCGGACAGATCGGAGCTTATAAAAAAGCAATTGGCCGTGAAAAATTAATGTAAAATAATTTTTCAGACTGTTAAGAGGACATGCTACTTAGAATATAAGCACCCCTAATTTGTGGTTTTTATGGACTTTTTATTTGTTATTTAACTAAAAAAGCAAGTTAATAAAGATTTGGCTCATGCTAGTTGTAGAAGACTTCTTCATGCATCATATAATAGCAAATATTATATTATTTTTTGGTACCTTACTTCTTTCACAAAAACCATTGGGGACTAACATTTCGCGTAAAATAGAATTTTTGGAAAAACTACAAAACCGGAAATTAAAAATACCCGATTATATGATGCACGAAGTAGGTACCTAGTCTTCTACAACAGCTTAAATGAGCCACATTTTTTATAACTTGCTGATTTAATGAAATAAAAAATAGAAAATATTCCATTTTGGGGTGCCAACTGCCAATTTTCTATGTAGCATATCCTCTTAAATGAAATCAGTTACATGCGATAATATGTCACTTTTTTTATTTCTCAATATAAATTTCTCGTATATGGCCGCATCTATTGTTGTCCCTGTTCTTTCGTGGTTGCTTAGTACAGAGCCCCCCCCCCAAAAAAAAAACGGACTAAATCATTAGTAGGCTATAGTTTGTAGACTTACCTTATACCTACCTGTAATATTTAAAAATACTAAATTTTTAATTAAATTCCCCCCCCCCTCGCACAATATCTGCCTATGGCCATGTCAGACAGCCCTATCAAGGTAGGTAATCGGATATAGTTTTTCATAATATACCTACTTGATATCTTTAAATTTTATTATAACAGTTATTTCATTGAGACTAACTTTTTAACAGGGTATTACAGTAACTATAGTAAGTATTCAGGACATATAGAGTAGTGGTACGGACTCCAACTTTCACCCGAGAGGTTGTTGGTTCGAGTCATACACTTACTACATTTTTTGGTCATGCTTCGGAGGGCATGTAAAGCAGGCGGTCCCGGGCCTTCCTAGTTGAGTGTAAGAGAGGGCTTTATAGCCCTAACTCCGCTAGGTTGGCTTAGTAATAGAACAAAAAGTCCTTATTATTTCTTAGAGACAACAATCAGGCATTGCAGGCATATATGGTGTATAGCTTAACGAGCAATTGAAGCGCCTAGAAGCCAAGGGGTGTAAGTGACATTTTTTACGTTTTGAAGTTAAGTGTACCATACTGCTACTCTAGCTGTTATTTGTCCTAAAAACCAACTGGAACAATGGGATATGTCATTTAGACAATGCTAGAATTCATAGAAAGGTGGTATGCCTATACATTTTCAATTGGATTACAAATTTTAGCATCAACTAACTCGAATCTTTAATTTTGTCACTTGCACCCCTTAGCTTCTAAGCCCTTCAATTAGTATGAGCTTCATGTATTAAGACAGTAATGCGCTAGTGCATAATGACTCTGAGAGCTGTTGGACAATTTAAATGCAATTCGCTATAAGCCGACGCGTTATGTTTACGAAGAAGCAGGTATACTCATAGATGAGCGACGCATTCAAGGCTAGTATACACGTGATTATACTATCTGTAATCTCTTTTTATAGGCATTTCTAATTCTTGGTTGTCATCTAATGAGCCAGAACTCAGAAGTCAGCGCCTGAGACTTATATTGGAATTGTGTCGTAAACGTCCAGCTTAAGCCTATAAAATCCTAATGATAAAAGACCATTCGGCATTCTTACATATGTTCCTCACCTTAGATGGAAAAAAGAAAAGAGATGTTGATCACGGTGAACATATAGCCTACATTCCCTCTAAATGTATATGTTATATATTTTATAGATATTTTTTAATCTAGTATATAAAGGGTTAATATACTATTCAATATTGAACCGAAATTAGAGGATTTAGGTTAGGTAAAACGAGGAGGTTACCTCTTCGACCAAAGTTAGTTTAATGTCACTGTCATCTACTACTACTCCAAACTGCAAAATAATTATGTATTGAATCAGAGCGAAATCAGGCGAACGTTGTACTGTACTGTGTCAAAAGACACGGTAACTTTGAATTTTGAACTTTCTGCACATTCAATATAATCTAGGGTAGTAGACAAAATAAGAAATTTACAGTACCTTTACATTTTTTATTTTGACATAAACAATAAAATATTATGAATAATTAATTTCAATAAGAGGGCATGCTATGTAGAAAATTATCACCTCAAAATATGTAGTTTTTATTGGCTTTTTATTTTTTAATTAATTAACAAAGCAAGTTATTAAAGCTTTGGCTCATGTAAGTTGTAGAAGACTACTTCATGCTTAATATTATAGGAAATATTAAATTTTTGGTACTTTGGTTCTTACATAAAAACCAGAGGGGACTACAATTTCGCGTAATCTGGGATTTTTGGAAAACTACAAAACCTAAAATTAAAAATACCCGATTATATGATGCACGAGTAGGGTTGCCAACTTTCTTTTCTCGAAATAAAGTACATCTTACTTTTGAGAAGGAATATAAAGAGTACAGTATTTAAAAAAAGAGCACTTAGTATATTTTACTGTCAAACTGGGTCAAAATTACGCCGAAAATACACTTGAACATTATATTGTAAATCAGGGGGGTTCGAATTACGAGCTATTTACAATTTAAAACAATATAGTTTTGAGGTTTCCACAGAAAGCTACTAAAAACCTCTTCACACTGCAAATCTAAATTTATGTAAATAAATAGCTCATTTCTAATTAAATCTATAAAAATCATAAAAAATATTTTGCTTCTTACAAATTTCAGAAAAAGAGTATTTTTGCGTACTCTAAATGACCTTCAGTTTGTAGAGTATACATGCACGAAAAAGAGTACAATACTCTGAAATAGTCTTCTACAACTTAAAATTTGTTAATAACTAATGAAATAAAAAATGAAAAGTAATTTTATATTTGGGGTGCTAATTTTCTACGTAGCATATCCTCATAAAGCGGCCCCTACACGGTCAATAATGATGACATTATCAGCAATGTCATCAGTAATGATGGAGCTGTGATCAGAAAATCCGGATCCACGTAATTATTTTTCGTCATTCCAACTTTGTCCACCTTACTCGAACAATATTACTGTCATCTTGATAATGCCATTATTACTGACCGTGTAGGGGCCGCTTAAGACGTAAGCACTAATTTGTATGTGTAGAACCTCTGCCAGGTAGTCTGCCCATTTCTGCTTCGAATAAAATATCGTTGATTCCCTTTTCAGCGTATATTCTCTGCAGAGGGTCCAGTTTTTTTAATTTGCTGACCCAAACTTTGACGATATGGTGGTACTCATCATCGCCCGCTGCTGATTTGTCCGATAACCTGTCGCAAATTAAATGGAGGAGTTCATTTTCTGTCGTACTGCTACTGCTGCCGACTTTGCTTATTTTCTTCGATATTTTGGGTTGTGTTAGTTGTTCCTGTTTAATGTACGAAAAAGAAGGGGAAGCCTGCACTGCAGTGGCTGCAATAGCAATTTCAGGTTCTTCCGTGGTTACTGGCAACTAAAATGAAAGAATTTAAATGGATAGTTTGAAACGATACTAAAATACTTCAAATCATGCATTCTTACGTATTATAACCAATTTATAATTTATATATTTTTATTATAATTTATAATCAATTTATGTTAAAATTGTACAAGGTTCATCGCTTTGCAAACAATATAACAAAATAAAATTTAAACTGAGATGACAAAAAATTGTAATTAATTTCTTGAGGACGAACTAATTAGGCTATTTCATAATTCAAATCACAAAATATCTTTTAAATTGTAAAAATTATGCAAGGACGGCGGGTCTTAAAACTTAAACCATTGAAAAAAAAGATCAATTATTGAAGATAATGCAAAATATGATACTTCCGTCAATGGCATTATCAATATTGATGAACAATTGACAAGTGGAACAGCCACCTCAACACACTATTAATTAATTATATTTCCATTTGTTGATTTTTTTCTACTGCTGTCCCATATTGGAATATTTTTCCAATAAAGGTCCATTACCTTTATTAATGTCGCGATTCATTGTCTTTCCCTATTTTCGCATCATGATTACGTAGGAAATACGACCTCACATCGATGACAATGATATTGATATGACGAAAAATCTTTTGTACGGTATCATATGTATCATTTTTTTGTATCATAACCATATAACAATATGATCAGCGTTCCGAGTGCCCGAGCTCCCATCGAGCTTGCCAATATTATCTTCAATCAATAGGTACCGATAAGATAAGATAACAAATAGATAAAACATTGAACATGTAAGTCGTAAGGTGGGTGAATCATGCATCGCATATAGTAGCGTATATACAGCAATATGCGATCTCGGTAGCGATTTCTCAAGTATAGGACAGTTAATAAAATAAATTAAATAATAAATAAATTTCCAACCATCGTTTTAACGATTCAAATCCTGAAATAATCGATGTCGCCTCTGCTAAGAAGTAGGGCAAATCGAGGCAGTAGACAAAGTCCACTCCGGATTTCAATTGTCAGACGCATGGCCGAACTCCTCAGTACCGCCTCTACTTACCTCAATCTCCTGGAACTCCCCCGAACTTTCAGCATCGTCTTGCAGAAACGACAGAGCGTAAAACTTCCACGATGTCGGTGTGTACAGATTCTCACTCAGCCGCTTGGACGTCTGAACCTTCTTAAGTTCCCGGCGGTAATTGGACCGCAGAGAGTTGATCTGCCGCTTCACGTCCACCTCTTTGGCGTACGGCTTCATTTCGCGGTATACTTGCAGCAGCTGTTTGTAGCCCTCGAGCTTCTTGTGCTTGTTGACGTACTGCGGATGAGCAGAGTTCCACATGTGTGGCAGCGCCTCGTAAAGCTCGATGAATCTCCTCATGACGAGGCCGTTATGCGAGGAGTCTGCCGTGGCCTCGGGAGAGCCTGGCTGACTGACAGTAACAACTTCCATGGCGACTGGCGGCGGACTGACGGAAAGACCGCAGTGCCCCACCACGCACGATCAATCAATCTGACAGTCGTTGACCCAGATGGTTATTATTGCGCCATCTCTTATCTGTTCCGTCAATCTCAATAGCAATCTCGTTTGTTCAACCCTTTTAAAACACATTTCTTGTTTTTTGAACATTCGAATAATTAATAATTAGGTATTGTTTTTATTGCATATAGGATATTATCGGCACCCATAAACACAACTATGCATTTTCAGGACCCATCGCGGGCCACAGCCTAACGGGCCATTTAAATTGTAATATTCTGTTTATACTATAAGGTATAAAATACAATTATTATTATTATTATTTTGGCATGGTGGGTTCACACACAGCCATGGTGGATTTTTATTATAAAAATATATTAACTTTGCAAAAACGTAAAACACATTCCATGAAGAGGACATCGGATATCCCGTTTTTGAGTAAATCAGAAGTTTGCATGGAATATCCATTATAGAGCCATAATTAAATGAATCCACATTAAATAAATTAATATGACCGGTTTCGGATACAATCCATCATCAGATAAGCAAACTCATGAAAAAACGCCAGCTTATGTATACTACGGAGTTGAACACACCCCCAGTCCCCACCTCCTACCCCAACTCCGTTGTATATAAGCTGACGTTTTTTCATATGTATGCTTATCTGATGATGGATTGTATCCGAAACCGGTTATATTAATGATTTATTTACTGTGGATCATTGTGTTCGTACTTATCTCATAGACATTGTATGTATCACTAATATAATACAGTTTGACAACATTTTACATTTTAAGGAATAAAAATGCAAGGTAAGGAGGGCCACGCATGGTCTTAGTGGTGGTCACAAACTACATAAAAAAAGAACATTTCTTCTACGCTGTGATCTAAATTGACTCTGTAGGCAATATTTTATTATAATTTAGATTTTTTTGGCTCTAAGTACGGCGATTGAGTTTCCGCGTATGCTAGTATTGTAATATTACCGATACTTATTCGTACTGGTTAGGATTTGGTAGGAACAACGGCACTGGCTGGAGAAAAGTCAAGATACTGGAACATAAATGCGCCGGAAAGAACAGAAATACAAAGAGATTACAGAATACTGAAGAAAAGGAGTCCATTACGAAATGACAAGAAACAGATGAGTTTGAAAATAGCCAGCGTCACAAGTGTTCAGCTTCGCATCCCTGCCCACCGCTGCTGATTGCTGACTGCTGACCCAAACATTCTCATTTCAGTGCTGTTTGAGTATGATATATTATAGATATTTGACATGATATCCCTTAGAGAAAGCTTTCTACACTGTCGGAAAATGACAGCACTACCTAATTTTGACAATATTTTGACGATTTTACTTCAGAAAACTTATTTTTTTAGTCACTTTTAATAAAATTCCGTCTTTTCATTTTTTGCCCCAGAACAAAACTATTAAGGGGCAAGTTATCTTTTGGGGTTAGTTAACAATATAATAACGACTACAACATACATATTTGAATTTAAAAGAAAAAAAGTAGTTGAAGCCGATCCTGAGAATTTTTTTAGCCGTTTTTGGAGCTTTTGGAAGATAGGCCTAAACCCCTCTAAGATTAAGTTGACTCAACAATAGAAAATCTCTTTGAGACATGATTTCTGTGAGCCACCGAGTATTTCGCACACAATTCGACGAATAGTTGGACAGACATTTCGTAAAACCCACCTTTTGGGGTCTTCGGACCTCGATCCAAACGTGTAAATCCACTTACATCTTGAAATCGGAAATTTGACCATCACAAATCTATCCTTAGTCGACTAAATGTATTTGCAAAAATCATAAATTTGTGGCCTGAGGCTTCATTCTCTATCTGGGATTGTGCATAGGTATATACCTATATAATATACTTATACCATACCTGTATAAATGTATATGTATGTATATTGCAATATACAGCGACTTGGCAGCTTTTTCCTCTCCCGGTGAAGGCACAATAATTGTATTACCTTAATTATTAAGGTTTATATTTGGCCCTGAAGAACAACATCCCTTTTATATCGATTTTAATATTGCAGAGCCATGAAAGTAACCCCGGAAACCCCACTGTTACCTTATAATTACAAAGACTTACGTTACGTGATGAAATAGTCGAATCCGAAGATGGTGTCATGAAAATTTGGGGACTCGAAAATTCCAGGCTAACGGCTACACATTACCACAAATTTTGAGTACCCCAACTGGCCTACACTACTCTCTATCATTTCTAACACACGAAGTGCATTAAGCTGGTTGGACCTGTCGCTCCGAGCAGTTTTCTCATATCGTTCGGTTTTCCATTCAAAAACTCCGGCGGCCATATTTGATAGACAAGCTCATTGAATTGTTGTATAGGTTGTCTGCCCACCACTTGTAGGTGTCATGGATTATTTATCCTTCGTCTATATGAGATAGGAGGTGGAGTGCCCAGTGTCCATTCATCGTTCTCATAAATAGTAACAGCTGTTCCAGCCCCTTCAGTCTGCGGGGCTATACGTCCAAATATGGCTCTCATTTCCAATTATTTCCTTGTTGTCCGATACTTTCGGACCCCTTTTTATGGTGGAAATGCCCGCAAGAGTATCGAATTTTGATCCGCTAGAGTCATTCGTTACTTATCTCCCTGCTCTGTAGTTAAACGATTTGCTGGCAACATAGAATTAGAGTGGGAGATAAAGGAGTAGAATCCGGTCGATTTGAAAGCGTACTTCTAAACGTTTCGCCAACAACTGCGGTCACCAACTTCTGTGCAACTGTATAGACATCTAAGATTGTATCTTGGAAGTCAAAAGTTGCTGCTGAGCCTCCGAGAGCCCGAGACACAATCATAGAAGAATATATTAATATTTTAACATACAAAATCTTCGATGTACAATATCACTCAGTTTTTTTCTTTCCTTGTCGCCACATTTGGAGCCTTAGTATGGCAAACGTTGATTATATCAAAACAACTACATTTTCACGCCTATTTTTTTTTTTTAACATTTCCCCTGGGGGAGGAGACCCTCTTCGGTGTAATAGCGATATGACTTTGTCTCCTACAATCTATTTCTGTACCCGTCGTTATTGTGTACCGCATTGAATACAGTAGCCTATGTTTACCACAATCAGGCGTGTTTTTATTACTTAATTTTATTAAATGTCCGCTCTCTCTCAAACGTCCCAACGGAAACGTGAATTGGCTCCCCTGATACCTACAGTAAGCTTTGAATACGACTTTTCATCGAATTAAAACTATTGCCACGTGCGGGGTTACGCCATGTGGCCTGTTGAGCAAAACCAGAGCTACAATCAGAAGAGTTATAGGCTACAGTACGGCCTATAAAACTTATCGCGAGCTGTGGTGTTCCATTAGCATTGCTAATGTTTCTAGACTTCAAACAAGACGCAATATATTGTAGTAACATGCGTCACATCACTCTATTAATAACCTATATAGAAGAACTCAAATTATCCGTGTCAAATGAGACCGGCTCCATTCGGTTAATCAAATATTCGGAGTTTTTCCTAAAGAGGGAATAATTGTGACTAAGATGAGCTTATTCTTCGCGCTTCATGAGTTGAATGAGAATGAATAGTAGTAGTGATCAATAAATAAATAAATAAAATAGTACAGTATTGTGTGTTGACTCGTTTCTATGTACTTGGTTAAGTCATGCTTTCGCCTGTTTCATTACGTCAATGGTAAGCTTTACACATTATATTGCAGTATTATATGGAGTATGTAACACTGACATTAAATTAACTTTGGTTGAAGAGGTAATTTCGGTTGTCTCAGCTTGTCCATTATCCCTCGTAGCCGGTGTAGGTTGACACAGAGAACGTTTATCAGTTTGCAAAGGGCCAAAAATTCACACGGAGACAATACGGGTCTTCCTAGTTGAGTGTAAGAGAGGGTTTTATAGCCCTAACTTCGCTAGGTTGACTTAGTAACAGACAGGCCTGTGCCCAGGATTTAATTTTGGGAGGGGTGGCCAGAACATAAATTTTTAAAAATGATAGGTAAATCCGTAGTGATTTTAGTAGTTTTTGCTGAACTCTTGCATTATTTATTACTTTTTATCAAATTTAGGGGAGGGGCATGGCCCCCTTGGCCCCCCCTTGGGTACGGGCCTGGTAACAGAACAAAAAGTCAATATTTATATTTTTATATTTTATTTATTTACAAATAATGTCCGAAATCCATGGGGTCGTTGGCTTATGGACCTATGGGTATAAGTATAAGTAGGCCTGGGTCCATAAAATGTCCTTAAATAAATAATACACAATACAGTATCGGAATCTGCCGTTGGACTTATGATTGAGAATTTATTATGAAATGTTATTTGTTCACAATCGGGACCAAGGTCCATCACACCATATGTCCCATGCGAGCCCAACCCAAGCTATGGAGAACGTAATCAGTGCATTTGAAATGTTTGAAATGTGAATGTACTATATATACGTGTACATAAGGCCTACCGCCCGAAATGAGAAGATGCAAAACAAAATTAACTAATATCAGTTGTTGTAATGCATATTTTGCGAGATCTAAGTGATGTTCTCGAGTCAACAGCAGTGAGCAGTAAGCGGTTTGATTGTTATGAGATTTAACATAACATTGCCCCCCCCCCCTCCCGGAATATACTATATTATGCATATAGCGTACTGTACCCGGGCATAAATAGTAGATAACCGTCCAACCAATTACAGCAGTTTGTTGGGATCCATAAGTACTGATTGCTTGGTTAGGTATACTGTACATACCTATTGACCATCGAGGAAGCCATGAAGAGATTCAGGTGTAATGACTGCAGTTTATACGATGGAAAGTAATCTTTATAATTACGCGGTCGCAGTGCCATTAGGCTATATGGTACCTGAACCTGTTTTAATTACTTTATATGTATCTATACTCTCCAGATTGGTGTTAGGCGGGAATGCAAGGTTGTATAATTTATGCATTGATTTTGCAGGCGATAAGATATAGTTTTGTTGTAAAATTTTATTGCACTGAGTAGCACTGATGGAGTACCTTTCCGATAATTTATAGTGTTATTGCCTACATGTATGGTGGGTTCAGGTGATGGTACCGGTACGGTAGGTATACCGTTTATAGAGTAGGTGGAAATAAATTATGCCATTTCATGGGTGTGAAATTATTTATTCGTCTCATATAGTGTACGGTAGGCTAACTGACAATTAAACAATTATGGTAGATAACTAATGAGCGATAGTTTTGTATGCTGACGCCCAGGGGAGAAGGAGGCTCTCCGGAGTAATTATTTTAAAATATCGGTGCAAAGCATTTTTAGGAATTTGCGAATTCCTAACTAATGCACTTCAACAAAATATACTAAAAAAAATTAGTCCTATTTCGAAACACAGGGGAGGTTGGAGGATCTCCCCCGTTAGAAAATATTAGCTAGATATACCTAAGTAGGTAGATATAAGCGGTGGAGCTAAGTAATCGTAAAGAGACTAATCAAAAAGGATTTCAACAATATGTCAATAATTACTTTAATGGTAGACCTATTTATCTGCAGATTCCTTATGTAACAATTATGTAAATAAATAAATATATTTCTGTGTAGCATTTCTCTCAGTTGAATTCGGAGTTTCCTAAGGTATGCGAAACCTTGTAGTATAGAATCCAGTCGCTCACACCTGGCTGTGGGTGGCGGTGGCTTTACAAGGTCTCCCCATAATGGATGGATATTCGAATGCACCATAAGTTCGGCAGGAATACTCAACAGCCGAAGGAGACACCTCTGTTCCTTGCACACAGCAGCGCAAACTATATAACAGTTACGACGAGAATCAGACATCCTGCCGTCATCAGCAAGAAATAAGCGGTCAGCAAGTACAACAGCAGTACAGTACAGCAGTACTTACCGTACTTTACTTACTTAGCAGAAGGAGACACCTCTGCTCCTTGCACACAGCAGGCTCAGCAGCGCAACCTATATGAAAGTTACCACGAGAATCAGGCATCCTGCCGTCACCAGCTAGCAATAAGCAGTCAGCAAGTAGAACAGCAGTACTTACCAGCCGAAGGAGACACCTCTGCTCCTTGCACACAGCAACGCAACCTATATGGCAGTTACGACAAGAATCAGACATCCTGCCATCAACAGCAAGAAATAAGCAGTCAGCAAGTACAACAACAGTACTTACCAGTAGAAGTAGACACCTCTGCTCTTTACACACAGCAACACAGCCTATGACAGCCACCACGAGGACCAGACATCCGGCCGTCACCAGCACGTAAGCAGTCAACGAATACGTGACGCTTGTCAGCAGAGAAACGAACGTTTCGTTGTCGACCACGCTCCAGACGCCAACCCCTAAAACTGATAGTCCTGCGGCCTGCAACGAAAAAGAAAAAGCCAATAGTAATAAAATAAAATAGAACGCGTTAAACCATAAGCTAAGGATGGCCAATACTGATGAGATATAGAGGGGACATAGGCAAAATCGTCCTGGAGGGAACTGCGACTGTAATGTCAAAATACCAAAACCATAACATAACCATGTGCTCTTGAATTTTCCCGCCTTTTTTAAGTAAAGAAATGTGCTATATAGGCCTACTGAGCAGGCAGTAGGTAGTGCAGTGTTCAATGGACCCATGTAACTACTGCAGTGCTAAGTTACAACACCCTAACTCAATAAAAATTAATTTTTCAAGAAACGAGAAAAGGCGACGCTCCGGTTAGGCGTAGATCGTGGGTTCGAGCCCCGCCAAGTCCAGTTTTTTCGGTTAGGCATTTATGAGTTCACTCGCACCGGTTCTTTTATCTTTGCAACACCACAACTTGGTTACATTTTTTTTAGATATTTCCCTCTACGTTCACCCGCGCTATCCGCAATACTTATCTTATACGTCTTATTCTATTTCATGATAGTTGGAAGTAAAATAATAACGTCCCACGATGACTTTGAATTGATCCCTCCTAATTAGCATTCAATAGGAAAGCAAAAAATTATTTAAAAAACTATCGCTCAAGAAATTAATTGATTGATTGATAGTCGTGCCAGAGCAAGCTTTCCGACCTTGGCCGCAGGGTCATCCTGCGAACCTGTGCCATATGACTGCAATGTGAGAAAGAAACTATTTATTATGTCGACTTTCCATCTGGAAGAACGAGTTCTGAGCTGAAACGCAGTGAACGATTTACAACGATATTAGTGAATATAATATGGTGCTACATATTGTGTTCCCATAGATTCAGTCGACGTGGGAGGTTAATATATTGCAGCTCTCAACGGGGACATTTCTTATCCTTATCAATGAAATTAAAATAGTTTTACATTTTAATGGTTATATACGGTACTATTGTAGTATGAGAAGAATTTAAATAAATAAGTATAATTAAGAAATCACATTTAAAACTATATATTAAACTTTAAATAGAATACAGTTTGCAGAGAAAAATAAGTTAGTTAATAAAATAGGCCTATATTTTGTCTTGGTAGAAGACAATTCTCAATATGGCGAATATGTCGAAAAAATGTAGAATGAGTTATTAGCCAATAAACCACAAGTTTTTCAAAATTTACATTATGTCTTTCGAAGCACTATGGATATATCGATGGGAAGATTGTTTAGTCTAGAACGGGCATAAGCTACCAAAATATATTGGGCATGAATTATTCATAATTACTCCAAAAAATAATGTTTTTACAAAAAACCAAAATTTTTCTTGGGAAAGCAACATGGTTTGGTTTTGTTGCTCCATTTTCAATCACTTATCACCAGCAAAATAACAGAAAGAAACATTGCTCCATTTAACACCTAAAACATACCTGATGTAAGACAGCATAGATTGAAAGGTTCTGCCGAAAAATTATTTATAAATCATTTTTCATGAAAATTGAATTGAGAAAAGTGAATGTCCCATCCCTTATAGATGGGACTCGGGGAGCATACATAAACAAATGGAGGACATTATTTGGTACGATACCTATATCGATACAGTCAATGAAAAAACTAAAATGGTCAATGTGGCCAAGGCCGTAGCCAGGATTTTTTTTCGGGGTGGGGGGGGGTCCAGAAATGTCATTGGATATTACATAGTGTTATTATTTTCCCTCTCAAAATCCGATTCTATCTAGTATCAAGCCATTTCATTTCGGGGGGGGGGGGGAGGGGGTTTGAACCCCCCTTGGCTACGGCCTTGAATGTGGCGCCTAATGGCTAAGGACGGGCGTTGGCTAGTAGCACATAGAAATACTCTTCATCCTGAGATTTGAGGTGGGAGCGTCGGGCGTTTAAAACAATAGATTGCAAGCAGCTATGACACACAGGAAGTACAGACTGAATTACTACGGTGTACGGGGCTCTTAAAATAGGCGTAGAAAACAATAAAGATAAGAACTTACAACAAAAAGGATGTTGAACATGTGCAGGACATACTTGAGAAATGTCACGCTGCAGCAGTCCGATTCATTCCTCCTGTTTTTAGCCATTCCTCGTCATTCTGAAACAAAAATTAGGGCTTACAATGTAAATTTAACAGTAGGTAGGTATTAAAAAAAAAAAATTCACGCACAAGAAAGTTTCAGAATGTAAAAAAGACTTATCGAATTTTTTCTCTTCTAAAATGTAGCAGTTGATTCTTGTTTTTTTTTTTTTTTTTTTTTTTTTTTTTTTTTGATAACTCTATAAGCCTAGAAGCATTTTCTTGGGACCCATGGGGTCCAATATAATTGTTTTGTTTTTCTCTCTCAAATATATGCACCCTGCCGACCGGGTACGGAAAATGAAAAGAAAATTGAAAACAGACAGCAATGAAATGTAACGAAGAACCAGAATAAACAAATGTATAGTAGTTTTTCCTTGTTCGTTGAGAGGTAGCCTGCCGTTGGCATTGGCCACCCCTGGTTCGTCACAACATAGATTGGTTTGTATTTTTTAATCTAATTGAATAGGCACTGAACACATGTTAGGTCTCATCAATTGGTCGAGGACTATATCTTCATACGTAGTGGGTACTATGAGGATTTTTTTTTTTAGTTTTGGTTAAGGAATTTTTGCATGAAACTGATAGGCGACAGAAATTTACCAAATTATCAAGTTCATGGAAGAATTATAACAAAAAAAAATGACAAACAGATTGTAAAATGGTACATGAAATAGACTAATTGACAGAACCAAATCTTTAGAACAAAGGTATTTAATTCAATAAAAAAAATATAAACCAACCAATTTCGGAGTGATCTAGGGGTGGCCAATGTCACATTTACCTTCTTCCTTAAAACTTCTCACCCTGTGAGCTGTGTCAATTCGAGCTGATATGCCATGATTTAAAGGAACCGAACTGGAAATCGAGTTGTTGTAGACATCTTCAATGGAGGCGCATATTAAGGATCGCCCCTCCTAGTCCAGTCAAATTGTACATTAAAAATGGGTCGTGCATGCAAAAGGTCATGTAGTTCTAATTTTTTAGTATGTTGTTAGGATCACAACCATTAGTAAAAAACCAAGTTTGCCCCCCTTAAAAAGTTGTGCGACCAGCGTAATGGCCGAAAAACTTCGAAATTTTCGGACATTTTTTGGTTTTTGGTTAAAATCTCCCAGAGTATGCGTTGGACCGAAAAAACCCCTATATGCAGTATTAAACTGCATTTAATTATCTACCATTTGAAACCAAAACCATATCCGTAGGGCAATTACTTTAGAAAATACATCATTTCGGAAACAGGCAAAATTTTCGGACATGTGGAAAATTTTCGGTTTTGCATTGTTTTTCTTCAAATAACGTCAAAAATACTCATCACACAAGAAGTTAATCTGTACTAATGTAAAGGTACTTTAATAAGCTTTCTTTTGAGCCCAGATGGACACCTACAGCCCTATTCGTACTAATAAATTTCAGATAATCAGCGGAAACAGTGTAATGCAAACTGTTTCTTTCCCTTGCTCCTGCAGGTCTGCTCTAACTATAGAAGCTCCTCCTCCCGCATTCCGATCCCGTGATTCACACTATCAGCAGCACTCAATGCCTTTACCTTTTGGGTTTTCATAAGTGTTAATGTAAAATGAATTAAGACATAATACATAATTCATTGGAAATTCAGCCTTATTATGACTGAGTTAACAGAATGAACAATGAATTACTATAGCACTTACACTCTTGTTTACCTTACGACAGCAGTTCCACCTTAGCGACTAAGTCTAATGAAGAAACGTCAGCATTTCTATGCCAAGTATAATAATGCAATACTTTACTCAGTTTGTTCGTGTTGTGCAACGTGCAAGTAGTGAAAAACAATCAGTGGAATGTCTATTCCTGCGGGAGTTTGTTTTATTTGCCGGAGGTCTCTCGATGAAGGCCCTATTGCAATCGTAAAAAAACGGGGTGTTCAATCATTCATTGAAGCGAGTGTGAAGCGTGGTCTCACGGATATTCAAACTTTACTTCAAGGGCTCCATGAAGTCACAGTTCATGAGGCGTGCAGAAAGAGGTATGCAACCGAAAAAAATGTTGATATTTCAGTTCGTCGACGAGAACGGGATTCTGCTCCACAAGCATGCAGATCTTCAAGAGCATCAAGTGCAGTCCATTTCAACTTGCAAAATATTTGTTTTTTGTGTGGTGAAGATATCACTGATGATTTTATCAAGCTTCAACAGAAATTGCCCTATTCACGAAGGAATATTATCCATACTGTTGAGCAGCTGGGCGTCAGAAAAACAGTGCTGGATGCAGCCCAACGCCGTGGTGATGAATGGGGGAGAAGTATAGAAATGCGCCTTCGTGCAAGTGAAGACGACTTGGTAGCTGCTGACGCAAGATATCACAGTCTATGTTATAAAAAGCTATTTTCCATGCCGTCAATAACTGGAAAGAAGAGGGGGCATCGCCCAGCCAATGATATAGAAGAAGCAATGGAGGGTATATACGAATATCTGTTGGAAAACAGTGATGAATGCCAGTTCTCGTTAGATGATCTCTTAAAACTATGTGAAGGTGGTTACGTTCCTGACTCACGCACTGCAAAATCTCGCCTTATCAAACGTTTTGGCGATGACATCGTTATATCTGAGGCTGGCGCTAACAAGGGAGCAGTAGTCTGTTTCAAACACACGGGTCACAAAATTTTGTACGATAATTGGTATACTGCAAAACAGATTGATAAGCAACAAGAGCGATTGAGGGTGGTAAAGGCAGCGGCAGAGATAATATTAGAAGACATTCGCTCTCAAGTTTACGACACAAGTGACTATCCTCCATCCGATGAGTTTTTAAATAATCTTGATTCAGTTATCCCAGAGTCTGTGACTCTATTTTATGAAACAATTGTCCTAAAAAACAAGCGTGGTCTACAGGAATCATGGAAGAAGAAGTGTGTGTCATTTTCCCACGCTCTCATATCAGCTGTACGACCGCGATCTTTTGTGTCTCCTCTACTGATCGGTGTTGGGACCTACTTTTACAGAAAATTTGGTTCCAAGCATCTTGTGAACATGTGCTCCGCACTAGGGTTCTCCTGCTCTTATAATGATGTCGTGCAGCTTGAAAGTTCTGCAATATTGCGGCCTGAATCGTTACCATCCATCGAGGCAGGAGCTTTTGTGCAATTTGTTTTCGACAATGCAGATGTAAACGTAAACACTCTGGACGGGGAAAATACATTCCATGAAATGGGGGGCATTATGTGCGTAACGCCTTACACTGCTGTATTGCGGGACAAAAACATCCCACGCTTAAAGAAATATGTTCCCGCTGACAAAGTTACCTCTCAAAGTGACATAGAAATAAAACATTGCAATATAAGGAAAAATTCAGGGTTATCAACAATCGTGGTAAATGACCTAGAGGGAATTTATAAAGTGGACGGGGAAATATTGCCTTCAGCCTCAGACCTGTTTTGGTTGTTTGGAAAGTGGAGAAAACCTCTAAGTATGTCAGGATGGAATGGGTTTATGGAGCAAGTGACTGAAAAACTTGACTTTTCACGCTCCAAAATCCTTTTCCTTCCATTCATTCGAGCCCCCCCTACGGACTACGATACGGTATTCACTTCACTCATTGAAGCAAGTAGGCGAAGTAAAGCATGTTCTCAGAAATTCACCTTTGTTACTTTCGATCAGCCGCTATTCATGAAAGCAAGAGACATTGTTCAAAGTGGTCAACATCCGGAGCTAAGTTGTGTGATTGTGAGACTTGGTGGTTTCCACCTCCTTATGTCCTTCATGGGTTGCATCGGTTCGATAATGGCTGGTAGTGGATTGAAGGAGTTACTGACGACTATATACGCAGATCATAGTGTTGATAAAATGCTAAATGGCCATGCATATTCACGAGCAGTCCGAGCACACATTTTGACAAACCTTACATTGGCTGGCATTGTTTTGGATGAAGTGCATCTGACTGCTGAGGAGATCAACGAAATTGAAAACTTGTTGTGGATCAGTGAGAGGTCTCACATCATATCTGCAAAGGAAACTGAAATATTTCAAATCCTCAACGCAAAGTTCAAAAGTGCATTGGATAAAATTGAAAAAAACGGCCCAACCTCGCAGTTATGGGTCCAATACTTTAGGATGACTACTCTCCTTAAACTATTTATCCAGGCAGAACGGATGGGTGATTGGGACCTTCACTTGTATAGCGTCCATTTAATTATGCCTTTCTTTCATTCAGCTGGACATTATTTGTACGCAAAGAGCACCCATCTGTACCTACAGGACATGATGGCATTAGAAAAAGTGATGGATAAATCTGAATATGATATGTTCACAAATGGGTATTTTACTATCCGCCGATCAGACAAGTTTTGGTCTGGGCTATGGTCAGATTTAACAATTGAACAGAAGTTGATGAGGTCAATGAAGAGTTGCGGTGGATTAACCCAAGGGCGTGGAATCTCCAGCAGCGTGTTGGCAAGATGGACTGTAGGCATGGTATCCATGGTAAATATATGCGAGGAATTAGAGAGTTTCTGTCGCATTTCCTGTCCTACTGGAGAGCAGCATGTGGATATGAGACCTGCTCGCATCATCCGAGATAATAACGATGCTAAGAAACTTAGTAGTTGGTTCGCTCTTCACCCTCCATTCCCCACTACTGACAGGTTGCTGTCTCTCAGTAGTGGTTTAGTGGGAGGTCCAAACATTAATTGTCACATGGCCCAACAGCTTGGGACTGCTGGAGTTAAGCTCATAATTGGGAAAACGTTTGACTGCGTAGCGTTCAAAAGGAAAAACAAAGTAGCCACGCTAGCATCGACAACCTGTTCTGTTAAAGTTAACGACAAGAGACTAGTCATTGATCCACTTTCAATTTTTCAGCGTTTGTGTATAACAAAGCAGTCAGAAAAGGATTTAGAAGAGCATTTCAAGTATGAATTAGCCCCTTTCCCAACGTCCTTGTTTAATGAACAGGGGATGCGAAAAGGGACAAAATCCACATTCTATTCTGCCTTCACTCCTCTCTCGAGTCGCACGAAAATAGATGCCAATACCTACGTCGTTTTAGATGGTGGACATTTGTTACACAAAGTGGTGTGGCGACGTAAAACGTCAGTAGCAGACGTTGTCTCGGCCTACACTACCTACGTCAAAAATAACTTTGGAAAGAACGTCTCAATCGTTTTTGATGGCTACCCTGAAGACGCCACTAAAAGAAACACGAAAACAGCTGAGCGACTCCGTCGCTATTCTGTTCAGACAAGTTATGAATTATCGTTTGAGGAATCCACTGTAATTCAAATCCCTCAAGATAAAGTGTTGGGTAATGAGAAGAATAAGCGTCGTCTGATAGCACTTCTATGTAGCGTCTTTGAGCAGCAAGGAATAGAGGTGGCGGTTGCACAGGAAGACGCCGACCGAGAGATCATTGTCACGGCATTATCAAAAAGCCCTTCAAGCGAAAGAGTGGTCATTGTAGGAGAAGACGTGGACCTACTTGTCCTGCTGAATGGTTTATGTACTGGAGAGACAAACGTATACCTTCAAAAAAGTGACAATAGTGAAGAAGGCTTCTGTCACTATTCCACGACTTCCTACAACTTTCGAAGTTCCCGTCTTTCTCCACAGACGGTATTATTTACCCACGCTTTCACAGGGTGTGACACTACCTCAGCACCGTTTGCCATGGGAAAAAACAAATTTGCTAATATATTGGACCAAAAACTAGCTGAAATGACTGATGTCTTTCTACAATCCCAGTCCACCAAAGACGATGTGAAATTAGCCGGCATCAAGTGCTTCGTGGCTCTGTACGGGGGTGATATAGAAGCTGACATATTGAATCATCTTCGGTATAAGATATTCATCACCTCCGGTAACATTAACCTTGCGCGTCTACCTCCAACTGAGGATACTGCTGGGCTTCACGCTCTCAGGTGTTATTATCAAGTGCAGAAGTGGTTGGGGACAGACCTAAATCCAAAGGATTGGGGGTGGAAGTTAGACCACCATGGGCTTGCCCCAATTACCACAACTATGGATCCCGCTCCTCTCTTGCTCCTCCGGAAAATATCCTGCAAGTGTAAGAAGGGGTGCAGTGGTAGATGCAGCTGCCGTAAAACTGGACTTAAATGCTCCGTTCTGTGTCAAAACTGCGGTGGCAAATCATGCACCAATGCTACTACAATTGACCTTAACGATTCAGACGACGAGGAAGAAGATATGACATCCTCAATAGATGTAGGCAGCACTGATGGGACTCCTATTGTTGGGAACTCTCATGAACCGGGCCCGTCAAAAATGAAGAAAATGTGAATGTAAAAAAAAATTTGTTCAAGTACATTTAAAATATATAGGCCTACATAAGTAAAGTAATATTGTTTGTCTACTGCTATTTCTGGACGTGTAGTATCAAAATTCGCATTACACAGTTTCCGCTGATTATCTGAAATTTATTAGTACGAATAGGGCTATAGGTGTCTATCTCGTCTCAAATGAAAGCTTATTAAAGTATCTTTAAATTTGTATGAAGTAACTTTCTTGTGGAATGAGTATTTTTGACGTTATTTGAAGAAAAACAATGCAAAACCGAAAATTTTCCACATGTCCGAAAATTTTGCCTGTTTCCGAAATGCTGTATTTTCTAAAGTAATTGCCCTACGGATTTGGTTTTGGTTTCAAATGGTAGATAATTAAATGCAGTTTAATACTACATATAGGGGTTCTTTCGGTCCAACGCATATTTAGGGAGATTTTAACCAAAAACCAAAAAATGTCCGAAAATTTCGAAGTTTTTCGGCCATTACGCTGGTCGCACAACTTTTTAAGGGGGGCAAACTTGGTTTTTTACTAATGGTTGTGATCCTAACAACATACTAAAAAATTAGAACTACATGACCTTTTGCAAGCACTGATGTCTTATTTGACTGGACTATCCTAGGAAAGTCTCGGTATAGAATGCTGGATGGCACAGCTATGCATTGAAACATGGCGGTGCCGTCCAGAAGGCCTTACAGATTAATTTCTAAGGCGGTGGTGGCCTCAAGGTCTTAGCCTGAGGGGGGGGGGTCCAGGGGTCCCTCCCGAAATATTTGCAGCGTACATTAGTTAGAATGGAGTTTTAAATACATTGAGGCTACCTTAGGCGCCCATTCCACCGACCGGCTAGGGTTATTTACAAAAACGGTGACGTGGTAGCAGACATTCAAGACTTAGGTGGCGTTTCCACCGACCTCGCATTGCAGAATGCTAATAACATTGACGGAAATTAGAATTTCTCTTTTTATAGAAATCTATTAAAATGTTTGTACTTAACATATCCCATGACGCCATTTTTTAATTTTAGTTTGTTTGCTTGTGATTTTACTGTATGATCATTGATCAATTTTAACTATGGCATAGAGGAAAATAAACATTTCCGTCAAATCTGCAATGCGAGGTCGGTGGAAACCCCACCTAAGTCTTGAATGTCTGCTACCACGTCACCGTTTTTGTAAATAGCCCTAGCCGGTCGGTGGAATGGGCGCCTTACCTCCGGTGCAGTGGCGTCACTGGCGTCAGATGGACCTCCCCCCCCCCCCGAAAAACTTGGCGACAGCCCTAGGGAGGATTTAAAAGAAATTTCACTCTCTTCATAAATTTTTAATTTAGATATTTTATTTTTTAGAAAGTCATTAGTAAATTATTACGTATAAACTATCTGAAGTTTTTTATAACTGAATATATACCGTCATAAAGGGTCTGGTAAACTACCATAGTCCGTAGAATATATTACACAATGTGCAGGTTAATGGTTTAACCGGCGGGGAGGGGAGGTCCGCGGGGTTTGGACCCCTCCCCGAAATCAGAGAAATAATAATAGCCAAAAATGCAATAATAAATTGTCATTGGGTAGGCAGACAGATGTTATGAAAAATCACCCCCCCCCCCTTAAAACATTCTGACTACGCCTCTACTACGTCTCTATAGCCTGTAGCAAGTACGACATCTAACATTTTCTGCCTCGAAAAAAATATAGTGGCCAAAATGTTTTCCAAAATTTCCCTTAAAGCCAGTACTTAGATTTATTACGGTTTACAGAGAAAGGTATACGATACCTCCATATTTTTATGGATATTAATGTGATTTTTAATTTGACCAGCTGTCGACTTCTTTAGAAGAAGACTACGCTATCAGCTTTTGCAGTTCAGTCACGGCAATTCGGTCTTTAATGGCTAATACCGCAAAGGATCATTAGATTCGCGATCACGCCATACCTGCCTAATCAAGCAAAATAATTACAGGCTTACACCTTAAGTTTGCGATAAAACGATTACCTACATAGAATTTTTATTAGTGTCATATCCCGAAGCAATTCGTTATCCTCAACTTAATTAGTCAATCTCAGAGTGTGCGTCTGGGAATACATTTCCATACCAAAGCATCACATCCGTCGTATAGCAAGATATTCTTGGTCTGTCGGCTTTTTTCAAAGCCCGGACTGCCGCTACAGTTCTCAAATCCCAACTATCAACAAAAAATCATTAAGTTCCTTGATAATGTGATTCATAAAGGCGGGTATTCCACATACGTACATCGTCAATGAAAATTATGAAATTGAAGGACATTTCAATTTTACTCTATGCCATTGTTAAAATTGATCAATGAACAATTGATCCTAGAGCAAAATCACAAACAAAGAAACTAAAATTAAAAAATGGCGTCATGGGACATGTCAAGTGTGTCAGGTACAATTATTTTAATTGATTTTTTTTAAAAACTGTTTTCATCCATTAAACAGATCGATGAAGGTCGATCTTACTTCGGATCTCCTACTATTATTAGGTTTTATTAAAAATAATAAGTGTACGAAGAAAACAAATACAAACAAAATTTCAAAAAACAAATGCAAACAAATTTCAAAAATTTGGCGCATACGTTTCAATAGAAAATTGTCAATTTTTGAAAAATCATGTGGAATGTACGCCATCAATGAAAAATTGAAATGTCCTTCAATTTCATAATTTTCATTGACGATGTACGTATGTGGAGTACCCGCCTTATTAATTGATACGTGTTGGGCTGGATTTGTCATTGCTGAAAAAACGACGACTAAGTCGTATCTCCCTTGATATTTTGGTTCAGGGTGTAAAAAAAAACAAAAAAAAACTGGTAAACCTTTCTATGGATGCTTTCTAACTTCAGGCATACTACCCGACCCGATAGCGAGTTCATTCGATTTTTATAAGTGTTCCAAGTGCCTTCCTATATCCTGGTCGGGTAGTATTTTTTAGTCATAGAATAAATATTTACTATAGAATGCTAATCAGTATAGGTGCCAAGTAGAGTAACAAAATCGAATAGGTTGCTTTCCCATGCAAGGTTTCAGTTTGGCCTATATTCCACTTGTCAATATTCCGTCATTTGTGATTAAAACAAAGTTGAGATTTTTATTTTAAGGAGACTATTATGTAGATACTTAACTTATCTATTATAAATTAAGTTATAATATGGTAGCATACATCATTAATAAGTCTCTACCGTACTACAACTTAATTTATAATATGTTAAGTATCTACATAATAGTTTCATTAAAACAGAAATCTCAACTTTTTTTAATCACAAATGACGGAATATTGACCAGTGGAATACACGCCTTTTGAAGAAAAAAATAGTTTTTGAAAATCGCAAACAATACCATTATCATTGTGTAGTATTATATACTATGCTGTTGGTCAAGGACGGATACAGAGGTAAATCTATTGTAAATTAATTGATTACGCTGTAATTTAATCGATCAGTCAGATCAATCAGATCAATCGGCAGACCAACAGTGTTGGTCTGCCCATTCTAGACTATTCCATTGTCCCATCGATCAATCCAGTGCATTAGGATAGGGAAAGTCTATAGGCAGCCGATATGGAACCATGGAGCAATTATTTACCTTGGAGTTATTGCAGTACCTAAACTAATTATTGATAAATAGGAAAGCATGCACGAGCTCACTCGTATACCGATTCTTTTACAAATTCATCCCGAGTCCTATTCTTATGTAGTCTCTGGCTGCCGCTTTCTTCATTAGGGAAGTAAAAGGTTTCACTTCTTTTTGAGAATTCTATTGATTGCTTCATAACGGTTCAGCGGAAGTTGGCGGAAGTATAGTCTCAAGGTAGAAGACCAATCGGCAGACCGAGGACCAAGGAAAGAGTCAAACAACTCACCGGAGCAAGAGGCAAAACAATTAGCGTTAGCGTCCGACCGGGTCAAGTCTAAGAAGTGGATCCGGGGCGACCCCCTCACGCTCCGCACACTGCACTAAAAGGGAAGAGGATGAAGAAGAAGCTTCATAAGGGTTGTGTCAGAAGACGCTTCTATACTCTCAGTCTGGCGAGAGTTCTTCCTCGTAGAGCCTCATCATCGCAGATTCAAGCCACAATATCGAGCAACAACTCGAAACAATTCGTTGCCCGCATCCTAATTAGTCCATCTTAGAGGAATAAATTTACATGTCAAAGACTTCGTGGATAGTGCTCCTCGGTCTAGACTAGTTAGCGTCGGCATTTGAAGGCTCATCTCAAAGAAGTCAGGACTTTAGGGACCTGTTGCTGGCTCTTGTTCGTGCGTCGACGCCTCCCAAGAGCAGATAAAGTGCCATTATCTTCAGAAGAAGTCCACGATTCTTGCCCTTTTGTTTATAGCTACGAAAGTCTGACTTAATATGGAAGTAGGGTACCTGTGAATGCGATTAGCTACACATTGCTGGCCAGCGCCTTAATTAATTACGGGATAAATTGAAAGTCCCATTGCGCTTAGAATTTTTATGTTTAATGTTAAAACCATGGCAGAGGCGCAGTCATGTCGGTTGCAAACTGAACACTGATAGTGTCAAAATTCGAGACTCGTCCATCCCTAATGGGTACCTTACCTAGTATTCTATATTGGAGAGATGGGATGTTAGCTTCCCGCCAGAAATATAAGTTATTTATATATTTGAATTTCTGGGCTGGTTTGGAACATCCCAAGTAGAGTGGTCTATGTGAGAAGATAGTCTTCGCATACTAGGCCCAGAACGTCATTCAGTCGTTTTTTATTGGGTTGTGCATAAGTTAGTCCAGTTGGTATGGAGAAATGACTGTAAAATCGACACCAACGGCAAAATTTACCACCCAGCTGTAACCACAGCCACATACAGTATACGTTACAAAAACTTCGAAAGACTATCTACAAATTTGTACAACTCAAAAATATAGCTAACCCAATACTGTTAAAAAAAATCTACCATGCCCTGGTACAATCACATCTGCAATATGGAATAACTGCTTGGGGAGGAGCATTTAAAAACACCATTGACAAGTTAAATGTTATACAACGGAAAATCCTAAAAATTATACATAAGAAACCAAACACTTTTCCCACAAGCACTTTGTTTGAAATATCTAATACGCTTATTGTTCAACAAATATTTGTGAAAGAATCTATTCTGCAGATATACAAAAATAAGAAATCGAAGGAAACAGTAAATCACAACCATACCACACGATACATACAAACACAACCATTAATACAAGTCAGACCCAAAACTACCTTAATACAGAGACAAACAGAATTCACTGGATTACATTTCTACAACAAACTTCCCATTGAGATTAAAACAGCTAAAAATGTATCCATCTTTAAAAGAAATGTAGAAAAATGGCTGCGAACAGAAATTAATTACTAACAAACATTACTAATTGAATTAACTTTTACTAACATACTAACTATCTACTGATACAACTAACCTGATTAATACTACTAACCAATAATCAATTAATTATTTAACTACTGTATTGTATTGCGATTGAATTACATGTACTGTTTATCCATAAGCGAAACCGCACACGGGCTGGCTGAAGCCTTGCGGTATATGATTTTATTGTATCAATATAATGTATTGTACTGGAGCAATATAATAATAATAATAAACCTTAACCGGTAAAGGAGAACCGCGGCTGTTGGGAATGTTGCAGACCTCAACATCCGTAATAGAGCAGTACTATAGGCAGTGGGTTGTAGTCGTACCGTTTTATTTTTTTCTGATAAAATGCAGTTCAATAACAAGAGTCCCTCACAATATTGTAATGTAAAAGTATATGTAAAACAGTACGAATATTTAGGCTTGAATTTTCCTGATTCTTGCTGACCTTCGAATACACGTCCCAACGTTGAAATAGAGAATAGGGCTATGAACGCGATAAGACCTTTAGATGACAGATAAGTTCAGAAAGTGGCCCATTGTTTGGTAAAAGCAGCTTGTAGAATTTGTTATCTTCCTACCGCATGGCTTTAGGCCTCTTACTGTATCTTTAAAATAATTTTTCCAGCCGTTCTTTTTTATTATTTGTAGCTTCAGAATTATTAAGTATATAAATATGCACCTACTGGTACAGGTACATTTGGAATAACTATACTACTAAGATGACGGATGGGTGTTTTTAGCTTTTAGGCGGCTATTCCACTTGTCAATTTTCCCGTCAAATATGATTAAAAAGAGTCTGCTACCATATTATATCTTAATTTATAATAGATAAGTTAATATATTGTAGTATTATATGGTATATATAACACTGGCATTAAATTAACTTTGGTTGAAGAGGTATAACCTCGTCGTTATAACCGAAATTAGAGGATATGGAAAAAACTGGGCTTGGCGGGATTCGAACCCACAATCTACGCCTAACCGGGGCGTCGTCTTCACCGCTCGACCACAAGCCAGTTTTTTTCCATATCTTCTAATTTCGGTTATAGATAAGTTAAGTACATAATAGCCTCCTTACATTGAGTTATAATATGGTACCAGACTCTTTTTAATCACATTTGACGGGGAAATTGACAAGTGGAATAACTGCCTTAGCTCCCGGCAGAAGAACATTCTGGCCGAAAAACCTGAGGCAGTGGCTTGACCACGACTTTCCGTATAAGAGCAGCAGGCAGGAGTGAAGTGTGAGAGTGAGCAAATGAGTAGGCTATTTTTTTCTCAATTTTTTTTTTTTTTTCAGGAAAAATGTTATGTTATTAATATGAAAAATAATTTGTGAACTAAAATAGGTAAGCTAGTAGAGTAGCCCTTCGGGGCTAAAGCTCGCCTAATATAAACACATCTTTCATCTTATTCATTTAATTTTTGCATATGCTAGAACTTTTTGAGGTCTTTTGGTTCAACATTAAAAACAGTGAAATGGCTAGTTTTAATATCGTATTTAAATGGCTTAAAAATTCTCATTTTCATAAGTCATTCCTTTCCGTCTGTGCTATAGGTGTGATACTGGCCCCTATACTTCTGTTGCTATAACGATCTGTTAAGCCGGTACATGGTACCATAAGCCTCATACAATAGTTCCAGAAATTTCGGCCTGGAGCGTTTGGAGATATTCGTTGAGCAAACACAGGCTGGCTTCATGTGTCAATATTGGTCGTGGCTTCAATGGCGACCGTTGTTCTCCATGACTGGCTGGAGAATCCATTCAATCCGAGCTGCCTTCGTACCACCACGGGCAATATAACTTGTAACGGCGCATTGCATAAGTTAAACATGGAAAAATTAATTAGTTATTAGTCCCAACCAAGAGTCTGCAGCATGCTCTGTTGAAGACTATCTCACTCAAAGCCTCGTTGTTTTTAGTTTTTATAAAATGAGGAAAGACAATTCCCAAAAATAACAAAACTTAACTTTTTTTGTTTAGAAGGGAACATTATCTGTATACAGGATGGGAATGGCGCCAATTACACCGATATCAATAGTGTTGGTACTGGTGATATTGACGTGATTGCAGACATTTTTAGACTGTCTTTAATGTCTGCTACCACGTCAGTCACGTTAATATCACCAGTACCATCACTGTTGACGTCGGTGTAATTGGCGCCAATACGCCAATACAAAATGCAATACAAAAAAAATACAGTAGCTCACAAATTCAATAGAATAGCCTGTATAATCGGCGTTATGGACTGACAGTGATTTCAAGTTATAAAATCTGGTCAGTGTATTGTATTACTATTGATTTATTGTGGATGTATTGGTTATAGCATTTTCTGTTCTGGTGTATTTGTATCGTGTAGGAGTTTGTACTGAAGTACATAACCGTACAGCAGGACTACCATCATATTTAATGGGGGCTTCACCTTTCGAACCAATTTGGTGGCTATTCCCCCACTCATTAGGTGCAAAGTTTTCTGTCAGTTTTGAAAATGTGGGATAGTTGCGTACCTGTCTATATCAATACGAATCTTGTCAAAGAGCATATATACTGTAAGTAAAGGATTTAGCGCACGTCACACACTAGGCTTGTCGGGCTTGTGGCTCAGCGGTTAAGACGAGGCCACGGGTAGGTGTAGATCGTCGGTTCGAATCGCGCCAAGTTCAGTTTTTTTCTAAATTCTCGGTTATAAAAAGGAGGTTGCCTACCTCTTCAACCTAAGTCAGTTTAATGTCCGTATAATACTGCAATATATAGAATAAAGATTCCTGGAGAGTATCGGAAAAAAGTGGTATGACGTTGGGCAAGCTGTTTTAGACGGTCCCTGGGCAACCTCGTTGTTCAGTGAGCTCCCGATAGCAGTCTTTTGCCAGGTTGGATTTGGCTGTATACCCTTAAGCCAATTATATCAGAAAAATAACAATAATAAAGATTTGAATATGTCATATTCTCATTGTGAAAAAAATATTACTTAGTACAGTTTTACGTTATAAAATTAAATTTTTATACTTTTATATTTTATTTTATAACGTAAAACTATATAATGTAATAATTTTTTCACAATGAGGGACAGCAAGTTTTACAAAGTTACTAAGGAGACTAATATTATGTTTATAGGCCTATGTCATATTCTCATTAATAGGGCTGTCTTTAAGTTTCCGTTCAACAATGCTGCTCCAGCTGGTATCACTCAGAATTTTTCCAGCTAGGTTCTCCAGCTGATATACAACGGACTAACGCTATACGAGTTCCAAATTACAATAGATCCCAGGTTTAAGGGAATACGATGTGCCAGCCAAGTATGCATACATTTTTATACGTATTTGTTTATTTTATTTTATTATAATTGTATAATTTTTTTATAATTGTTATTATTGTATACGATTTTTTATTTTATTTCAACCTACAGCAATTTTATTATAAATCCTAATTATTTATTTATTATTCTGTATTATTTAGTCAAAATTTTTAACGCTATTGTATTGAAAATCGGTGCAATGTAGAACTATCTTATCTTAAGACTATATACAATAGGCTATGAACTATAAGAAGGCGATACGCGTTATCATACAATACACAGTTACTGTATCCATAATATCGCTCAATTGCTGTCAATAAATAGATAACTCCATCGTCATTAGCTTCTCATGAGAACATACAGTATGTCTTTAAATTTAGCTGCGGAGGGTGGGTTGCTTTTGCATTGTTGTACTCCCCTTCATTCACATAAAGTTATTGATTCATTCCATTATTGTCACAAACTGATTGCTTGCACATCTGCGCGAACTGATGCGGAAATAGGGGTTGGGGAAAAAAATATGCCCATCCTTGCGAGGAACTACAAAATTTGGTTCTTCGCTATTTCACTTAGAAATTTTGATGCATGAAGCAATGCACTTGGAGATCTAGAATTCTAGAATGGGGCACGGGATTTATAGTATGCACAGTGTATAGTGATGGAACCATCCTTGCAAAGTTTTTTTTAATGTAAAGCTTGGCTTAAAAAACCGTGGTTGAGCTTCGTTTACAGAGAAATTATGGATTGCTGTTCGGTTTTTTTCGAAGCCAAACTACTTGCCAAACCAAGCTTTTGCTCAGTTTAGGGAGGAATTCAACAATTTTGGCCCATTCCGACATAATGCTACTGCTTAAAAGCGAGCACTGTATTTACTGTGTATTGTACAATATATACTGGAATGAGGAATGCACGGTTTAGAAGTAAGCTATCATAGACATCGCGGTTACACCAGCAACCAGAGTCCAGATGCTATACAGGTATACCCGTAATTTTTGTAAAACTGTGATCTACCCCACAAAACTTGGAGACAGGGACGGATCCTTGGGGGGCGGTGGCGGCGGTCGCCCCCCCCAGAGAAATTTTTTTTATACTAGATAGAATGGTCTTTTGAAGGAAATTAAGAAAAATTATAACTCAAGTGAAAGAAACGCGATATTTTTCTGGCCACCGCCCCCCCGCCCCCGAAACCTTTTTCTGAAACTGTCCCTGCTTGGAGAAGCTTGTAAATGCAATGGTTGAAAGTTAGTTAGAAAAAGCTATTAATAATTTGTTTGTTTTCAATCGAAAATCAAAGCCAAACCAAGCTTTTGCTTCGGCATGTGTCCATAACTGGGCTAACAAAATGCATGTGATATGCGGAAAACCCTACAATATCCAAGGTGTATTTTCACAATTTTCCTTTCGGGTTGACATCATTTGAAAATTTCATAATGCACTGCCCTCTTCAGCCATGTGGAGGGAATATTTCCCTATTGCCCCCCCCCCCCCCCCCCCCGCTGTAGAAAGTCCTGGCTCCGCCCATGGAACCAAGTACAAAACAACTCAATGAATGAAGGAGGCTTGACGCCTCAAGTATACCGTCAATGCCTATATCTTCGGCGTTGCGTAAAATCTCGCCCTATTACAGATATCACGGAATGCAAAGTACGAGGGCGTAACTAACAAGGCTGTGTCACCAGACATGCACTCATCTGTCTCCTTAGGAATACCTAGGTACATATTGTATTCGAGCGTCGTAAATCTGTATACTCGTAGGCCATGCCAAGATTTATCAGTGTTTTCTGTTCTGTATACAGTATACTCATTCTTCTCAAGTATTTTCTGATTTCCTTTCATTAGGTGACTAACCATGCATGCACTCATCTGTCTCTTCAGGAATACCTAGGTACATATTGTATACAAGCATCGTAAATCAGTATATATGTCATGCCCAGATTTATCAGTGTTTTCTGTTCGACATATAAACTCATTCTTCAGTATTTTCTAGATTTCTTTCATTAGGTAATTGCGCATGCGTAAAAAACTGTATCCTACTCCGCGACACGGTGCAAATCAGTATTCTACCTATATTTTGTAGGCTCAATTTATTTGAATACAAACTAAAGCCACTTGGAGTAAAAAAATGACCAAACATAGATAATCTTCATTCATTTTGCTTCATTACTAGCCTATTTACCATGAATGCCGCACCCACAATATTAATTTGGAAAAAAGGTTTTATTTTTATTTTTCATGTTCATGCTCTGAAAAAAAAATTCCGCCGGCCGTGGGTCCACCCAAATTAAGTTACCCTCACCGGTAGGGGGAAAACACGGCCTTGTGGCGCCAATGATATGGTGGGAAACACAGAAGGTTTAGGCGCAGAAGTGGTAGAAGTGGTACGTAAAGCCATAAATACAAAAATAAAGTAAGATAGAAAGAGAGAAAATTGTCATTATTTTCTATTGGACGTTTGGCCAACTCTTACAATTAAGCCAAACCATTGAAAGGCCCAGGTTTTGCTGAATCCGAAGGGGGTGTCGTTTCACATAAAGCCAATCAGGCAACAAATTGACGAAACTTACATAAGTTAGTTATTAGTTACGAGTTTGCAAATGGCTAGAAATTCATCCGGAAATTATACCAATAATAATGTCCGAAAACCGATGGGGTCTTTGGCAGCGCAAGGTTCAATGGACCATATTACACTTTGTGCATAAAAAGCCCTTTATTAATACTATTATAATAGTCATAATAATAGTTATTAGTACTATAAAATATTCTACTAAATTCACTTAGCTAAAACAACTACTCGCCGTTTGCCACGGCTCACACATCCTTCGTGAGTACCCCTTCTTTAGCAAATTAGTAATCAATTCGAAACCTGAACGAGATTAATAGCAATGTGACTTGGGCAAATCATATACTGTACCTATAAAAAACATTACTCCACGATTAAAATATAAAACCCGTCCAGCGAATGATCTCGTCTATCACGAGTTTGAATGAATTGCCGTGCAGATTAGGCCTGGCTCATAATTCGTGCATGTCTTGCGAGGTTTTAGCATAGAAACGGTCCATTATTCCGGCTCATAACCGGCAAATGAAGGCGTCCTGGGCCGGTCAAGACTCAAGACTCGCCAGATGTGGCACGTTGCAACATTTAAAAATACACAGACATAATTCAGAGAGTTTTATGAGCACACCAGGCCTATTATGTACATACTACAGTACAGTATATATTCTCTATAGGAATATTTGCAGTTGATGACCCATCCCATGTAATAACCCAAGGGAAGATAGAAGGACAAAAGAAGAAGAACAACCGGGTTGAAAAACCTGAGGCAGTGCAGTGGTTTGGCAAGAGCACGACTTCCCTTTTCAGAGCGGTAGTCTCCAAGGCACAAATTGCCGTGATGGTCACCAATCTTCGATAGAAGTGGCATTAAAAGAAGAAGACCCTTCGACTTAAGCCATAGAAGGATAAACGTAATATCGTAGTATCGTAAAAAGTATATATTAGGAATTAGTAGAAAGAAGAATTTCTCTACATTTTGATGCTATTGCAAGTGGTTGCCATTAAGAACGATTAATTGACTATCAAGGAGGTAGGACAATCTGTTTTAGGAAAATTCATCTATCTATTGAGACGGCGACCAATGTTCGACTTCCAGAAAATGAGCCCCTGAGCCTAAATAAACCCCCGTTCAAAATGTTAGAAACATGCAGGAACTGGTTGAACTGTTTACCCTCTTTAGCTAGAACATTAAGGCACCCAGGATCATCTGAAGAACGTGGAGCAAGTACGTTGAAACGTTGAGTTAATAAGAAAACCAAACAATACCAATGTTTTTCTTTTTGCATAGTGCCAAATTTTTCAGGGAAATGTCGATCGTGCAGTTAAAAAGTAGATTAAGAATTAGTAGAAAGAAGAATTTCTCTACATTTTGATGCTATAGCAAGGTCCTGCGGAAAATTTTCATTTTATGTCGAATTTCGAGCAGGTCCAGTTCTCTACTAACTGCCCTATTCCGGACCTTACTGCTGACTGAATACCCAATGCATGAGACAGTCACTATAGTGATTACCTCCCAACGCGAGAAGAGAGTCGAGGATTCCATCTTGGTCCAATTTTGTCCTTACATGGTGCCAGTTATCATCTCTGCCAGATTAACTATTTCTCGAAGCGGTTGTCCCTGATGAGAGACCTAACATAGTGATGGAATTTTTCTTGGAACATACGAGTAATTTCATGTGAGGCCGACTACGACATGTTGCCGTACACTCTGATATTGATCTCATAAATTATAAAATCATTATAATTCTTTGCGGTATGACGCATGAGCATATTAATAATACAATACCTAGTATATAGATAATAAGGAGAATCTATGGACCCCTGTATGAAAACAGAGCGTGGCGTATAAAAGAAACAACTCGAAAATAGATGCAATACTCAATGGTGAAGCTGGACATATCAGGTGAGTGATGTATAAGCCATCCGTGTTCGGAAAACAGTTTCAAAGGGTACGTTTCAATTTACATGCATACAGTAAAAAAAATTCACAATCTACAATTTTCAACCGAAATAAATTTTTAATGTCTCATTAGAAGCAGTATGAATTAAGGCTTCAAACGAGTATAAATACATAGTTTCAAAATTACCCCTTCACCCCTTAAACACGAGTGGAAGACAAAACTATTTGTGACGCGAAAAAATTCATATCCAGCAATCCCATTTGAATTGCATGGGCGGGTTTAAAGCAATTTTTTGGGCATATTTAGAAGGCCTATCTTAATTTAAATTATACTTCTTATAATTCAGGCGATGCTGCTATTGCGTATATTTGTGGTGATAAAGCAAGGGGTTTGGCTTTGGGGGTGTGAAACGTCAGGAGGTGGGCACAATTTTCAACAAAAATAGGCCTCTTTTAGTCGCATTATTATCTAATGAAAAACTTTAAACTACTTAAGGGCTTTTCCACATTTCTTTCCCTTTCTAGCCATATATTATGTAAGTAGAATTTAGTAATTTAGGCGTTGTCACGTTAAACTATCGTCTGTAAACCGACTTTACAGCCGACTTACAGACAACCAATATAATTAATGATGTTGTAAATATATTATAGATCATTTTTCGAAAAAATATGTCATAAGGAAGTTCCACTTCTTACATGTGTACACCGATACATGAACGCGAATTTTTTACTATCAAAATCCGTACACCACACTATTTCGGACATACTAGTACATGGGAAAAAAAACCGGGGGACCCTCCAGACCCTCCCTTTGTTGTAATTTCAACTTTCAATGAGTTTCGGTCTGTTATATCTAAACTTCCCTCCTGCTTACACGTGCACACGTGCAGCAGAACTGTAGCAGAAATTAAGGTATTATACTTGTCAGATATCCCCAGCAGACACCAGCTATCTGTTGAGTGTTGACAGTGTTGGGTACCTACTTAACTATTATATGTTTTAAATATTACCAGCAAACAAACGTATCCCGAATACTTCCCTAAAAGGGGTTCTCATGGGAAAGTTAATTAACAACTTTATTGTTTCTCACAGCACGCCACACTTTAACATAAATTATATTATATTATGTATATATAGTTTCACTAATTTAAGGGCCAGACATAAATCATAAGGTAGGTATTAAAAAAAGTTCTTTCCACGTCCCTTAAAGGGTCACTACGTCAAAATAGAGCCCGTTGCAGGTCCAGTAATTAGCAGATAAGTGATATTAACTGGTAATGAATGGTGATGGATGAGTTTTCGGTTGGAGGCGATGCATGTAGGGCAGTAGCCATGGCATGGAACTGATTATTAAACTCTGGTATCGCTTGGTGTTATCTATAAGGTACTTTCAGGGCCGGCTGCAGGTACAGCCGGTACCTACCTGTCATATCCAAGTTGTTTTACAACGAGCGCGCTTGCTTTGATGTACATACCTGGCGATGAAATTTATGTAACCTAATTTAAGAGTGTCGTCTGTTGAAGGTTTGAAGAGAGGATAATAATACGAGTTGCAAGTATGCAAGGTTTTCTCTTAATTTAGCATCCATAAGCCCATTTGTTGGCTTTGTTGCCCCCCCCCCCTCATTCAATCGCACGCATACAATATTTAAAAAAAATGTAGGTTTAAGATTTTATTTCGGTTGGTGGCTGGCGGGAAAGAGCTGTCTATCCAAAAATCAAATTTATATATATATATATATGTATGTATTGCCGTGTTATAACAATATTCTGCAATATATGGAATACAATTATGCAATAAAGTGAGCTCACAGATCAGTTCGGTTAGACAGTTGTGTAGCAGTGCTAATCTATCTAGCAATACGAATCTAGTGTAAAAAAGAGCCTAAAGTACTTAGAGGGCACTGTACTTTTCGTGGCTTGCGGCGAACCTCTAAATAACCCTAAATGACGCCCCCGAAATCAGCCGGTATTAATGGCAGATTTGGTGGAATGTCTAAGGACAAGACTGTGACATAGGAAATTAGAGAATTGAAAAAAAACTGGACTTTCGGGAGTCGAACCGACGATCTACGCCTAGCCGGGGCGTCATCTGAACCGCTGGTCCACAAGCCCGACAAATTCAGTGTCTGCTGATTCCTCTACTTATACCTATATGGCTATATGCTTTTGACATGATTCGTATTGTTAGACAAGTTAGCACAGCTATACAACTATCTAACCGAACAGGTAGGTGAGCTCACTTTATTGCATAAAGCGTTTCCCTTTATTCAATATATTGCAATATTATATAGTATATAACACAACATTAAACTAACTTAAGTTGAAGAGATAACCTCCTCTTTATATCCGAAATTAGAGGATTTAGAAAAACATAGGCTTACGGATAGCAATGCCTAAATTAATGCAACTCAACCAGTTTATTATACTCGAAATCTAAAGTACTAAAGCGTCAATCTCCGAATTTCCCACCTCCTCAATTCATGATCACCTAATAAAAACATACAACTCGTGATCGTGACTAAGTAACAAAGGATGGGTCAGCACAAAATAGAAAACAAAGAGGAAAAGGTTTTAGAAGTCGAAGCAGCGCCGCACCTTCCTATTGTTTGACGCATGCTCTCCGACACGACCGAAGAATTGAAATCAATCGACGAAGTCCCGAGATAACAGGAAGGGAAGGCAATGACAAAGGCATCCAGGTATCTTAGGCCCGATACACCTTCCGCATAAATCATGTATAAATTGACAGATTCATTCCTTACCTTTTTCTGGGTAAAATAAGGTTGTGGTGCAGCTGCCGAAAAAGCCGACGGCTATAGGTTGTATACTGGGTTTTTATTATCGGTTCAGGTCAGGGGCTATATTGGGTTAGGATCTTTGATTTTAAGCTGGAATTAGCCAATCAGGTACTCCAAAATCCTTTGTTTTTAAGGGCTTCATAGTTTTTATTTAATTAACAAAGCAAGATATTGAATATTTGGCTCATTTAAGTAGCAGGACACTACTTCATGCATCATATAATAGGGTATTTTTAGTTTTTGGTATCGTAGCATGGCCACAAGGTAGAAGACCCATCGGCAGACAGAGGACAACCCTCGAGGAAAGAATTGAACAACCAAACGAGAAAAACAAATCAAATTCAATAATTGTGGCCAATCAATCAACCAACCAATCAATCAGTCAATCTTTGACCATGACCCACCAAGGTGGGATAGACGGCGTCTGTGCCTGTACTGTACACGTTGAGATTTTTTTTTAAATTGAATAAGTCAGTTGCAAGTAAATTAGTTACATTAGTGCCTATTTAATCAAAATAAAATAAATGAGTTTATTCTATTTTGGCCCACCACTACCCCTCCCAAAAAATGGGCCAGTTCCGTCCCTGCTCTAGATGGCTATGAATTCTATGGTTTTAAGGCAAGATTGTCCTGCCAGTGCGCCATCACGTTGTTTATTGAACTGTGACGAATTGTGGAAGTATGAGCTTACAAGTATATTAGCAAATCTGGGCTATAACGAGCCATTCCTCTAAATATCAGGTCCGTATCATACCTAGCTTTGTATCATAAAATGTTAACGAGTGCAACATACGTAGAGGGTAGAACCCAAGAAATACAGTTCACAGACCTATCGACAGGAAACTGAGCTGTGTTTATCATTGGCCTATTTGTTTATCGGACTTGTACTTCAAATGACCGATGACCTGTCACGATACTAATGTTGGCCCTTTCACTCACTCATCAGCTGTATAGCAATAAATAACAAAACTTGGCGCGAATTGGCGGAATTAGGGAACAGGGGAAACACAGTTGGCATCTAAATACAGTAGGATAAATCAGCTGCTATGTTTAAAAGTGATGGTTTCTATACTTGTCGCAATTTTAGGCTATGCTTCGGTGGCCATGTAAAGCAGGCGGTTGAGTGCAAGAGAGGGCTTTATAGCCCTTATTCCACTAGTTCAGTAATAGAAGAGCAATTATTTTTCATTTATAACAAGTGCTGTCATCCATACTTTTAAAGTACCGTACGGTATCTCATACCCACTGATCAACTGCACAATGTAACCAACCAAGAATAGGACTACGGGCATGACCGGATTTAGAAAAACTGGACTTGCCAGGATTCGAACCTACGATCTACACGCGTCCGGGGCGTCGTTTGCGGCAGCCGATTGAAAGTCACTGGGACGTCATAAAACACATTATATTTTGACAGAAGATTTCACTTAGGCAAGTTTTGTTTGTAAGGCGGACTATAGCGAAGCGAAACAGGAGCTATCACTGCTATAAAATGTGTTACGGAAAGGTGTAATCAGAGGGACACATTTTGAAACCTCGGCAGGCTCAGGGACCAGGGTGTATTAAGAGGTAAACCTTGTTACAATAACCCAAGGGTTGCAGTTTGACCGAAAACCCGATCCGATGTTTTTTTGGGGGGAATTTACGCCAATGGAGACACGAAGGGCTCCCCAAGATGAAGAAGTGGAAGGAGTACCTAGAGGATGTCATGAAGGACGTAGGGTGCGACACCTATAAAGGACTAAAAAGGACCGCACAAAACAGACAAGAGTGGAGGAGAAGAATACAACATTCGCTGCAAATCAATCCCTAGATTGCAACTCGAGAAGAGACGAAGAGAATAAACATGTACATATTTATTCAAGTATTTTTATGTATGGTATACCAGTACCTTCTTCTATATAAATATATATTTATTCAAGTTTATTCATGCGGCTCCATAGACCTGGCACGTTCATATCAATCCCAAGAACCCTCAGGGACGGGTCCATTAGTTGGGGGGTAAGTTGTTGGACAAAATAGTTTCGGCCCGGCACCACTATATATTGTAGATGTCAGTGTCGTCTGGTCCTTTATTCTTTTAGTGAAACTTATCAAGCGATGGTGATGGTAGAAACTTAGTGCTTTGAGCCTTAGTACCTAACTTAAGTCTTTTAAGGTAAATTTACCGATGTTTACGTTGGGCAGAGAGATCGCGTATAACTCCACGGAGGTCGCATATTGCCGCACCAATGACACCAAACAACACTCCCGAGCACCATCAACTAACTCGTGTTTCACTAACCGCGGGTTTGTTTTCATTAGAGCTTCGCCTACTTACCGCAGTAGCGCTGCTGACTGAGATATTATTGACGAGCGTTCCACTCCTGCGGGTCACTCCAAAACACATTTACTTACTTTTTACCTTTCCTACGCCTTATCCAGGGTCATTTGACGCCGGGCACCACATCATATGATCATGTATTTGTTTTTGTTCATGCCGCGCTAATGCATTGAATTGCAAAAAATGGTTTGATTGATTTCCTCAACTTCTCACGATACTACGTACAAATTTGGAGTAGAAGTTTTCGTTAGGGCTAATAGCCGTCAAGATTAGTTTGTAGTTGGGAGCAAGAGCTCCTAGCGCCCATCAAATTATTACAGTAGTTAGGTTAGTTTTAATTTGACCCCGAAATACACCTGTAGTCCAGTTGCTAGCTGCGTAGAGCAATGAAATATTAATCGGAAAGTCGAGTACCGAGACTGTAATATTTTCGGCATTGACGTTTCCAAACCCGTATAGTGCCGAGCCGCCAAGGTCTCTTTAGATGGAGGTTGTGAATTCTTCCATAGTTCCATATCTGCCTGAACTTCTCGGTATAGCGTCAGATTCGGTCATTGGTCGCAATTTCCACAACCCTTCTTCGTTTCGCATCGCCCATGCCATAAGGGACATTTTCCCCGAACTTGTGAGTGACGTGATTTAAATTGATGACGTCAAAACACATTTGAAACGGTTAAATACTTGCTATAATTTCCATGTAATTGTTTTCAAATGTGATTTTATTGTAGAACTGTCTAGCTGCAAAAATGTATTTAATGTGTCTAATCAAGACCGTAGCCAGCATTTTTTTTCGGGGGGGGGGGTCCATCTCAACCTCAAAATAATTAAAACTCCATGCTATCTAGTCCCTGCAAATATTTCGGGATCGGCCCGAACCCCCTGGACCCCCCCTGGCTACGGCCTTGTGTGTAATCGCGTAGACATTGGTCCCATTTTGACAATTTTAAATTAATATTGCTTGGCCGGCGGGTGACAAATATTTGAACGGAAGAATCCGGGAATCGGGATTGTTGATTTCTTCTTACATTTTTCCACTCAGGGGAAGGTGCATGGGGAGGTTTTATTTTGGAGGGTTCCGGAACCCTTAGACCTCCCCCCCCCCCCCCTCCTGGGCAAGGCCTTGGCAATATAGGGAAGAAATAGAATCTAAAGCGGTGCTTTTTTCAACGAATCACTCGTTAGTTATGTGCCACCCTCCCACGCTTCGGCTTGGGGGGGGGGGGGGGGCACAGGTTGTTATTTCACATGTTCATTTTTGTAGAGAAATACACGGGTTTCTATTTATATCTATATTCTATTTAATTCCGCGCGAGACAGATGTAACAATTTGTACTTGGTTGTAGATTGCCTAATTGCCTAATTCAAATTTTGCAGTATTTCTAATCTTTACACGCAACCGCTGTCGGTCAGAGTCATGAAGATTTATTTTTGGTTTCCCATCCGACGATAGATATAGTTAGATTTTTTGCAAAATGAATTAATTGACATTTTGGCACAATATTAACTTTCCTCCTGGATGAGGGACATACCAAATGTTAACTTCAACAGTGAGTTCAACATGAATTATACCTAGCCTATAGCTTATTTCTCACTAAAATCTTATTTAAAACAGGACACAGGCCCGTACCCAAGGGGGGCCAAGGGGGCCATGCCCCCCCCCCCCCAAAATTTGGTCGGATGGTCATTTCTGGGCATGTCGATGCTGAGCTTACAGACCAATAATATCCTATGGCCTAGTTGCCTGGGGAGGTACGGCCAAATCAAATATTTGGTCATGCAGAAGCGTGCTGTTAGAATTATATCCGGTCTTAAATGGAGGGAGTCATGTAGGCAAGCCTTTAAAGACCTCGTATTTCTTACTGCTCCCTCCATGTACATAGAAGCGGCCATAATGCACTGCCTCGCACAAGCCGACTTTACAAGAGTGGGAGAAATATCGGGCCGTGAAACCCGGTGGGCCGACATCGACTTCCACATTCCCCGAACCCGAAGACATGGCACCGACAATTTCATTCTAATAAAGGGAAGGTTGCTATTCAACCAGTTACCGGACCACATTAAGAGATTGCGTTCGGAGGTTAGGGAGTTCAGGCGAATATTACACACTTACCTGGTGGAGGGTGTGTTTTATTCGCTTGATGAGTTTCTGGGGAATGCGTAAATTAATTTGGCCGATTGTTCTTACAATGGGCCAATTTTATTTCGTTTTGTAAATTTTAATTTTTTATATTGTTGGTGCTAGTTATCTAAGTTAAATGTTACATGTTAAGTGTTTTTAGTTTAGTTATAATTGTATTGTATTACTGTATCCAATATAATTCATTCATTCATTCATTCATTGTATTGACAGCCTCACAGGTGAATTACTACGGATGTATCATTTATATATATAAAAAAATTGGTCTTGCCCCCCTCCCCAAGAAAAAATCCTGGGTACAGGCCTGACAGGACATACATTTTTGAAGTGGGGTATGGAATTTTGCGCATAGCCATTTATTTTCAGAAACGCTATGCTCTTCAAGGCGAGATAATATTAAGCTTGTAATGAGATTAGAGGAGTGAATGAGTGAATCTGTTCTTCGGTCTCCATTTCAGGGACTCAAATTCCAATAACTGCGCTATACTAATCTCAAGTCGGAATCCCGCACAAAAATTGACGTCTTTCTTCGACCGCCAGCAAGTTCAGCTTTTGAATATCAGTGTTGCACTCTCATTGCATAGGCCTACTGTTGCCTCGAACAGAGTTCTCCTTCTTCTTCCAGTCATCTCAGTTGATAGTTTTGAACCACGCTCCACCTCCTGTACGGATTCCCAAATAGCAGGGACCGGTTTCTAATTTGTCCTTCCAGCGGTTTCGTGGACTTTCCCGCAATCGTCTTCTCGTCATGCGTGGTGTGTTCACAGGTGGATTTAAAAGGGGGGGGGGAGTGGGGTAAGTTTAAAACTAACTTGGTTTGTAACATATTATTTTGTACTTTATTGTAGAAAGGGCTAATTATCTAGTGCCCCTGGCCCCGCCCCAAAATGTTTGACGCCTTCCCTGGATCTGCCCTTGGCTGTATATTTTCATGTTTGTCCGCAAATATGGAAATTGATGTTATCGAACCCCAGCAAAAGCTACTTTTACATTTCTTTAAGCTATAAAATGTAACATACGTAGGGTACACCAGAAAAAACACGTAGGACATGGATGCTAACAATATCTAACGCGCTCGAGTATGTCAATGCAACAGTTTTTTTTTTTACATTTTGAAAATCTATAACACCGATCCACCGATGAAACGGTATACAATATATATAAGTTTTTTTTCTTTTTATCATCTAAGATTTGCAACGCAATAAGTCTCTATGACGCTCGGGTAAATCCCCCCTGTAGCATCGTGGGCTCCAAGGCGATACTTTAAAAGACAGCGGTAAACGTTGACGGGAATACTATTGTATTATAAGCAAGGGCATTTTCAGTACAGTCACCTCATACGATCAGTTCAAAATAAACTGTAATAAGAGTGGAAATGCGTATGAAATATGTGAAAATAAAGATGTGGACCCGATTGCATAGAGCCCACGTAGTTATGTGTGATGGCCGATAAACAGACGCCCACGCTCGCCGTTTTTGCAGCCCACTGATTTTCTCTGGTTACTTTTCTTGTTATATCTAATGCCAGAAGCACTTTTATTGGTATTCTGAAGTCACTGCCGTCATATCGTATCAAAGCACACTGATGGTCATTGTGTTTCCGCTCGTACTGGGTGTATGGGGGAAGGCTTGTGCTCTCGATGTTCAGGAGAAGAAACCACATAGGCCTAGGTTGAATGTTAAAAATGGTCTCGTTGCATTTGAAAAAATACAATATTATGGGTAATGGGATAATTGGGGCATGCCCCAATAACAACAGTGAACAGGACATTCTGTCAGAAAGTGTATGCCGTCTCCAGATGTTCCCCACAGCATCGACCAAGCGCTCCTGCCCTGCTTCGTGTTTGATGAAACCCAATCTGGCCATGTGTGAATGGACCTCCAGTGCCCAGTCAATGAAGCCACCAAGGTTTGCACTTTCCACCGACTAATGTAGGGCACTTGCTTGCTCTCCTCCTCAGTTGATTCGACAATAAACTGTTTGGAGTGCCTCAATCCTAGTGTTTAGAGAACGATCTCCAAAGTTGACTTTTTATCAAACATTTAGGCCCATTCTGCAAGTCGCGATTTGCCGAAGTCTTTTCTATTGTAGCCATAGGGCTAGCCGAAGATTTCTTTTCGTATTTCCGACGATTTCATCAGCTGGCATGAAGCCCTGAATAAGCGTCAACGTCACAAAATCTTCAGATGTGCGTTCAGAAATTAACTTATCTTTGCACCGACCTAGCACCAGCCCATTTATATACCCATGATAAATTTCTCAGTGTCTCACGCCACGTGGAACGTTCGTGTGCACCGGGCCTTAACTGTTCCAACAGCAAGCATGGGTTCAGGTTCAAACAAGGGCGGTTGCAATAAACAAATACCAGTGTATATTAACATTAGATTAGAATGAGTATTATAAGTACTATATACTTTCGTTCTTAAGAGCAGTACTACCCGACCACGATAGGATGGCACTAGGAACACGAATAAAAATCGAACAAACTCGGTATTTCGCGTATGTTAAACAGGTTTTCGATGGAATAAATTAAGTGTTCCAAGTGCCATCTTATCGTGGTCGGGTAGAACAGTATGTAATTACTTACAGTGTCTAGGCAAATAAAAACCTTCCCTCTTTATAGTATTGTACAAACCCATGATCCAAACGCGACTTCGATGGCCAGGTGGTAACGTGCTTGCACTTGGGTGAGTCGTTACACGCCATGCAATCGGAAACGTGTCGTACTCATCACGGGTAATAACCTACGGAGGCAACAGAAAAGGTCAATCGGATACATTCATTAAATTGTTTGTATGCGATTTATCTTTAAAAAAAAAAAAAAAAAAAAAAAAAAAAACAGATCAGCTAGAACACCTATTTGGGAGGCAGGACATGCAGAGTAGTGGTACAGACTCCAACTTCCTCCCGATAGGTTGTTGGTTCGCGTCCCACATTTGCTACATTTTCGGACCATGCTTACGTGGGCATGTAAAACAGCCGGTCCCGGGTCCAAGGGCAGATTTTCGGAGGGGGCCATGCCGGGAAAAGGTTATGTAGCCTACCAAGTCAAATTAATTGTTAGCGATTGTGCAATTGGTGTGTTTGTTAGCAAAATGTGACACAGTAACGTATAGTGCAATACTTGAAAAGCCCAAGCGTCTGATGCAGAAAGGTGGCAAAGGGGGGTCCGGGGGTCTCGCCAGGGGGAAAAATGTGAAAATATATGTTAAAAAAGTGGGGTTTTACGCATTTTAACAGCAGTAAAGTACAGATTTTTAAAGCTTGCAAAGGAATGCTTTATTGCTGGAAACAGGGGGGCCCGGGTGAAAAATTTGTCAATATATAAGTTAAAAATAGTGGGGTTTTACGATTCTTATAGCAGTAAAATTTATAATTTAAACATGGAAGACATGTTCATGTTACCATAATACGGTTTTTGTTTAAAATGTCCTAATTTTTTCCAGTGGCCCCCATGGCCCCCCTCTGGACCCGCCACTGCCCGGGTCTTCCTAGCTGAGTGTAACAGAGAGCTTTCGAGCCGTAACTCCGCTAGGTTGGCTAAGTAATAGAACAAAAAGTCAATATTTAATTTGGACCGAATATCAGATGCATTTTTCCTTCTTAACAGTGCCCCCTCCCCCCTCCCAGACGGTGGCTACGCCAATGAGACATCCAACCTCCTACAAATGGTTCCAAGGCCAAGGGGGGGCTATGTTGCTGACTTGGTGCAAACGGGACCCCAATGAAACGGGATATTCTTGCCTCCGCGCTATACATAGCCGCACCACGTGACCCCCTGCGACCAATCAGAGACTGAGCTTTAACTATTTCAGCTATTCTCAAATTTTGATTTCGGACGAGCGGCTGCTGCTCAGTCAGTCCAATTCTCAGCTTGGGATTGGCTCCTCTGGTTCCTGTTTCCAAGGTTGGTACGTGCCTAAAGTGCCTGAAAGTGGTGTCCCAGTGCAGTGCATTCCCCCCTGTACCTTACGCCTATACGTCAGCTGACGTCTCAGGTTGACTTTCCAAAAGGGCAACCTAAACTGACGAGACGTTAAGAATTGTACTTAAACCAAGAATAATTATTGGAAATTATTTTCCTTTTTCCGGGTAGACGTTATTATTTTTATTTTTTTGTTGAAATTCCGTGCGTTGCTGTTGCTGATTGAATTTCAGTTTTGGTGAAATACCTAGTGCTACTAGCCTACAGCTGCTGCAACAGGTTCCAGGTTTTCTATGATTAGTTAACTAATTTTTTACATACATTTTCTTTTCTACAGAAATTGAATTCCGAGAAAGTAGGGTCTGCTATTCTGCTTTTAGTTTGTTTAGGAATTGGCCATGGTTGATGAGTAGTTCCCTACCTATTGTACAACCTGCGTCTATGCTTAACGTTTATAAGCTTGTTTCTTGTCTGTAAATATGCAACCTTTGCCAGTTTATAGTAAATTAAAACGTTAGACCCCTGAAATTTAAATGAGTGTACCTACAGTATACTATGCATGTTAATTCTTGTATACCTATGGTTACTAGACTTAAGCGATTTTAACCCAGAAACTGAAAATATTTAGGCCTACATTTGAAATTGAACAATCCTTCGTCTTCTTCCTATTCTTACTAAATTTAACAATTCTAAAGGAATTATTTAATGGAATTTAGCCCCAAAATTAATTTATTTTCAAAACTATCCTAATGATTCATTAATGAGATTGGGCTAATCATTAATTAAGGTAGGCTACTCGCACCTAGCCTGTTATGTTTAGACTCAATTTGATGTCAATGTCTAATTCAAAGTAAATACAAAATCCCTTAATATACGCATTTACTTTAAAATTTAATAAGAGAATTTATTTAATTTGAAATCTGTCTAAAGCTACAGGAGCCGATCTTCCATGCAATTACACGGAGGAGGGCGAGGGGAAAAATAGACAATCCCTTAATAAGTTGAGTGTCTGTCCTTATTAAATTTTTGCACATATATTATATTATATAATCTAACTACATTAAATATCCTATGTAATGCTACACCTAGTTAAATATTCAATATCTAATACTGCCTGATAATGTATAATTATTAAGTTTGACTTGGTGAGCACCCCTAAGCAGTAACCTTTGTTTTTGGCTTAGGCTACCTGCTTACCTATTTAGGCATATTGATCAAAAATACACATATAACTATAATGAAAAGTTGAAATAACGGACTAGATGTTACTGCAAGGAAAGTATTATAACATTAGTAAATTGTTTGCATGCGATTTATCTTTAAAAAATATATATATAATTGAGGAGCTTGGTTACAAACGTGGCCAACTCCATTTTTTTACAAAATGGGGTTTTGATCCGACCTTGCAGAAAATGTTAATATACACCTGCACGTTGTAAAATAAAGTGACAAAAGCAGCCAGATTGCGCACAGAAGTGCTGAGAAGTCTAGGGTTAGCTATAAACTTAATTTTCAACAGAAAATTCACTCTCCTGAAAAATTCTACAACTTGGAGTTGGCCATGTTTGTAAACAGCCTCCTCAATTAGCAATGATAGAGCTTCTACTCAAAGTATATAATATAAGCTATATACATATACGTATATAACTATAAAAATAATTAATTTTTTTTAGAGCGATGGACTATAATATTCCCCAATTTTGGCAAATGCCTCAGGTAAATATTTCTAATGTCTAAAAATGTCTTTCTGCAAAAATAGTCGTGTGTTCCTTTTTCTCAACGTTTCATTACAACCAAAAAAACCTTTTAAATATTTTTGGTAGCCACCTTTATGCATACATTATTTCCTCGAATCCTACGCGTAATATTACATACATTAGTGAATATTGCTCTTTTATAAGAAGACCACGGGCGGATCCACGGGAACATTAGGGGGAGGGGGGGGGGGCAAAAGGTTTTTTTAAGTTTAAAAAGTAATTTTGTTGTTGTTGAATAGTTGAGTTATATATATATATTTTTTAATTAGGTATATCTTATGAATTTACTCAATTAAAGGGGTCATGACGTAACCCCCCCCCCCTCGTGAATCCGCCATTGTAGAAAGCATAACGGTACAATTCTTCTTCTTCTAATGCCCCATCTATAGAAAATTAGCAATCATCATGGCAATTGTTTAACATACTGTACTTCGGACTTCCCAAAAGGAAGTAGAGTGTATCGATTGTAGGTACCTTGTCATGATGACTGTACTCGGGAATTGTAATGCAGTGGTTTCCCGTTGCCTTCTGCATCTTTATACCGTTGACTCTTCATTGAGTTCCTCGGCTTTCGTTTCATAACCATAAGGAAAAAAAGGTGCCCTCCACAGAATAGCCTGTCGTTTTTGCTTGTCCCAGCTCAAACTCAGTCCTGTTCAGTCGCCATTACGCACTTCCATCATCACCACGAGTAGGTCCAGGTTTGGGATTTTCGCGGCTTTGCCTCTGGGACCATAAGGCATTACTCAGAAGCTCAGCTACGTTGATGACTTTGTTGTACAATGGCAAGGGTCTATTTTAAAATCTATTGTGGGTGGTTAGGGGCCAAGTGCCAATCTCGTATGATTCAGTGTTATGTCTCATCAGCTGGTTGAGCACCCAGTTTGAGTTTGGAGTTGAAATCAAATCAAATCAATTTCAAAAACGCATATACTGCTCACTGTACATCCGTAAGAAGAGATAGAATTTAGAGAATGGAATTTAGTGTTAATCTATGGCTGGACAATGTCGAGGGGGATCTGGCGACCTTTGGCGCAAGGGCGGATCCAGCGAAAATTTTGGGGGGGGGGGGGGTCACAAGTTTTTGTGAATTTAGAAGGTAATTTTTTGGTTGAAAAGTTGAGTTTCATTATTGTTATTATTATTATTTTACTAGGTTTCTTATGAATTTACCATGAATTTACTCATTTAGGGAGGGTCATAATATTGCTGACCAGGCCCTCAACCAGGAGTTTATTCCGGGGAGGGCTGAGATTCTATAGTACTTGAAGTGAATGTCACACGTCTTGAAAGTTCAATTTATTCTTAAAACAAAATCCGCAAGCTTTGGCCTCTCTATAACATACTTCGCAGTGGCATGTTATACTGTAACCTATATCGTTCGTATTTTTCTCCTAATGATTTTAAGACTAACTCTACCCGAATTATGATAAAAAGATGGCAAAATCACTGGGAGAATCCGAAATTTTCACATAATAAACTTAGGGCCATCAAACCTCATGAAGGGAAAGAGTCGGCTGACATAAGCCTTAGCCGCACGGAGGAAGTATTAATAACACGACTGCTTATTGGGCACACGAGGCTGACCCATGGGCATTTGATGACGGGTTCCCCCCCCATGTGTCCAACCTGTCAGGTACTACTTGATGTACAACACCTGCTCCTTGTCTGTCCTACGTATGTCTGCTACCGCACCTTCCCTAGTAACTCCTCTATGACTCTATGACCGATATTCTTACTGATGCAGCTACTTTACGCCAACACACGCTCCCGTTTCTGTTCCAGTCCACTATCTATAAAAATCTGTGAAAACCCTTAACCCATTAAACAAAAAAAAAAACAAAATTGAACAACAGACAGAGGCAAACTATTGTAGACGGTATCTGGGCAACTCGTTGTCCAGCGCGCTTATAGCAGTTTGCCGAAAAAACAATAGTGCACACCACACCAACCCCATTTAGAACCACAGCATTGCAACACATACGATATCTTATCTTAAAGATACAACGCGTAAGCCCCAAAGGGCGTTGCGTTATGATTATTAAAAAAAAAAATTAATTAATAGGGGGCCCCAGCATGGGTTATTCCTTTGAGGTCCCCTTGCCACTAATTATTGTAATATGTTGGTGACCTGTTGTAATTCTGCATAATCATAATATTATTATATTTTGTTAATGGTTACGGGCCTAAATAAATAAATAAATAAATAAATAAATAAATAAATAAATAAGGACTTTTTTGTTCTATTACTAAGCCAACCTAGCGGAGTTAGGGCTATAAAGCCCTCTCTTACACTCAACTAGGAAGGCCCAGGACCGCCTGTTTTACATGCCTTCCGAAGCATGGCCAGAAAATGTAGGAAGTGTAGGACTCGAACCAACAACCTTTCGGGTGAAAGTCAGAGTCCTTACCACTACTCTACATGTCCCAACCTGTTGTTGACCATAACATCCCAGATAGAGCAGTTGTCAAGAGAGAGGATCTTCTACTACTATCATTCCTCAGGCATGTAGGCCTACCCCAGGGACGGATCCAGCCCATTTTTGAGGGGAGGGGGTAGTTGTGGGTCAAAATAGGAAAACATATGTAGGATTGATTAAATCAGAGCGTAATAAATTAATTTACAATAGGTTTACCAAATTTGGGGGGGGGGCAACTACCCCCCCTGCCCTCCTGTATCCGCCCTTGGGCCTTACCCCTATTAAAGCATTGTGCCACGGCTTTTTATTTTATTTTATTTTTTTGGCCCCAGCTGTACATCCATGCATATTACATCCCCGAGTTACCGGAATGGGGTGGGGCTTTTTTTTGCCAGTTACAGTTTCTCCCGAATTCTCTGTCATTTAAAAAAAAAAAAAGGGAAAGGCTGACAGTAGTTTCCCGTTGCTTTCTGCATTCTTATGCCTTTGAGTTCCTCCACCTTCGGGACCAGTTTCTCAACTCCAGGACAAAAGAGCGCCTGCGCTTGCTTCACCACGAGGAGGTACAGATTATGAATTTTCGCGCGTTCGCCTCTGAGACCATACGACATTACTCAGAAACTCAGCTACTTTGAAGACAATTATATGATCGATGATACGGCATCGAAACAAACTTGAGTTAGGTTACTTGAAAGTTTATCGTACTTTATTCGAGCTAACCCTAAGTTTGACTAATAACTGAGGCTAACGGCTTCTTACCTGCAGCTCAAATCGACATTTATCAAAATTTACATTCATATTATGCTTGTTGCCTAGGGCAGGACAACCATATGGGATTTTGTTGGAAAGATTTATTAATATTGATGACAGTATTAGCACTCGCTTCTTTTATGGTACACACAGTAAATTAAGTATAGTTCTGATATTAGGCAAAGACTCCTTATAAGCTTACGATTATGCAGATCAGTTTATCAAAGTCACAGAACGCAAGCCAATTGAATTGGATTTTCAAGAGGATGGTTACTGTATACTGTGTAGACCTACCAAGAATGATTTCACCTATCAAAACGTGTTACGCAAGGTTCATAGCTTCCAACTGTATAAGCATTTAAGTTTCCTACTATACCTAATCATAATCATAGATATAGGATGACTAGGTGTATGTGGGGGCCTATTTCGAAATACATAATGTACATTTCTGACAGGGTCGTAACGCATTGCAATATAAAATCCCCATATTTTATTGTTATTAATAGCATGCAAGCAATTTAATGAATGTATCCGATTGACCTCTTCTGTCGCCTCTGTAGGTTAGTACCCGTGTTGAGTTACGACACGTCTCCGATCGCATGGCGTGTTGAGACAAGTCCAAGCACGCTACCACCATGCCATACCCATATTTCAATTCCAGACGCCCTACACCACAGGAGAACAATTTTTTATTAGCTCCAGTGGCGTAAATGTAAGACCGAATTATCTAATAACCGAACTAAAATTAGAGGATTTAAACTGGACTTGGCTGAATTCAAACCCGCGACCTACTCCTATCCGGGGCTTATGGTCCAGTGGTTAAGACGACGTTCCGGATAGGCCTAGATCGTGGGTTCGAATGCAGCCATGTTCATTTTTTTCTAAATCCTCTAATTTCAGTTATAAAGTGGAGGTTAACTCTTCAACCTAAGTTGAACGTAGTTGAACCTAAACAGCTCGTCTTTAATGGCAACTATATTTACTAAAACTTCTTGCTATATTTATGAAAATTGGGACATAGCCTATACTGTTAAGTGGTTGTTTTGTAATTTTTTATGTTTATGGTTTTTACACTAATTTTACTTTTATATTTGTAAAGGGGGGCCCAGCACGGGACTTGTTCTTTGGGGCCCCCTTTGTAGTAATATTGTATTTCAGGTAAATGTTGTTGTTTTTAAATAAATTTGATTTGATTTTGATTTGATTTCAAAGTGCATGAGACAACTAGGGAGTCATAGAAAGGGGGGCCGTGGGTATCCAAATTTGGCCTGCAGTCAGCAGTGGCGTGACGTCACTGTGCTATTTCGGCCGCAGCAATGTAGAGCAGGCCGCAGTGGCGTCCAGTTAATGTTTGACAGTCACTTCACTATAAACCAATAATTCACGCAAGGCAAGAAAATTTCTTTTCTTGCTTCTTGCGAAAAATTACAGCCATTTCTTGTCATGCAAACTTTGTAATTTCTTGGCATTGCGTTTTCCTCTTATCGCCTAGCGACATTTCTTGTCTTCCGGGGGTTAGTTTTTCTTGTCTTGCTCGCTTCTTGTAAGAAACGGTAATTAATGCTTGACCATTGCAGTAGTTCATTGCTGGTATCAATATTTCCAGTGGCGGTTCCAGGGTTGAATTGTTTCTATGTCAATCTGCACATAGGCTATTGGGGTGGTTCTACATTTATGAATACCATCCGTAATTCAAAAAGGATTGGTTGACATACATTGCATCAAATTTATTGCTATCATTCCCATTCCTCTTGTTAGCAAATTATTTGTTATTATAGTGTATTTCTTCAATTAATTTCAATATATACTGTGCACAGATGCACGGAAAGGCAATGTGTGTGTTGAACATGATTAGTCTCTGGGCATACTGGGTATAGTATGTATACAGAATTTTGCACCTGCTCCCTTTAATTGCCCAATTTCGAAGCACTCTGCCCTCCAACCACATATGCTAAGTAGGTACAGGGGAGTAGCCAAGGCATGATTTTTGGGGGGGAGGTGTATCTATTTCACCAACTCAAAAAACTTCAAATAGACCTACCAAAATAATAACTGGGATGATTAGGTAAGCGTTGTATTACATTGTATTACAACAACACTATTACATAGGTGGGCAAATTCATGTTTTTACCTAATGCAGGTCCAGGACAGATTTTCAGAGGGGGCCATTCCGGGAAAAGTGGGTGTAGCGTACCAAGCCAAATTAATTCTTAGCGATTGTTCAATTGGTGTGTTTGTTAGCTTAACTAGGCACATTAAGTTTCAGTGCATTCTTTGAAAAGCCCATGCGCCTGATGCATGCAGATAGGTACCAATGGGAGGGGGGGGGGGTCCGGGGTCTTCCCTGGGGGAAGAATTTGAAAATATAAGTGCAAAATAGTAGGGTTAATAATTTGAGGAAGGAAGACATATTCATGTAAGGTTTTTGTTTAGGACGTCCTATTTTATATTTGTACGCTAATTTTTCTCGCCCCCCCTTCCCCTTATAGCTACTCCTCCGAGTATAGGTACCTGTTGCAGCAGAGGTTGTTGTGCGGCAAAATACTTCAGGTTGTTTCCTTCAGATAGTAAGATTATAATGTAAAATTGTCTCATCTGTCGGATCAAACAAATAAATCACAAAAGTTTGCAAGCAGAATAACGTTTCGAAAAATGGCGTTGAACCTTGCCTGAACCGCTACTTGTAAGGCGGCTATTCCACCTACGTCGTTTTTCAATGCGAATGTGCATAACGTGGTAGCAGACATCATTAATCGGGACATGTAGAGTAGTGGTACGAACTCTGACTTTCACCCGAATGGTTGTTGGTTCGAGTCCTACATTTCATACATTTTCTGGCCATGCTTCGGAGGGCATGTAGAGTAGGCGGTCCCGGGCTTTCTTAGTTGAGTGTAAGAGAGGGCTTTATAGCCCTAACCGCTAGGTTAGCTTAGTAATACAACAAAAAAAGTCCTTATTTATTAAAAAGTCTCTGCCACATTATAACTTAATTTATAATTGATAAGTTAAGTATTTACATTATTGTCTCCTTAAAATATGGCAGAGACTTATTAATGATGTCTGCTACCACGTCATGCACATTCACATTGAAAAGCGACGTCGGTGGGATAGCCACCTTAACGAAAAAGCCGCAAGGGTAAATGGTCAGTTCTACGCTATTCTGACCTAACAATGCTTCGCTTTACTAATTTCGTGCGGTTCCTATCATCACTTGAAAAGTGTCAGTAAGAAATTGTGTCGGTTTTCCTTATGGTTACTTTTTACGGTGGGACAGTGCTGCGCGTTCACATGAGTTAATCTTAGTTGAGGTTGTAGGATAGAGTTAGCTTACGGGTGAATTAATCTATAGTCTAATATAGGTTTCTTTCGTTTGTTCCAGAATAAGCCCCTAAAACACAATGGCCGATGATGAGAAAAAGAAGGCAAAACAGGCCGAAATCGACCGGAAGCGAGCTGAGGTTCGTGCCCGGCTCGAGGAGGCTTCAAAAGCAAAGAAGGCCAAGAAGGGCTTCATGACACCGGAGAGAAAGAAGAAACTCAGGGTAAGTGAGTGCTTGCTCAGCACAAATTTATGGCCAAATAATTTTTAAAAAAATGGGAAAATACCTACCGTACCTTAGGTTTAGTATCGAACTTGTACAGTTCCTATTACAACTGCTGTCTAGTTGTGCAAGAATGTACACATTTTTTACGTAAATAAATAAATATTGGCTTATTGTTCTATTACTAAGCCAACCTAATGGAGTTAGGACTATAAAGTCTGCTTTATATGCCCTTCGGATCTTGGCCAGAAAATGTTGCATGTGTGGGACTACAAACAACAACCTTCCAGGTTAAAGACCGAGTCTGAACCACTACTCCACATGTCCTGACCCACCCCAGACTCTGTGCAACAACTCAATTATAATTTCATAAGTTTCTCTTTGCAGTTACTTCTACGTAAAAAGGCTGCTGAGGAACTGAAGAAGGAACAGGAAAGAAAGGCTGCTGAGAGGAGAAGGATAATTGAAGAAAGGTGCGGAAGGCCGAAGAGTATTGAAGATGCCAATGAAGGTAAGTTCATCATAATGCTTAGTTTGCCTTATTACTAATATTTGCAGGGTTAGGAACATTCGCTATGATACTATAAGGATAAAGTACTAAATTAGAGTAGACGACTCCATAAACTTCTATGCCGCGTGGTATTGTAGGAAAAATTAGTTTTTGTCGTCAGTTTTTAGCCCATCTATAAACTGATTCAGATTCTTCTTCAGGCACCTGATTTAGAATATGATTACGGTAGTTAGTCTAGTTATCGTTATTTAGTTGCCACTCTTCTAAATCATAATCTTCTCAAATTAGGTACGTTTTTACTCACACGATTTCTATTAATAGGTACTACCTAGTATTTGCAGTGCATGAAAGTCAATCTAGTTACAGTGATTCTACCTGACAAAGCTAGAAATGAATAATTTACGCAAATTCAGCTACTACCCAATGTTTTAAAGTAACAACCGGAAGCATGTAAGACTGGCTGACAATAGGCATCTAGAAAATCGTAAGCAATAGCTAATTAAATTATTATTATTCTATCCTTATTCATATCCCTTCATGTACCTGTATATAGTCACGACGATGATAGTTCTAAAAACCTAACCAGATTGCATTTCAGCGTTAGCCCCGATGGATGATGAAGCACCGAAAATTCGTAAGCAAGGGTAAAGAATGCAAATATAAGTTAGGACATTGGAATGGTGTGAATTTATTTCAAAACTTGAATGATTGCATGAAAAATGATTCTACGAAATAACCACCCTTTATCCATTGTCCAGATACCGTTAAGCGGGTTGTAAGAGACTACTATACCCGCATCAATAGCCTTGAAGAGCTGAAATTTGACCTGGAATATGCTGTCAAAAAGAAAGATTACGAGGTACCTAGCCATGAAAACACTACATAAACATAGGTCGACACTATATGTGCTTCTTTTCACCTCACTATTGCTATCATTGTCTGCAGTGTTCACTGGGCCTGGCTTATCTCATGTATCGTCAAAATTGTTAGGAACTATTGGCATGGGTGAATGGAAATTAGATAGGTTGAGATCTATACTATTACTGTAGGCCTAGTTTTGAGAAAACAGAGTTAAACGTTGATATACTGTATGTACAACAGAAAAGTCGACCCAAATCTGATAAAAAATTATAAATTTACTCCGTTGATCACCAAGCACTTCAACTGCAGACACGCTTTGTAGCTATACCTCTACTGAAATGGCATCTCATATGAGGTTCAAATTAGTTTTAATTTCAATTCAAGTTACGTTCGAAACAGTGGCTTGAGATGCATAGTTAGGTACCTACGTACGGTATTAGAATAGCCTATATTAGGCTTCATTCAATTTTAATATACAGTCTATACCTTCCGAAAGCCAAATACTTCCACTAATTATTAAAGTGAGAGGTTTTAAAACATTAAATTAAACAAATTTCCAGAGCCCTATGTTATAGTTCCAACCCCCAAATTTTGATGCTTCATGATTCAAATGCTTCAATTGTGCACGGATATTCCATAAAAACAAAACCAAACAAATCGTAAAATTGCTCCATAGATTTGGAGATCTATATATAAACCACAATAGTAACTAAGATAAAATTTCAATAAAATTAAAAAAGAAACCCGTTCAACGTAAAAAAAACAAAAAAATCAGACGAAGTCAACTAATTAAGGTACAATACCTTAGGTACCGGTAGTTATTTTCTTGACAAATCAATACTGTTTTAGCAACGGTCAAGTCCTATTGCAACCAATTTCACAAACGAATTGCGACGTTGGAGGGTGAAAAATTCGATCTTGAATATGAAGTTGCGAAGAAAGACCTAGAGGTTAGAGAGTACGGTAGTCATTTGAAAGCGATACTATTTTATTAGAATTTGGCGAAATTTTGCGACCTGGAATGATGTACTTATTGCAAGAACGTGGTACCGGTACACTATGCTAAACTAGCACGTCCAAATATTATAATTATGTAATTATACATGTATTTACAGCTTAATGTTGTAATACACAGTATGTTATCCTGGTTTGAAAAATCAGCAATTAGAGATGGCGCGGGACGGTTCCTGACTTCATCCCTGCAGAAAAGGTGGTTCTGATGATTTTTCTTGGTAGCATCCTTAATAAAAATTTAAAAAAATCTATCGTAGCCAGGTTAGCCTGAAAGTCTCAGTAAATCTGTTTCACGCAGAAAGGCTGCATTTTAAAGACCTAGGTTGAGGGAGGAGTCGACTTACAGAACAGTTAGGGGTTGAACTAAGGATCATTTGACCAGAGAATTGAGGTGTATTTTGATACCTAATAGGTAACCTACTAAAGCAATGATCATATATATTATTAGTCGTACAAAATAAATTTAATTATGTTCATTTTGTCCTACCCGACTCAATTACTAAGGAGTTATTTCATGTAGGCATCAGGGTGCAATCAATCTCATAGGCTTATACCATGTATTAGCTTATTCCTGAGATAAAAAAATGTGAACAAAATAATTTTGAATAGCACTTTCCATTCTAAAATTATCTTGTGTGCATTTTTATTCCCAGGCTAAGATGAAAAATATTGCCTCCCTATCTGCAATACAGCATTTTTATCTTTTTACATTGAATTTATGTCTTGTGGTAGTCTGAAAAAAATACCAATTAATCATAAGAAGCTCTCACTTGAATCTTAGACAGATGATTTGTAGATGGCAAAGTAACATTCCAGATCGCAAAAAAGTTGGTAGCATTTTCGGCAGATTTCATGCACCTATCAATTCTGTAGATTTGGGCATAGGCTATCTGTAGATTTTGCCTATATTATAGTATCCGCATAACATGTATACTTTGCAAAGCCCGTTATTGACTCATTAAAAATGTAATGTAGAAGCTTCCAATAAAGGTTTAATACATAAGGTATACACACAAATTGGTATCAAAATTAGTAAACTACAATATAGTGTAATTAACTCATATAAAATAAAACCAGAAAATTAAAAAAAAACTCATTGCTGGGGCGCAACCTAATTCTAAAATTACCCAATACAGATACGTAGTGAGTTTGAAAGGTATTTAATATAGTCAGGTAAATAAATGTGAAATTTTGTATATTGAATTGTAGGCGTCTCTATATGTTTAGTTTCCTTCGTGTTGGGTAAAATATGTTTTGTTGTCACCAGCCGAACTGCAAACAATTGTCATTGAATACTGGAAAAGAATGTATGTGTTGGAAGGAGAAAAACACGACGTCGAACGTCAAATTAAGATTAAGGAGATGGAGGTATTTGTTATAAACCTACCCTGAGCATGCTAAAACAAACAATAATTTCACATCGTATTAAAAGTAGGTTTAATATGGTGCTTTTTATATTTCGATGTTTCAGTTGCAAGACATTCCCCGACAGTTATGACGATATAAATATACTTCTGTGAACTTTCATAATGCCTGAAAGCGCAGAGCATAAAGCTCTCCATCACAATTAATTTCCTTGATGTATATATTAGTGTAAAGTTCATGTACTTAAGTGAAGCCATGGATGCGTGTGTGCGTAATAGAAGGAATAATTTCATAGATGAATAAAATAATCAAAATTAATTTACAATGAGATATCAACGGTTTTTATTTGTGCAATCAACAAACACTGTATAAGTTTCAGGTATTATAGTTGATGACCTGGTTGACTAGCTTCAAAAGTACTCGTATGCATCTACTATACTTCATCTCCCACGCTAATGCAAGCCTTAAATTAAAGTTGAAAAAAAATCATTCTAAATGGCTTTGCTTGCATCGGAATTCAGGTCTACCTAGGTAAATATCACGTCGGTGATATATAAATGCGAACGACAACCCATATTGAAATGATTGAGTTTTGACCACAGTATGTCTTTAAAAACCGTTGGTATTAAGTATAAAAATAAATAAACCTTGAAAAAAAATAAACGAAAATAAAAACATTAAACTCCTTTCATCTTTATAAACATTGAAATTCTATAAAACTAAATTTTGGCTGATGAGATAAAGCAGAAGTTTATTTGTCCTGAACCGGTAGAGTATAATGTATTTGCGGTTTGCTGTTGTTTTATAGACAAAGAGGAATTGAAGGAGATCGTCCAGAGTTATTTCGACCGTATGTTGCTATGCGAAGGTCAAAAATGGGACCTAGAGCATGAGGTTCGAAAGAAAGAGTACGAGGTAATTATCATCTCGGCAGTATCACTCCCATGTTTTGTATCGTTCTGTAAACAAAACTGCCAACAAGTGTATCAATAAACCTTTTCATTATGATGACCAAATTAGCCTATAACCACTATAAAACGAAAAAGCACTGTAGGCTTACTTTCATACCCATCATTATACGTATTATTAATCGTAATAGACAATGGACAAAATTTAATATTACAATGAAATTTTCCTCACTACTTTCTATGAGATAATTTACTGGAACTTTTTACTGTTTTGGCTTTGAATATTTCTGTGACAGATAAAGGGCTCGTCACCCTAAAGTCAGAAGGGCGTTCCATCAAAAACAAAATTTCGACATAATTGCGTTCAATCTTTTGCTCACTTAACAAATAGTCAGATACGCCATCTTAATCGAAACTTTCCGCCTTATTTTTCACGTCTGATTTTCTTTCGGCACATGCAAGGGTAGAACTTATGACAAGGTCACTAAATCTGTTCATAACTCAATTTATCCAAAATATATTGGTTACGCCCTTCTGACTTTAGGATGACGATATTGTTGATTATGAGCTCAATGTGTTACTTGGCGGGTACTACAGTTAGAACTCTTCTATCGAATTTTTCCAAATTTCTTCCAGAAAATAATGAAAAAGGATGAAATCATACTTTTTTCTGAAAGAGCTTGAATTTGATCTACGTACTGTAGTTTGCCAATCTAACTCGTGGTTGACAGAAAGATCGAATTTGAGCCTCCTTGAGAATGTTTCTTTTTTTATTTCAATGGACATAAAACATAGTCACCATAAAATCACAATTCAATGCAGTATAGTTTGCCAAAAAAATGTTAATATAAACTTATTAAATAGGCATTACTGTGGTCAAATACTAAAACGGTAAAATAATACGCTTGTTGGCAGAAACCCTTTTTATGTTTTAGTTGATTGATTTTCCCATATTCATGTACATAATTTTGTGAAGCCAATTCAGCGAAGCCTGCATTAGTTTAATATACAAAATCCATATTTTCAAATCGCTTTTATTATTGCATACGTATATTTTTTAATTTAATATAGAGACCTCTGTTGGGGTGAACTGTCTGTCTTAAAAGATTCTGCACCGAATGAAAATTTCTGTACAGACTCTTATTCGTAGGTTTTGTAGTTAATCTGTGACTAATCAGAGTACGGGGAAAATTTACGGAGTATCCACCTATTTTTTTTGACCACTTAAATTGCTATTTAGAATCATTAATATTGTTTTTGGTACCATTGTGTAAATAAACATATTCAGCAGTAGTGTATCCTGTAGCGCATAGGCATACTTTGCGAGCATTAAAAGACAAACATTAACTTCTATATTATATTTAAATAGCATTTTTTCGTAAATAAGTGAAATTTATGATAATAATTTCAAAAAATTCAAAGAGCCTACTCTGATTAGTTTTGTGTATTGTTATTAAAACATTTCTACTAACACCTGATGACGGATGATAAGGTCAACACTACATTTTCTTTTACAACATCACTTGAGTATTATGCCCTTTTAGTTTTATACATACATTATGGATAGGTGATTCCATAAATTTTAATTGTTACCGTATCTAATGTATTTTACCAACAACAAAATATGGCTGTTACTAGGGCATGTTGTCAAATCCCTTACAACTGCTTAAACTGCAGTGATTCTACGGTAAACATACATGGGCATATTATATAATATATTACATTTAGGCTATTTATTGGCTATATTAAACAAGATACTTATGATCAAAATGCAAAGTAAGCAGCAAGCAAACTAGTACCTATATATATATATATATGCTCAGATTTAAAATGCCAGATCTACTGTAAGTATTTTTCATCCAAAGAATTTCTAGCAGTCTTCATAACTTCCATTTTATCAAATTGGATATTTTGTATTAAGGACAGTAGCCTACATTAATTTTGTTAATTTCCTAAATTGGCATTCAAGAACAAACGTTTGCGAAAGTTAAATTGTATACTATCACTATTAGATAAGTACATACAGTATAGCCTACTGTACATAAACAATTACAATGATTCAAGGCGTAATAATTATTATTAGTATATACCGTATGATAAGTATGGCGTTAAAAAAATTGAATTGTTTGAAATCTACAAATAACACGATAAACGTTAGATAGCTAGACAATGGATAGATAAGAAATATTGTAAAATTTCAATTGTTTAGTTCTTGCATTCATGTTTCAAAAATAATTTGTTCGCCACAGTTTTGTCTAATTGCAATACTGGATACATACAGTATGTATAGTAATGAACACTTTCGTTGTAACTGTAGGTAGTCTATTTACTGTGTTTACTTACGCTTTTCAATACTCATTTAATACATTTAGGTCTGTCTATACCACCATTAACACTAATCGTGTAGTATTTCCTTATTACATTGTAGTATTTTCCTATATTAACTTTCCAAATTAAAACTTTTAATAATTGTATGTGTTGGTATTTTCCCACTTATTTTAGCCGACTATTTATGGTTGCATCAAGTGTAAATGACCCATCTACATCGCATCCCATACCTAGCTTTGCTACCTGTCTGCAAATGTAATTATTCACTTTACTTATATAGGCCTAACATTTTTATATATAGTTATGTATAATGGGCGGTGAACACTTAGCAATATTGCTATGAACGATGCCACTTTTTCTAACCTAATAATGCGTTTCCCAAACACACAAATTCGGTCTATCTGCTAAATGCCGTATCTTCACACAAATTAAAGATTGCGTTGTTACCGTAGCATTCAGTGCATACGTCTTACGACGCATAATATTCTTCAACAAACATATATAGTGACTAATAATGGCAAAAGTAATACTATAGGTATCTACTAAGCAATTTGTAGAATTTGAAAAGAAAAAACAACAAAGTCGTTAGGCACACTAATATAAAATATTTATTATATTAATTAATTCCGCTGCTGAGGTGGAAGCGCTATATAGAGCACTGGTACATTGCAAAGAAACCATGATAATTTCGGACTGTAGGAATGTTGCTATTTTCTCAGACTCTATGAGCTGCTTGCAGCTTCTCGAAAGTATGGAAAATAGAGCAAAAAACCCATTCATCGTAAATATTCTTGTGTTACTAGCTGAGTTACGATCAAGATGTATCAATGTTCGTTTTGTGTGGGTGAAGGCCCACGTCGGACTTAAGGGGAATGATGCACTGGCTAAAGACGGAGCAAATACAGGCGAGTGCAGTGCTATTTTGCACCCTAAAGAGGAATTTTATAAGACCATAAAACAACACCATTTCCAGTTCTGGGTAAATTACTTTAATTCCAATACTTCTGGCTCCTTCTATAGGTCTATTCTACCTCGACCACTTAAAAACGAATGGTTTGCTAATGTTTCTGGCCCAACTCACCGCATGTATTTATCCACCATCTCACGTCTGAGGACAAACCATGGACTCCCTGAGGCATATATCTATCATACCCTACGGGGCTCATACTCTCCCCTCTGCAGCCATTGCCTGGAAAGTAAGGGCACAATGCAGCATGTTATACTGGAATGCCCTGAATTCGCCATAGCTAGAAACAAATTACTAGACCACATCTTCCCCTTAATGACAGTCCTCCCTTTTAATTATGCCCACATAATTTCTAAAAATGACTCCTACCAAGCTATATATGACTTCCTAAAAGAAATCCACATAGAATTTTAACCCCACCTACCCACCATGGCTGTATTTGAACCCACAATGCAAAAAAAAAAAAACATTTTTCATGTGCTTCAAAACCAGAGCCTATTTAAGAATTATTGTTGTTATTGCGGATTAATGCAGTACAATGCCCTTTATTTACTAAAAAAGCACAAGCTAATATTAGTTGACAAGAATTAATATTTTTTAATCCTATGTGAATACATCACAAAACATCATAAATTATATTATGTTTATAATTATAATTATAAATTATAAATAATAATAATAATAATTATAATATGTTTAATAAGTTTGGGGGCGGACTCTAATATCAAATATGCTCCCTATAACGTAATTGCTCACTTTATGGTCCCAATTGCCAATCGCCAATCGCCAATCGCCAATATTAATCACTGTAAAAATTCTCTGATTCGAATAACTTCCCCATAAACTCCCAGCGTGCTCCCCAACTTATATCGAGTATACCGATATTCGTGTTTCAGGGCAAGCTATGTAGCGACATTTTTATTTAGTTATTGTCACTATTTTTACCAAATTTGTGGCAAGTTTCATACTCAAAAACTATTAGATTTTAACTTTTGGTCATATTGGATGGGTTTCATAGCATATTTTTCTCTTTTTTTTCCCTTTTTTTTTAAAAAATAAATCCACAGGCTTTGTTCGAAGATGTAGTAATCGATATGGGCTATTGCCTTATAGTGAAGTTGATTCAGGCCGATGCGACAATTTATAGTGAACTTTGTTGGGTAACGAGGTGAATTTATGGCTAACTGTATGGTTTATCGGTCGCATTGTACAATCCGCCATAATTATGATTAATATGTCTAAAACTACAATAAATAATTACGAAATAATACCAAAATTGTTAGAATTGAACCACACACAAGTTTGGGAAACGACGAAACGCTATCCTGCCGTGCTAAACTGAATTTGTAATACTGTATGTTATTGAAAGTTGCACTTCTGTGTGTAACAGATTAACCGATCCCTGTATATTGTCAAACTTTCATAAATTTACAGCTACAATAAATTTGGTTAAGTACAGCAGAATTTAATACAATATTAACAGATTCTCAACTAACTATTGGCAGACACGTCAACAGAATGAAGTATGGCACTTGAGGTACCTAGGGATTTGTTTAAAAAAATATGAATTTTGTATATTTTACACTGGTTTTGTTTTCATCCATTTTGCAGGTGTTCATCGAACAGAAAAAGGGTGAAAAAACTACAGGACGATCCATCCCTTCGTAGCATACACGGTTTTTTTTTCGTTTTTTGTATTTTGTCACTTTCAGACATGTAAACATCGTTCATAGGCTGCGCGGGGCTTGTCTCGTACATTATGAAATATCGATATGCAGAAAGTGCCATGCTCGAACCCTTTTGGCATGGATAATTTTATACATATTTTTTGATATCCCTTTAGATAAAAAACCTGAGAAAATATGGATTTTTTATTATCGTAGCAAATGATTTCATTTTTCAGAGTTGGGTGTTCAGTATTTCTCCAAAGCTGACCAAGACCAGCTGTTGTCTAGAACCCCTGTTGAGTTGTAGGTTTTATGCCTCAAGGGCGGTTTTCAAAAGAAGGTGAGTTGGGGTAAGTTCGCTAATCCCCAGGGGTAACTGTGCAATAAGGTCGTTCCAAAATCACTGAAAAAATTACTTTAGACTTTGATCCACGTTCCAATGATCTCACCAATAGGGCTACTCAAATGGTGTATTGGGAAAAGTCAGGAAAAATAATAAAGTAAATAAATAAACATAAAACACAGTTACACAGTGGCAATTTTGTTTATTATTTGCTTTTGTTCCGTTTTTTATTATTATTATTTATTTTCCCTGACTTTCCCTCCTTTACCGCAGGTCCTATCGAGCTATAATTTAATGAGTGCTTATCACAACCCTACTGTCATTATGCTGACTATCACTGTGGGAAATTAATAATAAAAGTAAATAAACAAACATAATTTCCATGGTTGTTTATATCATTACTTTGATCAAATTTCGGTTTTCACTGAGTTTTTACTTTTTCCCAAATTATCTAGAATACCCCTACTATTCAAATAATCTCACTCAGTAGTAGTAGAGAAATACATTAAAAATTATGTTTGTAATGGAGTCTACGAAATGGCATTACCCGATCTATTTTGGTGCTGTCTTTTTGTATTTGGAGTATTATTGTATGTTGAGGTAAAGTAACGACTAATGGCACAAATACCCCAACTCATCTAATATATAATGGCATAGGGTTCATGCATGGCTTACTTAGAAACAGTACAATTTATAATCCCTTATTACTTTGATCCATGGTATGAGAACCTAGAACCAACTAGTAAAATTATTAAACTGAGTATTAACATCTCATTCCCTAAGGCGCCCATTCCACCGACCAGCTAGGGCTATTTACAAAAACGTTGACGTGGTAGCAGACATTCAAGACTTAGGTGGCGTTTCCACCGACCTCGCATTGCAGAATGCAAATGACATTGACGGAAATTAGAATTTTTCTTTTTATAGAAATCTATTAAAATGTTTGCACTTAACATATCTCATGACGCCATTTTTTAATTTTAGTTTGTTTGTTTGTGATTTTACTGTATGATCATTGATCAATTTTAACTATGGCATAGAGGAAAATAAACATTTCCGTCAATTCTGCAATGCGAGGTCGATGGAAACCCCGCCTAAGTCTTGAATATCTGCTACCACGTCACTGTTTTTGTAAATAGCCCTAGCCGGTCGATGGAATGAGCGCCTAAGTCACACTACTGTGGAAATTAAGGTGTCTACTATTAAAAATCAATTTTCGACACTTGTGATGAAATTGATTTTTATTAATTTAGCTAGTCTACACCAATAATGAATAAGCCGCACGAACCCTATTCTTATTTTAGTAGGCTATTGTTCATAGACTTTAGTAATTGTGAATGTATTATTATACCGCTCATGAGGTAACTGTCTTATGTCCCTACCACCCAAACACGCATGCCTTATACCTTTACAGCGACAAAGAAATATTCTAGTCCATGTACAATATATACAATAATATTTAAAGCGACAAAAAGTATACAATACAAGTGTAGAAAGTTGTAGACATGTGGGGATAAGAAGAAATCAGCCATTTAAAAATAGTAGGTAAAAAATGGAGATTAGCCTTTAAAATTATTAATCAATAATACTTTTTACATGAAAACAATGGAATACCACGAAAAACAGCTTAATCTTTAGACTGTGTATTCACTTATATACATATTATATATATAATTATATGCTATTCACTTATATACAGTATACGTCAAGCTCCAGAACTAATCCTACTAAGTTAGTGGTACTCATGACATACGATTATACCTCATTGTGCATTGCATTAGTTGATACTTATATCCATTGATCACTTTCCAATGAGTCTATATAGTATAACCGGTCGGGCCCACCAGCTTTATAAAATATGTCTTGGTAAGGGGTACTGGGTGGCACCACCATGTTCTAATGCATAGCGTGCTTCCAGTTTTCCCAAACGAGACATGTAAAAAGTGGTGGGACCGCCCCACAATGTGGTAGAAAGTATTAGAAAAATTGCCCACCATAATTTTAGAAAAAATGGTTAAAAGGAATATTTATAGGCATAGGAATTGATGAACACTTTATCAATGATTATGTGAATGTTTCAGTTCCCTACTAGTTTACTGCGAATTCACAATATAATAAATTATATCCATCGCAGTTTGTAAATATAATTAATGGTATACAACTTAGACAGACTTCTTATGGAATTTAACCAGTCTCAAATAATTGCCATTAACAACGCTTATACGCTTGGTGACTTACACATTTTTTTATTTTTTTGGTCGCTATTTTACATTTTTATAAACATTTTGCCAATTAAACACCTCTATAATAAAAAAAGTCGCTTGAAACATAATTTCTCTCTTTCCACAGCATTAACAAAAATTTACTGTCGACAATTTGCTTTACGTTTGTTTCTATGTCGTGTTTTGTTTAATATTGTAATTAATTTTGAACCATAACCAGCCCAGTATAGTACTTTTTTACCTTTTTTAGCACCTAAATTAGAATAAATGTAAAAGAGGTAGGTACCTAGTCTATTTACATAATACCGCGTAATGCATGATTGCTGACGAGTTATGATATAATCAATGCTAGAACTACAGAATAATTTACCTGTATGATGAACTATTAAAACAATATTAATACAAGTTATTGTATTAAGCGTGAATATTGACTCAATAAATAATCAAGTTAAAAAAATATTAGAAGGAAACTCCAAATATTGTAACACATTGAAAAATTAGACCGATGGTAGAATTTTACTGAAATTTTACATTCAAGAACTACAATAGTACGCGCCCTTAATGAGGACGTGAAACATATAAGATTTGCAATTTTCTAACAGTTTTTGTCGTAAAATTTCAGATTTCCGACCTCAACAGCCAAGTTAACGACCTCCGCGGCAAGTTGTAAGTATAGTTTACTTTTGAATTTCACAATTGTCTAATAAGGTAGCGATTTGTTTAAAATCCACAAAAGAAATTAGTTTGACGACTGGTGTTTTTGAATATCCAATGGTATGGAACATCGTGTACATATTCTTCTTTTTCTCTATATAATATGCCCTTTCTAGCGTACGAGTAGATTGCAATTACTTAATCTTACTTATTCTATTATTTTTAGCAAAACAGATTTTAAACAAATCTCTGCCGATGCCTACTTGAATATTTTTATCTTGATTTTATTTATTTATTTTCTTTTGTCAAATTATGTAATTATTAATATTATTATTATTATTATTATTATTATATATAAAAAATGAAGAAAAAATTGGGAAAGCAAAACAAGTAATAAAAAAATGGTTGCTAGAGACTCAATAGGCAAGACCTATTGAACCCACAATACCCTTAAAAAGTTGCAACATTTAGTGAAGAAGACGCCACCCCCGACAAGCGGAAGCTTTGGGGTGGTCGTGAATTGTAATTAGTCTATTTTTATTTTGAATTAATATAATCCCCTAGCTGGTGGAGTAACCACTTAGGAAAAAAAAAATTATTATTTTATTATTATTCTTTAAAAATTGCCATTAAACTAAAAGAATTGAATAAAATAGGAAAAATAAAAAAGACATAAAAAATACTTAATTTCAAAAACAGACTTGACCATTTTAGATCTAATTATTCTATCTCATTCATTTGCCCGGAGACTAGAGGTGTACTCTACACCGCAACGATTTATTTTAAATAATTATTAATTAAAATTATATCTTGCAGTGCCACTCTATAAGCGGAAGCTTGAGGGTGGTAATTATAAGTAGCCTTTTCCATTTTTTTAAAAATATATTGCACCTTGTCTGGTGTTACTGGACAAGGATAAAAGTGAAGTGAAGTGAATATGTTCTGTCACTATCGCCGAGTAGTTTTGTCATTTAATGATATGATAAATGCATCAATTTCACATTGAGATCATTCGTGTCCGTATAGCTATTGAATAAACCGCCCTCCATCCTGATGCCTATATTCCCATTGGAACCGAGCAAATTTTTGAACGTGCTGATAGGTTCTCGAGAATCCCCTCGTGGATGTAGGCTACACGAATTGGAAGTATTGGAATTCAATGGAATAAAATACCCATTACAGCGTACGGTACATAATAACAAAACTGAGTGAACCCTGCCAATTTCACTTATAAAATTCTTTTAACGTACAATAACATAAAATAATGTTTTTAATTTCAGTGTGAAACCAACACTGAAGAAGGTTTCGAAATATGAGAACAAATTTGCCAAACTGCAAAAGAAGGCCGCTGAGTTTAACTTCCGTAACCAGCTTAAGCAGGTCAAGAAGAAGGAGTTCACCCTGGAAGAAGAAGATAAGGAGGTAGTTTTCATTTTTCGTATTTTAGTTCTTAGTTTTCATTTTTCAAACCATATCAAAACCCAATTAATTTTAGCAGCTGCAGTTATTTATAATCAAAATTATTGCCAAAAAGCTCACTTATTATTGGCTGAACAATAACTACCACGTGCGGGAAGTTTAGGGGGCGGCACCGATTTTTTCAGGGGGAGGGTGACTCGAAGAAATATTTCGAGTGTTGGTGTTGAAGTTGAAGTATACGATTTGAATCTGAATTTAGGTACCGGTTAAGTACCTACCAATTTTTCTTGTGCCAATATTTATTAGATCGAATATTGTTCCAATATTCGAGGGTGTATTAGGGGGGGATTGTTTACGGTAAATATTTTTATAAAGTATTTAAGGTTGCCGTCAATTATTAATTACCATCCATATTTTCATATAGTTTTTATTAATATTTCTTTTCGTCGGGAAAACATGGACCCCACACAGATGGAGGCTCATACGATCAACCCCTTCCGAAATTTCAAAACCAGCAGGAATTTCATTCCACGCCAGAGATTTAAGACATGCCGTAGCCAGGATTTTTTTCGGGGGGGGGGGTTCAGAAATTTAATTGGATATTACATAGTGGTTTTTATTTTTCCCCGCAAAATCCGATTCTATCTAGTACCAAGCCATTTCATTTCATTGAACCCCCATGAACCCCCCCCCCCCCCTTGGCTACGGCCTTGAAGACATGTGCATATATAAATGTACCGTATATGTATATGCGTAAAGAAAGGTTTACTCGCTCAATAGTATGCCTATTTGATTTCAAATACTCATAACTGAGTATAAATTAACAAATAGCTTCTTTCTTTTAGACTGTACTAGCGTTTAGTACAAGTACTAGTGTTTTTCTATTAATTTTTGAAGTTCGTTCGGCTTATACATACTTCATAGACATGCAAAAAATATTTCAAATTTATCGGTTCAGTTCGCAAGAAGAGTAAACATTTTCTGTTTACCAACAGCATATTTTTATAGGACAAATTTAATTGTAGTCTATCTATTTTATCAATACCAATTTATCAAACCATATACTGCTAAAATTATGTGCTTTCTTTCAAAAGAGCATTCATGTAATGATTGTGTAATGATTCCTGGCTATCATTCAGGAACACTTCGACTTATGGTGTTTACATTTTTAATTAAGTACCTACTCAATATAGTAGAATCCTTCTCTATTCCACCAAGCATGTCTATTCGCCTACCTGTCTTCAAAGTCTAATTTGCCTTCCGTTTCCTATCTTCGTCCATAGTTTATCGTATTGTTCTTTTGTTTGTTCGAGAAGACGGACAAGGCGGCGAAAGCAGAGTGGCAGAAGAAATGAGAGGGCTCAACAGCTGAAGACGCAGCAAATGATTATGTTTTGTTCTGTCCAAGTGTTGTTACACATCAAAACCTGATACAAATATTTTACTAATACAAATAATAACATTTACAACTTGAAGACGTGTTTTTGGTAGGTAGTTAAAGACGTTATTATAAAACGTGATGGCTACAAAAAATGAGGTGAGAAATAAGTATTGATGCGAAACTTTCAGCGTGCGGCCAAAGATTTGCTATAAAAGTAAATAACAATTTTATTATACATGAGCCTCTATTGGGAACATCTAGATCTATTGTAGCGACCACGATTAGCCATTCACTGGTTCTTAACCTAACTCTTGATCTTATATTTGTTTGTTAGGATACATGTCTCGAGCGATACTCCAAGCGCAGCTAGCACATATAAAAGCTTACTGCTTCTACTTAACGATTTCCATGCTGCTTAAAAAAACCATTGGCGTGACAACCCATGGAGGGCTTAGGCCAGTGGATAGGTAGTTGATCCTATCTCTGGACCACTGCTCTATTTTGGATATTGTGGTTAGCAACATTCCCCAAAGGCGTGTGTCCCCTGCCGATGAAAGTTAAGTGGGGTAGATTTGGGTCATGTGGAGTCCCGAAACTCAACCTTTCGTTTCATAGTCTCTACAAACTGGATTATTCCTGACTTAGATGTAAGACACGATATTTTTAATAATGCTATAAAATTGTAAAATGTTTTACCCAGCCCTTTGGGGCCATTGAACCCTTCACAAACCGAACTAATTTCGAGATCCCGTACCTGTCTTTCTTCTGACTTCTAGCTTTCCTGATTTCATCCGAATCTTTTGTATCTCAGCCATCTTATTGGTTGCAACGTGGATAAAAGTAGATTTTTTTAAAACAACATTTCCCAAAAGGCTTTGCTTACATATGCTATTTGCGGATTTATGCATAACTGGCTTTGTTAATACAGCCGCTGTTTTCTTTGAAAGCTACAAAATCACTTGCTTAAAATGTAAATTCAATATAATTATACCAAAACATTCGCAAACAAGAATTCATCACTCCAGTTAATTTCAAATTTATATACTGTAAATATCCCACACATGTATACATACAGTACACACAATCGTACATTAACCATGGGTCTGATATTGGACCTTTGGTTACAGTCAAACATCTATGTTGTAAATTTAGTGCCATTCCCGCCAAGTCTGGGTAAAGGCTTCTGCCGCTAACAGCAGTGCCGAGAGGCAAAGTTACAGTAACTGAGGTGATAAGCGAACCTAGCGGAGTTAAAGCTTACCCGAGACCACCGAAAAATGGCCAGAACGCGCAAGGATTCTTAACTAGCTTACCTGCAAGTAATGTTTACTCTATAGAACATTTACCGAGATTTGATGAGAGTGGCCATTAGTTCTAAATGTATTTGTTTCCAGAACGAGCCGGACGCAGTCGGCCTCAGCTGTATATATTACATAAATGTTTATCTTCCATGTCTGTTGTCTCACATTTGTATGTGGTGTGAAATTCTGTCCTCTTCATTCTTCTCTATACGAGCACTCACTAAAGACTGGAGATGCCAACAAATAGAGTAATTTATGTCTGTTTTTGAATACATTGTACAATTGGTTTATCCATATAGCTTACTGTATAATACAAGAGAGTCATCATCATTGTACGCATTTTGAAATCTTACGTTATTGCTGAAATGAAAATTTTCCCGTTTAATGCGGTACATTGAAGGCTGCTCTCATTCAAGTGGCAACAAGGAATGACTCCCAACTTATGCAATATTATCCGTAGGCGCAAAACATCTCGTATGGTGAAACATAGGGCTTCATAAAATTTCCTTAATGTCAAAAACAGGATAAAATCAATTGTAACGAGAGTCGGGATAAAATCAAAACCAATCAACAAGCTTTCTTCTTGACTAAATTATAATAAATCTTACATTGTGCCATGTTACATTTGACAGAGGGTTATATTTTAAAGTTGGGCAATAGGAAAGTATTCTGAAAAGGTTTTCATTTTTCATGAATCTTACTGAGCCTTACAATGTATTGTATATTTAACCTGTTTTTGACGGCCCCCACAAAACGTGCTCCCAGGGGATTTAAAAACCCTTTGCTTTACCATGAAAGAGAAGCTATATTCAAATATTATAAATTCATTTATTCATTTTAAGTACTTACGATAAAATGTATGACAGGCTAACTGTTAATTATCAAATTTAGGTAACTAATGGGCTTCAAAATAGTGTGGTGTGGACAGCAAGAATTTTTGTTGCTTCATGGTTACCATAGTTTGGTTTTTACTGACAGTGTACCTTCAATACACATTATTCAACTTAAGCTTGCCTTCCATTTCAAAAGTTTGTCTCATTTTCTGACTTCCCGTATTTATCGTATAAACTTCCCAATCCGTACTCATTCCCTTGAAATAACCACGATCTACTTTTACATATCAGAAACTAATTCTTACCGATTTTTAATTGCAGAAAAAACCTGACTGGTCCAAGAAAGGAGATGAAAAGAAGGTAAAAGAAGCAGAAGAACCTATCGAGGCTTAAAAAAATATTATTGTTAATTTATTTATTATGTATTTCGCACATATATTGGGGGACATTGATACATTTAAGCAAGTATCGCATTCTAAGGTTGAAGATGCATACAGATAGGTGGTACCTAAACACATGCACGATTGTTTTACAAATATATATCAACCTGACAGATACCTGGTGGTGTGTGTGCATATCCTTTATGTGTCTTACCCCTCACTTGTATGAACTTAAGTCGTAGTTTGGTCGATTTGAGAGGTATAGGGTGCAAATTGAGGTTATTACGGGGAACGTTTGTGTTTAAATTAATGATAATAATTATGGTTTTGATGATGATGACGATTGTAAGAATGAACTGCATGGTTTCCAAAATTAGTTTTTCGAAATTGATTGCTGCAAGTACTCCTAATTTTGCACCTTTTAAAAATAGCCTTCACATTAGCCTACTCAGTTTGAGGTGAAGTAGGTATTGATAGAAAGAGAGGAGTTTACAGTGAATTTAAAGAGCTATACCCCACTAAAGCCTTGCTTGATACCTATACCACCAACTCTATGCTGATTCTGGTGTTAGTGTAGTTTATAGTTATTATACGTAAAATATATTGTCGCTGTGGCCGATAAACAAAATTAGGCTAGCGGGTTCATCTCAGCAAGAGTTACGACTTTAATTTTCACTGCTTTTATATAATTTTGTAAACAGCGGAAAACCCCTATTTTTGGCCACACATCTAACAATACTTAGTATCAAGCAAGGCTTTTGTGGAGTATAGAATGAAGAAAGTTGATTACTTATTCATATCATACAGTACAGGAAATACGGCACGGGGTATCAAGCTAATGTACAATATTACCACCGGGTTTATAAAAATGAAAACAAAATAATTATAGAATGGCATTAAGCATTCAACCATTAAAAAAAAATTGTTTGCATTTTTAACCCCAGTAATAAGCTAACTTCGTACCTCGTGCTATGCCTGTAGACCAGCTCTAATTTACACTTCCTATTTTTAGTTATCCAGCCCATTTGGCTATAGTTGAATATTGAACTGCTCATAGATAATTTAGGCCTACCTTGAGTTTTACCCACATCTTTACTTGTTTATTAGTATTTTATGAAGGTACCGTATTCACCAGTGCTAACTAGAGTAGTCTACTCAATACAGCAGCAATACAGCCATTACAGGTATTGTAGGCCATAAGCAGTCGTTTAAAAATTTTGGGTACGGTACCTACCTGCCAACCCACCTACCTATTATTCGTCTACGTGCATGCAGGAATGTTATTTACACCTAGGAAACCACTAATTCCATGGTATCCCATCCTATACAGGTAGGCAGAGACAAACTATATTTAGTGAAAGTAGTAAAACGTTTTTATGTACGGTAGTGTACATAATATATTGCCGGTTTACATTCGGATACATTCATCAAATTGTTTGTTTGCGATTAATCATTTAATAAAGATAATATAAGATATATATTACTATTCATATATATTACTGTATGTTGTCAGGAACCAAAAAAAGCCCCCCCCCCAATACATTAAAAAATCAGGACAATCAATGACAAACAATTTCATTCATATATATTCTCGCAAGTCAATTTATTGTAGCCTACATTCAATGTCAACAATTTATGGTAATAAAATACGTTATTATTGTACGTAGCGTTCTCCAGTAGAGTTCTTCCCTGGCAATGTGGATTTCATTAATAAAGTCATTCTTTAAATTATTTACTTTTCTTCATAACGTACAAGTTGATGTTAGCTCATATATTTATGCACTGTAAATTTACGCGAGTTAATTATTTTTTAATTACCATGAATGATCATGAATTGGAACCGCTGATCATACACTGCTCGTACTCATAAGAACCTCAGAAATGCCTAGTGACTCATTCTACAAAACCAAAGATTTAAATTTAGATTCTTCAATATGTTGTTCCCTTTTCCAGAAGATTGTTGTCATATTTGTTAAACTTGTGTGGTTTGCATTGGAAAACGTTGAATACGGTATGTACCAATGATTTTTGACCTAACCTACCCTCCACAGCCTCTAGCCTGCTTGCTTTGCTTGCTAACACCAAATCAGCTAATTTTCGCTGTCTTATGTCTACGAGGGAACCTGGTACTTATTCTCGGAGCAGCCATTTTGAAGTCTCGCAGCAGTGTCCGCTCTCTCAAAGGCCGGGTCCCTCCATCGCTTGAAAAGTATCAGTATAACTTATCTAGGACTAAGACTATAAGGAGGTCCACAAAACCGCTGAAAGGATTAGAAATCGACCCACCCGAGTCGGGAGTCTGCAGATTGTGGAGAGTTGTACAAAAACCGAGATGATTACGTGATTACGGAGTAATTTTTGAGCATGCCAAAGCACATCAAATGATGTTGAGCCCGAAGAAGAAGAAGTAGAAGTAGAAGATTCCTTACCGAGACTTTTCAAACGATGGTGAGACCCATCCTATGAATTTATCATACACTACGGATATTTCTCAGATGGATTTGTCAAGAGTTCTATATAGGAGAGAGGAGACGTTTGCTTCGGCGGGTTCTCCACCGACCTGCTAGTGCTAAATACAAATACGGTGGTAGCAGACATTCAAGACTTAGGCGGGGTTTCCACCGACCTCGCATTGCATAATGCAAATGACATTGACGGAAATTTGAATTTTTCTTTTTATAGATATCTATTAAAATGTTTGTACTTAACATATCCCACGACGCCATTTTTTAATTTTAGTATGTTTGTTTGTGATTTTGCTCTATGATCATTGATCAATTTTAACTATGGCATAGAGTAAAACAAACATTTTCATTAATGTCATTTGCATTCTGCAATGCGAGGTCGGTGGAAACCCCGCCTAAGTCTTGAATGTCTGTTACCACGTCACCGTATTTGTATTTAGCACTAGCAGTTCGGTGGAAACCCCGCCTTCCCCAAAAAATATAAGTTCGAATTTCCTATGACCAGCCGTAGAAATGCAGATGGCCCCAGGATTTAAATTTTTTTGGCGGGCTCAAATGGCCTATCTATTCTATATAGAACTAGTTTTGTCCATGCGAGTCCCTGAGTGTATGAAAACCCTCCTTAAATGTTCGAACACTCCACATATGAAACACCTTCATGTTCAGGTACCTACAGGTTCCCTCGGAGACTTTTTTGGTTCACAGACAATACCCTTGGGCTTATTAATTCGGCTACATATCAATTAGTAACAGTCAACACTTATCATTTTCTTATTCTTCCACAATTACGTTCACTTCTTTTATAATACTTATATACCTAGGTATTTATTTTTATTTATAGTAAGAATAGTATTTATTAATTAAATTATTATTTATTAAGAGGCAAATTACCCCTGAATCACCAATAAATAAGTTGGTTTTTGTATTTTTCATAAATAATTATAAATAATCATTAATAAAATAAATAAATAAATAAATAATAACTATATATATTTGCAAACAGACCAAATAGTCCAGTGAAATGCATAATACTTATGTAATAAAGATTTGGTCTAGTCAATTGAGAGAGGGCTATTTCACACACCAAATCATCAGCAGTTTATTATTTCTTTATACATCGGTTTCGCGGATCAGCCCTTGCGCCGAAACTAAAAAAATTCTCATGGTAGTATGCGTGGAATGGTAATTGCTAGTACAATAGCTAATCTGCTAATTGAACAGACCAATTTTAGTATGATCCAGGGGTAGCCAATGTCAACTCATTTAACTCATTTAAAAAGGGCTTCAAATTGGAGAATTGGAGAATAGGTAGGTTGTTCTTAATTCAAAGTCTTTTTTAAATGAAATTCTTTTATTATTTACTTAATATAGGCCAGCCAGTTAGGCAAAAATCGTTTTCATTATTGTTCCAACCGAAATTAGAGGATAAAAATAAACTGGACTTGGTGGGATTCGAACCCTCGATCTACGCCCAACCGAGGCGTCGTCCATTTATTATTTATAATAATTCATTATTTTATTTCAATTTTATTCAAGCATGACTTATTACGGTACGGTGTATCAAGTTACAGTTGTATTAATAGGACATACTGTATTGTATATTTAGCATTATGAATCTACAGCTTATCACTAATTTACTTTTGCAAATGTGGAAATACTTGCGTTTCCCATTGTAAATAGCATTTTTCATCTAATTTACGTTTTTGGGACTATTTTCCACTCAATACTACAACAACTCAATAGTTCCTTTGCTGGTACCTATGTAACTGTAGGCTGGATTTTTTTAAGCCTATTGAAGGCCTACGTTATTTTTTAATCCAATATTTTTGGAACTTAATGAGAAAAACATCCTTAACTTGCTATTTTACAGTTGTTAATTATTTATTTTAACAATATTAACGGAGATGAATATGGAAATTAATAATGTATATATAATTTGAGCCATTTCTTTGCTTTAAAAACTTTGGCGCTGTTTTTCTGATAAATTATTTTTCTAGGAAAAAATTAAACTTCGATTGTAATGTGTGTAAACGAAACGCTGTCTATAGACCCTATGAAAAAAAAAGTTTGTGAACCAATGGATTGAGCTTAACGCCGGTCTCAGAAGAATTTCCAAATATCTCATATATTTTTATAATTTAGGAAGGGGAAGAAGCACCTGTCGAAGCTGCACCCAGTGAAGCGCCAGCGGAAGCAGCGCCACTTGCCGAAGGTAAAGATTTTGAGCAATGGTCTACTTAGTAACAATGGCGGATCGGATCCGCGGGGGAGGTCACGGGGGTCGTGACCCCCCCTAAATGAGTAAATTCATAAGATAGTAAAAATATTTTTTACAAAAAACATTTTTCGGGAGGGTGGGGGTGTAGGCGGCACACCTACACATACAACTTGTGGGACCCTCCCCCCTAAATTTTCCACAGGATATACATATATAATATATAATTTCATACTAGTCAAGACATGCAGAGTTGTGGTACAGACTTCAACTTTCACCCGAAAGGATTGGGTTCGAGTCCCACCCTTCCGACATTTTCTGGCCATGCTTCTGAGGGCACATAAAGTAGGCGGCTGCCTTCCTAGTTGAGTTTAAGAGAGAGAGAGAGAGAGGTTTATAGCCCTAACTCCGATAGGTTGGCTTAGTAATAGAACAAAAAGTCAATTTTTATTTATTTACTTCCTTTCACCATTGGCGAAGAGGAAGCGAAATAAGGCAATATATATGTTCAAGGTTTTAGAGGAAAGGTTTGGTGTACACCAAACTAATACTAAGAAGCCTTAGGTAGACCAACTGAGGCATGAGCGGGATACTATGTAACAACATCACTTAATAAAAAAGGGTAAAGTGAGGAAGAAGGTAAATGAAGAAAGCAGCTTACAGCTAGGACCTGATACTGTTACTGTTACTGTTATTGTTACTGTTACCTTATTGGGTTGTCGAGATTTAAGAAAATGTTTTTTTTTTCGTTTCAGGAGCACCGCCCGCTGAAGGAGAAGGTAACGAATACACTGAACTACAATATTACTATGTACACCAATAAGTCAATTAGTAGCCTAATTCTGGTTTATAAACAGCTGATTTACAACTTACGTCACCCCTGAAGACCTGATCAGTGGCGGATCTAAGGTGTGGGGGAAGGGGAATAGCAACACCCGAGTCCTATTGCTGCCACATTTAAAACTAAAATAAGTGAATCACCCTGATTGCACAATCTAATATTGTTCCAATATTCAATCCAATATATATGGGCTGAAGAAAAATTGGAACGTGTAATGCCATAGACTAAAGATTCAGATTTAAATCGTACATTTAAAATATTTCTTCAATCCAAAAAATATTAGATCCTTTTAGGGTCTTTTTGACGAAACTAATTAATTCCTCGCTCTGCTGTCTCAAATACTACATAAAAATGGTCAGTTGATTTTTTTTCTTCAAATTACAAGCTTATCGCAATGAATTTATTCCCTCATTTTCTCGGGTTTGAATCCTGCTTCCATCCATTTTTCCAGGTTTTTCTTTCCCTAATACTGGATGCCTGTAGAGGCTTCATACAAAGTTAAATGAGTACTTTGTCTCAAATTATAGATAGGGTATGATAACATCCAATAAACGTAACAACGTACAATAATTTTTTTCAGCCGCACCACCTGCCGATGCTGCAGCCGCACCCCCAGCCGAAGGTAAGTTTTTTTGTAGCGTACTATATATGTAACAATATTTCTGGTCTAATAATTAATAATAATTATAAGAAAGGGATTTGCAAATCTTAAGACCCCAGAAAGCCTGTTTAAGCCCTAATTAAGCTAACTGCTGTCAGTCCGAGTTGATGGTGATTGAATATCGCAACCATGGAACTGTCAATTATTCTAAAATCGCTTTTATCGCCTTTATATATATATATATATAATATTATAGACCAAGCCTTTCTTCAATTATACCTTTGTTATGGTCTTATTTCACCATGTAGGAGGTTGTCCATAAAATATAACTTAATGATTATTTATTCAATATATTATAAATACACTTACCCTAAACTTATTCTTGTATTTGCTCTCTGGTGTGGTAACTGAGAATTTATGCTCCAAGTCACCATTACAAGTCTTTTAACACTTCAGGGAGTCTACCCATCAGTAGTCTAAAAGACATGTAACTAGCGCTCTGATTGGCTAATAATGATGCACAATTGATGACAGTAGGCCATAGGTACACATGGTACACACATGTATTACCTTTAGACCTAGCCGCTCGGAGTGAATCATTATTATGCCATTTAGGACAATTGTCAGCACAACACATTGTTCACGACACTCACACATAATTTTCGCAGATTTTTAATCAATTACTTTGGTTTTAGGAGCTCCTGCCGCCGATGGAGCAGCGCCCCCTGCCGATGGAGCGGCGCCCCCCACAGAAGCAGCCCCTGCTGAAGGTATGAATTTGATTTCTTACTTCCCTTTAGGGCCCACAAAAAGGAAGTCGAATGAAACCGTCAGCTATAGTTGCGTGTTAGGTACCTACGTGAGGGTGGAGTAAAAAGTAGCGATGCTGATGAGCGAAATTATGGACAACTGTATTCGCAGATCCGACATATCCATTCCAACCGGATCTATCTGAGAAGTGTCTAATTCTACGTTAAAATGTTGTTCAATAAGCAGTCAAGTAGGCTAACAAAAAGTTCTAAACCGGGTCACCAACTCTGAATCAGCTACAATTACAATAGTTAGAGTGCAAATTTAACGTTTTACATTGTGGTATTATATGGTATATATATAACACTGACATCAAATTAACTTTGGTTGAAGAGGTAATCCTCGTTATAACCGAAATTAGAGGATATAGAAAAAACCAGGGCTTGTGGTCCAGTGGTTAAGACGACGCCCCGGTTAGGCGTAGATCGTGCGTTCAAACCCCGCCGAGTCCAGTTTTTTCCATATCTTCTAATTTCGGTTTGAACGTTTTAGATTTTTGAAATAAATAAAACTTTATAAATGCAACAACATTTTCAAATTTTCAGTTTTGTACAGGTATTTAATAATTTAAAATGTGTCTAAATTTGTTGCTGCTGGGTCACATACAGGCTACAGCATTATAATTAGCTAAATTACTAAAATGCCACTGTTGCGCATGCATGTATTGGTACATACTGTACTGTGCATCAGACATTATACAATACAATAGTTCGTTCATTTACCGCTTGAGTCCAACTATCATAATAAAATAATTAAAAATAAAAATAGCAAATTCTCGTGCGTGCCTAATGAAATTCAGCCAGTAGCCCAATATTTACAAAAACTTGATCTTGTCATAGGTGCAGCACCTGCGGCAACTACAGAGGATGGGGCGCCCGCCCCAGTCCCCGCTGAAGGAGCACCCGCAGAAGCTGCCCCAGCAGCCGACGGTAAGTCTGTCTTATTAGTAAGATTTCTCGTCTCGTCAATGTCTTGATTATTTTTTTTTTGAAAGAGGGCCAGTTCGTCTTTAATCGAATAGAGAAATAGTAATATAGTATTATACAAAATTAAGTCGTATTATGTATAATCAACTGATAATATCCACAGCGATATGTGTTTACAAAATTGCAATAACATTATATTGTAGCCTATATTAACCCTGCAACCTGAGCCTACTAGTAATTCCTCACAACCGACATTATTGACAATGACCTTATTAATAAACATACAATTATTAATAAGGATGTAGCCTACAGTACGCTTTCATCCACTGAAAACAATTTATGTATCAACTCTTTCTATAGGTGCAGCACCGGCTGAAGGCGCACCAGCACCCCCTGCAGAAGGTAAAACTCTATAATTTTCTGCTGACTTCTGAAAAAACTTACATAATATTTCATCCCTACAAGTAACAGTACCAGAGATTGAAAAATTATACAGTAACATCAAACTGGCGGATTGCGATGCCGCAACCTCCCATTTAGGGGAGGTTGCCTTATCGTACCTCGCCAGTTGCTAAGCTTGTAATTTTTGTGTTTTACGATATACCTCTTAATGAAGCGTATTTTCTGTTTGATGCTAAATATTAAAAACAATTAAAATTTCTACGATTTAAATACATAGAATAATTAAATTAAATTAAATAAGAAATAAAGAAAATGTCTATAACGAGTATTTAGCGATAATTAAAAACAACCACACATGTATGCACCAAATAGATTTACTGAAAGATTCTTGGATGGTTGTTCAGAGACTTAGCGGTCGGAATTGCCCTACGAACTACTACTTAACATGAAACCAGAATTATATTTTGAACCAATCTTCTTTCAGGAGCACCCGCAGCTGAAGGAGCACCCGCAGCTGAAGGAGCCCCCGCAGCCCCCGCAGACGGAGCTGCGCCCCCCACAGAAGGTGCCCCAGCGCCGGCTGAAGGTTAGACAGAACCCCACCTCTGTCCTCTGTGTCTTATTATATGTCAAATGTTGATTCCATCTGTTTCTATGGACTATTCATTACTTGTTACTAAATAAAATTTATGACAGGGGTTAATTTTCCACTTTAATTTTAAACTATGTGTTTAAATTTTATTAAATTAATTACAATTTCGGAAGCACAAATAATTGAATGAGCTCATATTAATAGGAATACCCATTAATTACATTGCAAAAGAAGCACTCTTTTAAGGAGCTGTAAAATATTGTAATACAAGTTATTGAAGAGAAAACGTACAGCACAAACATGGAAGAAAAAATATCAGTATAGGCTACACTTGCATAGCTTTTTTCATTGAAGCAATGCAGTGTTTGATATGGTTTAGGAAAATTTTTAACTCACTATCGTAAATTAGGCTATAGAAAATTGAATAGTCCAAAAAATCTGAAAAGGTTTTGTTTGTAACATCAATAAATGCGAAATATTTTATTAATAGGAACATTGTATTGTGTCCTCTCCTATCCAGCGAATGAGCATGACCAACAAGTATTAGCATAAATGTGTCCCTAAGTCTTGCAAAAAGTAGTTTAATGTAGGTAAGTTGAAATCAGTAACAAACCAACCGTAACCTACCTAGATGGTTCTACTACAGCAATCGTAGAGTGTGTAATCACAGGTATCAGAGACATTTAAAAAGATTATTAAATTGAATTATTTTAATTTTGTTCGGCTTCGGTGACAAGGTGGTAATAACGTGTCTCCACACACCATGTGATCGGAGACGTCTAGTAATTCAATGCGGGTCGCGGGTAGGCCTACTAACTTATAGATTCGACTGAAGAGGTCATTCAGATACATAAGTTAAAATTAGTCGGATGCAAATAACCTTTTATTAAAATATTCCCCTGATTTACAACTATTGTACAGAAAATGTTTTTAATGTCCTTTATTTGTTCTTATGATAGGCAAGAAATATAGAAAATAGGCATATTTAATGTGAAATATTATATCTTTTCGTTCTCATCTGGCCATTTTCAAACGTTAGTGACTGATAAAAGGTGAATTAATTATTTATTTTGTCAAATTTACTGGCCTATTATTTTTTTAGAAAATCTATTGAAATCTTAAAAGAGCGCCTGTGTCTAGCTAAAAGGGTATTAGTGGGAATAGGTAAATTTTTTGGTTTCCTCAGTTTAAAAATATTAAAGGTGCCTGATCGCTCGATTGCTTGTTTATTTTGACTTTTGCATTGTGCCCTTTCCTCCAGCGAATGAGCATGAGACCATGTGACATTATAAATGCACACCATAAAATATGTGTTACTAAGAATGAATCCAGTAACTTTACTGTTGTCATATGCTGTTGTAGTCTAAAGGTTTTCACATAAGTGCAGTGTCGAACGGTGTTAAATTAAACAAAATGAAAAACGTCTTTATATATATATATATTATAACGTTTATAACGTCTTTAGCTACTGTACCAGCTATTCTTATAATGTTTTTAGAAAAAATTGGCGTTGCTTCGTTTACTTTTTTATCATAGGTACCTAAAATCAAACCTTAGTAGTAATTATTAATGTCCGTCTCGTGACTTAAAATTTGGTTCTTTTATTAGTCGGCAATATTACTTACCATGGAGTATGATGAAGACCGTTTTCAAACTTTTGTCATGCTTTCAATGTATATTAATCTTAGTAAGTGCCATATTGGGTACATTATCGTTGTAGAAGAAGTTAAAGTAGGAATTATCCAGAAAATGTCAGGACATGTAGAGTTGTGGTACAGACTCCAACATTCACCCGAAAGGTTTTTGGTTCGAGTCTCACACTTGCTACATTTTCACATTTTCTGGACCCGGGTCTTTCTAATTAAGTGTAAGAGAGGGTTTTATAGCCCTAACTCCGCTAGGTTGACTTAATAATAGAACAAAAAAGTCAGTATTTCATTTATTTATTTTTTCACTTATAAAAGTACTTTCCTTCAGATTAATCAATCAATTAGAGAAAAGTATGAAACGGCTGTCACCCGTTATTGTTCTTCAGTCTTTTAGGGACTAAAAGGCTTCTTATTGTGGAATACAATATTCTAAAGATCTTAAGCTCCGTCTCTTCTCTCTTCAAGTTTCATTCGAACCCTGTTCGAAAAATAAGGTGCTAGCTAGCCTGCAAAAAGGTAGGATCCATTCGATGATTTGAATATAGCATCATATTTCTCCTTGCCCCTTTTTCATTTAGCTTTTTAAGCATACAGTTTATTGAATCGACAATCCTATTGTTAGGCCTACTGATAGGATGGCACTTGGAGCACTTTGTTTATTCGAGAACTTGCATAAGTGGAACACCAAGTTTATTAGATTTTTACAAGTGTATAAGTGCCATCCTATCGTAGTTGGGTACAAGGAAGACGTATTATTTGCCTGTTATATGTTTTATGTTAAACCTGCATGCGCGTCTATTCTTACCTCGATGGCAGACCATTTAGTAAGTAATGAATACCTTATCTTACCTTAAAATAATTGAGGTAAGTTAGCATATACTATATACTGTAGGTTCAATATTAGTTTCTTAAAAATACCTACCTATATTAAGAGAACATCAGAACATTCTTACTGTCCTTTATCACCGAAAGTAAAATTTCTCATAAAATGCTATTCATAGAGCTATAAAAGAGATTACAATAGTACAGTAGAAGAAATGCTCCTCTACATTTCGGTATAAACAGTAAAACATACACTTCGGTGATTTCATTCGGTCCAAAATGTGAAAGCAATATATTCGTATGTAAAAACATGGATGGCAAACCTATTTTCTGTTTCTCCAGCTATGTCCGATATTTTCACCATGAATACCATATAGTACCTAACGTGCATAAAACTAATTATTAGAAACCTGAGAAAATCACGGAAGTATATTACGAGTAACTATGTTTACTGTTATTGCCGGCACTAACATCGTTTCGCTAGAGGTTTTGAAGGCCTATCCTTTCATTTCTTCACACCAGAAGCATTTCTTCTTGTACTTTACGACAAGTTTACTAATGACTCTATGAACTTTCAATGCGAAAATTCGAATTAGTACGAAGCTTGCTGTTAATTGGGCCGAAAAGGTTCCGGAAAAGTCATAGGAAAATGCACCCTAATAATGGAAATAGGCACTGAAAGTGTCGACTTCGTTCTAAGTATACAAGATTCCGGAAAAGCTGAATGAAAATTTACCCCAATTTAGGAAATAGGAAAGTGTTGACTTCTTTCTAAGTAATGTATAACTACGACAATTCGGTCAGTCGGTAGTACTGTAGATTTCCGTTTTGTCCAAGCTACTGGACGTGTTGCTCGTCAAATCACAGTTGATCTACAGATCAATCTTAAATTTTTTCTTTCTATCCATGGATTTGTAAATAACTGTCAGGCAGCTGATTGGAACCCCCTAATGAGACGGTAACGAAATTATTCTTGATATAGGCGCAGCACCTGCTGCCCCCGCTCCTGAGGGTGCGGCGCCCCCCGCTGAAGGAGAAGCAGCACCACCAGCACCTGCAACAGAAGCTGCCCCTGCAGCGCCCACAGAAGCTGCACCAGCGGGTAAGTATGCAACTCGTTGGGCCCATTCCCACCATAAATTGAAGAGTATCAGTATGGGATACTGGATGGCACCACCGCCAACGAATGCCTGGTGTTGCCGTGCTGTATTCATAACCGACACTTTTCAAGCGATGGTGGGACCGGGCCTTAATATTCCTAGTATGGCAAAACAAATTTCCGCATGCTGAATTTTTTAAATCAACTAGCTCTACTTTATTTAGGGCTTTGAATACACAGGTATTCTTACTCTGTCGTAGTGGCGGTGGAAAATGGACCTGTCGGAATGGCTAATATGGGCCTAAGGTTTGAAAAAGATATTACGATTTCAAGTTCCAGGTTAGAGTAAATATTATGATCGGGCATGAGTCAACACAAGGAATGCTTATTGCTTGCACTTTAATTTTTGCAATCAGAAGTGATAAAAAAAAATACACAATTGGTTGATATATTTTTGGTTCAAGTTGTTAAAATCATATTTCTCTTGAAATGCATTGTTTCGCATTCCTACTGATATGGCAATATTTAAAATGGACTTCACAAAATGAAATGTAATTACTACTTACTACCCATATAGTGTTCCAGTAAACACATAAAATGTTTTTCAAGCCTTATAGCCTTTGAGTGCTGTGGGCCGATTATGGCGATTGGTATTGACTTACTCCTGCAGCCTGATCATGGCGATTTTAATACCGGTATTTATTTATATTTATATATTTTGGTATTAAAAATGTAAACAAGATACTGTAATTTTATAATGGAAAGTGCTATTCAAAATTTCTTGGTTTACATTTTTAATACCAGGGGATTAAATAAATACCGGTATTATAATCGCCATGGTCAGGGGCAGGTGTTAAAACTGTAAACATACAAATTTAGAATAGCACTTTCCATTGTAAAACTTATCTTGTTTACATTTTTAATACCCGGGTTAACCTCAGTATTATAATCGCCATGAGCAGGCCGCAGGTCAGTTCCCCATCACTATGGCAGAGTGAAAATCCCCGTATATAAAGGCCATTAACATCCTTGGAACTACTTTTGCATTGTGTTTGTATATGCAGGAAGTTAATTTAATGCAATAAGGGCACGAATGGGCATGGCCTGGATTAAAAGACGAGGCACAGTATTACAGTACAGTGTTAAAAATTATATGGCCCATACCAGTTTCAAATTATTTTTAGTAAAATTATTATAGGCTACACCTAGTGCTTGGTTGCATAATCGTGAAGTCGCAGGCGAATTTGCCTAACTGCAGCGCGTAAGTGACATCAGAGGTCATTGACCTGACCTGGTAACAGGTGTATAGGCTCTGTAACTCATCCCATTCATGCTCCATGTGGATCTCTTTGCATTACATTTAATGTTTCATGAGGGCGCAGGTCACCTCACTTCCTTGTCTGACTATCTCCTTAATAATTTATTATAGAACAAGAATAAATAATATTATTGCTTTGGGTCTAGGACAACTAACTGATTCTCCACCGAGAACATAGATGTGGGAAAGTGTGAGTTCTTCCATATCTGTCATATCACCCTTGCTGAGATTGGCCAATTTTACCTTTTTTGTAATCATGAATGAAATCATTGCCTGTGGAAAATCAGATCATAGAGGTTTCGCACCCACCAGTCAGGTGATTCACTCCAGTACAGCCTATATACTTCAGGACTGCATTTAATTTTTCAGCGCCCGCCCCTGATGCTGCCCCCGCTCCTGAAGCCACCCCCGCTGCCCCCGCGGCTGATGCCGCCCCAGCTCCTGAAGCCGCCCCAGCGCCCGCACCTGAGGCCGCACCAGCTCCCCCAGCCGACGCCCCTGCATCATAAGTTCCAACCACATATGCATTCACTCACTTCTTCGATTTTCTACTCCCAGCTATGGAGCCAGAGAAGTAACCACAAGGATATCTCAGAAGTAAAAATAAATGAATTAAGCGCTTTTGTGGAAAAGTCACGATAATTTACTTTTGTAGTAAATTGTTTGATGATTGTAAGGTATTGTAAAATAAAATCAACACCATTTGTAAAATTTCACGTTTTGTCAATTTAGCCTTTACGTGTACCTACTCACTACTGTGTATAGGTGATTCTGGCTATGTCTACATTCCGGTATAAGAGATTTATAGAAAATCGTAATATACTCATAAACGGGATGCAGTAGGTAATTGTCTTAGGGGCATATTCCACCGACCTCGTTTTGTACCGTGACATTGCCGTGGTAGGAGACATTAAAGACAGTCTAAAAATGTCTGCTACCACGCCAATGTCACGCTCTAGGTACAAAACGAGGTCAGTGGAATTTGCGCCTTACGGTGCATACGGTTACTCTCTGTTTGGTGTGCTACTACATATACATTCAAATAAAATCAAACAGATTTATTCCAATTTTTTTCAACAAGACAAGTATACATAAAATGACAAAATTAAAATTAACTTTAAATACGCTAAATTAAATTAACATATAGCTACAGTATATGTTGCCTATGTATGTATCAATTACTTATTCATGTTAGTCTTTTGTTACTTTCGTAGGCAAACCTAGTGCATTCGAGGATTATACTAATCCTGCTGATTGGAAGCCATCACAAAAAATGGGATATGAAAGAAAATTGTCTTATTGTCCTTATTTTCCATATATGGGCGAATTAACCCATGAGATGATGCCATTAGGATATTTACGAGCAAACCGTTTAAAGTCCTCTAAAACTTTCCTGGCTTGCATTTTCTACGCAGTGTAAATGCAGTGGTGAATTAGTTTTGTATAGATATCAAGGGCCGTTATTTGCGGCCGGCCACTTCCTGAATTTCCGTCCCACTTCATGGGATCAAAGCCGGGGCATTAATCACTAGAACTTCTTTCGTTCAGAAATTCATAAAAAGTCCGCGAATCGCCCACGGCCCATGTGAACCCATTGACATTTAAGGCGCCCATTCCACCGACCGGCTAGGGCTATTTACAAAAACGGTGACGTGGTAGCAGACATTCAAGACTTAGGTGGCGTTTCCACCGACCTCGCATTGCAGAATGCAAATGACATTGACGGAAATTAGAATTTTTCTTTTTATAGAAATCTATTAAAGTGTTTGTACTTAACATATCCCATGACGCCATTTTTTAATTTTAGTTTGTTTGTTTGTGATTTTACTATATGATCATTGATCAATTTTAACTATGGCATAGAGGAAAATATACATTTCCGTCAATTCTGCAATGCGGGGTCGGTGGAAACCCCGCCTAAGTCTTGAATGTCTGCTACCACGTCACTGTTTTTGTAAATAGCCCTAGCCGGTCGGTGGAATGGGTGCCTAAACATATCCTTGACATCCAAGATGGCGGTTATTCCTGCCATCAAAAACCATATAAATATATTAACTGGAGCGGCGGGAGCCATAATATGCCTTAAGAGGCACCCGTACACTAGGCTACACTAGTAGCCATATTGATAACGGTCCCCAGCCACGGGATGAAAACAGCCTATTAGACTCCTTTCAAATAGAAATCCAAGATGGCGGCTATTCCTGCCTTCAAAAACAGCTGATCGGACCACTTTTAAATATAAATCTAAGATGGAAGTTCCACCTGAACTCAATCGAAACCAAGATTTTTTAGAATTTTCCAATTTCCGCCATAAACTATCAATATGGGCCCCTTCAAACATTTTATAGCATTGTCAGAACTTACCTGGAAGCATTTGTGAAATATGCATTAACGAAGTTGCTCGTTTATTGAAATCTCCGGAGACAAAGCAAAGTAGTCACTTTCTAAACCTACAGCCGTACCGTATGTAAACATTGCGAATTTTTTACTCTATCAGTGGGGACATGGTACAGAGACCCAGACCAGCAAATACTAGAAGAATTGAGCACCTTGTAGTACCAAGGGCATACGTAGCAAATTTTACCAAATCCTACCAATATATAGCACCAAAATTATTTAACTTACTTAATATTTGTCCTGGGTCGCTGTCAATAAATAAATTTTCCAAATTCGTCCGGGAATGGCTGATGAGACGGGAAGAGGTGGAATCTTTATTTGAAATAGAGGATTAGACTGTTATGTGTTTACGAGAGATCTGTTATTAATAATGTAAGTGTAGTTTAATAAGTTAAATTTAGTCTAATTGATTTTTTCTCTTTTTTCTTTAGTTTTAGAGTAGGGTAAATTGTTATAGGTCTTCATGTGGGGCTATACAATTATTGTATTTAAATTGTTATATATTTAATACATTCATTCATTCATTCATTCACATACAGTATACAGTATAATGGAAAATTGCTGGAAGAGTGGGCTTGTTTTAAAAATCAGATAGGTAACAAAATCCAACAGGTACCTCTGCTGCTTACCTACGTGATTTCGCCCAGACCCAGCCGTTGACTTACATTATGCGGCTCACGCCTCCATGATAATTGCATGCAGTCAATATAAAATTTAATTAAGAAATGAAATATCAAAAACAATTTATTTAATTTAAATTTGAAACTCTTGAAACTTCAGAGAAATAGCGGGAAAATAAAAACTACTGAAAGCCAAAAATATAAAAACGAAAACAAGTTGTTATGTTGGCATTTTTGGGGGCAAACGTCTTCTGCTGAGCCTTGTAAGTTTACATTTAAAAAAAATCAAAATATGTTTTAAAACAATTAATACTTTTCTAATTAATTTGAAACAATCTAAAATTATTGTAATAATACGAGACAGGAAAAATTCTACCATGACACGGTTGCATTAATTATTTAAATTGCCATTTTATAGCTAACCAAACCTGGTTGAAATGGAAGGTAAACAATGGAGGACAGAAGAATTATAATTCTTTACGGAAGTCAAACAGGAACAGCTCAGGACATTGCTGAAAGGATATGGAGAGAGGCAAAATTTTACGGGTTTCATGGCCCTTTTATGAGTATGGACGATTGTGCCCCTGACCAGTTCATTTGCCAACCTCTGGTACTTTTTGTCGCTGCTACCACCGGGCAGGGCGAAGAACCCGACAATATGAAGATATTTTGGAAGTTTCTTTTGCAAAAACGTTTACCTCCGGACTCCTTGCAAAATAAAAGATTTGCAGGTAAGCCATTTGCATGACGGACTTCCATAAGTTTGTATTTTGACAATAATTGCCACATAACAGTCTAGATTACTGTGTGGATGCACCTTACTTAAATTGACACCTTGGGGACAGGCAAGTTATTCGCAATAAGAAATATAGCATATAGAAATATTTAAATAACGTCCATTTCAAACAATTCTCCTTAAGAAACCCTTAGTTTGTTTAATAATATACGCAATACTAAAACCAAGATCTGATGTTCGCAGCTTTACAATTAGGGTGCTAGGCTGCCATGTCTGTTCCTGACCATATAGTGGTTGAGAGTGTGGGTTTTCAGACCATGACCCACAATCGGTTGCCATTATTAAGTAATTTTGGAATCCATAGTCTACTAATAAACAAAACAAAATAACACATCTAATTTTTAACAGCCATAACATAGATCCCACCAAACCGCGTACAGTTCACTGTTGACCCGAACATCTATTAGATCTGCATATTATGCATTACAACAACTCACATTTGTTCATTTCGTCTTGCACTATTCCCCCGGGTCCCCAAATATACGCCTCTGTGGTCAACTTTATGCCATAACCACATTATATATAAAAAAAACTACATTTATACCAACCCCCTATATGTGCATCTAACAGTAACTCATATAATTATCGAATGCCCTGCATACGCAAAAGCCAGACTTACCTTACCAAAACCACTCACCCTGCCAAGATAAATCGGGGACGGACATGAGCCGGTCACTACTACATTTAACTTTCTCATTAAGACTAGAGTCATGGAACAACATATATAGACAAATAAACTGTTCAAAATAGTAACTACCAACAAAATCTAAATTAGAAAATAACACCATATAAATACAGGTACATACACAGGCGCAAATACTGGAAAGAGTCCCGCGCCTTAAAAAAATATACAAATATAATATGCAATTCTAATTTGTTATAATTTATTTTCAGTTCTTGGCTTAGGAGATTCTTCGTATTTAAAATTTAACTTTGTGGCCAAGCGATTGACTCGCAGACTGTGTAATTTGGGTGGCATTCCAATCGTGGACACGGGCTATGCAGACGACCAGCATGACTTGGGTGCTGACGCGGTCATCGACAAGTGGTTGGTCAACCTCTGGACAGTCATGGGCAGCTTGTTCAATTTCTCAGTGGGGCCTTGCAACATTACACCGGAACCCAGGTACTCGATTTAGTCTAAATCTATCCGCTTGTACCTTCTGGATATAAGCATTTCATCAGGTTTAGCGGGTTTTTGGCTTACCATCGGGTGTCACTAATGGTCACGACCTCCAGGTTCTCTGGTCCTCTCTGGTTCTAAATGCCAGTAGAACGTAGCCAATAGCCATTTAAGGGCATTTCCTCATGCGCCATTTCTTCGAAAATCGGATAGGTTTCTATTTGGCCCAGCAATCTTGGCTTAGTATAGTAATGGTCCGTAAAACACGTTTTCTTATATCGTAGATTGTTGTTGTTGTTTCTTACGCCTGCTTTCGGCATTTCTGCTTTAGGCAACCCTGTCAGCCTGGCGGGTGAAGTGAGTCTGTTTGTTAACTTGAGGCACCCTAAGGGCAGACTCTTTCACCTCGGGGAAAGGGGAGTTGACTAACAGGGTGGACCTCCTAATTATAGTGGATTCCGAACCACTTGGGGAACATGGTAAAGTCACACGATTAAATCGGAGGTGACCAGGACTCGACTTATACTGCCTAAGCGCGTTATCATGTCCCACCAGGTTCCCCTGCCAACGCTGTGGACACTACCAAGTTGCCGCAGTTTGAAACGTGCTCTGCTCTAATGGAATCAACATGGTAAGGCCGTTGATATCGTAGATTGAAAACGGTTGCTCCGTCCAAAGGATCTTTTTGGTTTTATTTGACTTGCATAGAAACATAATGGAGAAGTATTTATGTAGATATGGGTATTTTATTTATGTTATATTGTACCATATCCTAGTTATTTTAATAATTTTTGTTGCAGATGGAATGTATCCTTGGGACAAGAACCAGCCACCAGTGACTCTCCTGACAGTGACAATAATAAATGGAAAGATTTGCATTCATTCTCTCAAGGAACTCCTTGCCCACTGCATATTTTGGAGAATAAAAGAACTACAACATTATCCCATTTTCAAGATGTTAGGTAAGTAAGCATAATAGTGTCAAATCAATTGTAGTGCTAAAAACGTTTCTCTTTACCTATGACAATGAATTCATAAAAATGAGTATTTACTGTAAGAGTGTATAGCCCGTAAGAAAGTCGCAGCCCGAAATTTAATAATTTTTATTTTTTATTTAATTAATTAAGCATGTTATTAAAGATTTGGCTCGTCAAAGTTGAAGAAGACTACTTAATGCATCATACAATAAGGAATTTATAGTGTTCGAAATTGTAGCTTTTTTATAAAATCGAATATACGTGAAAAGTTAGTGTTTATAAAATATTTGCATGTTTCTGAAAAAAACTACAATTTCGAAAACTATAAACACCTTATTATATGATCCGTGAAGTAGTCTTCTACAACTTTGATGAGCCAAATCTTTAATAACTTGTTTCCAACGCCTGCTTTCAGCATTTCTGCTTTAAGCAACCCTGTCAGCCTGGTGGGGGGGGGGGGGGAGTGAGACTGTTTGTTAACCTGAGGCACCCTAAGGGCAGACTCTTTCACCTCGGGGGAAAGGGGAGTTGACTGACAGGGTGGACTTCCTGATTATAGTGGATTCCGAACTACTTGGGGAACATGATAAAGTCACAAGATTAAATCGGAGGTGACCAGGACTCGACACGTAGCTATAATTAAATAAGCGCGATATCATGTCCCACCATGTTCCGATGCCAACGCTGTGCACACTGCCAAGTTTCCCGCAGTTTGAAACATCCTCTGTTCTAATGGAATCAACATGGTAAGGCCGTTGGCTTTAATAACATGCTTAGTTAAGTAAATAAAAAATAAAAGGTATTAAATTTCGGGCTGTCAATTTCCTACGGGCTGTACACTCTTAAGACTAAAGGCTATTTCAATACCTGCACTTTCCGGAGTGCGAAACCTGCTGTCAAATATTAAAAGAACCGGTCCGAGTTTACTCGAACATGCTTTCCAATTTATCAAAATTAGTAGATAGAGAAAATGAGTAATTTCATGGTAAATAATTTTCCTATGGTTAAATTTCCGATACCTCGAGGGGGGGGGGGGGGGGTTGTCCACCTGACGTCACTGGAGGTGAGGTAAATTCTAGATAGGTCAGACCAATACATTACTACACAGCAATACTGGCATGGCACGCAATGCATTTGAGCGTGAATTTTCTATCATTTTTTCAAAAAAACATTTTTTTTTTACAAAACCAAATGCTTTTCTGGGAAAGCAACCTGTCCGGTTTCGTTACTCATTTTAACACCTAAAACATGCCTGAAGGTAGAAACCATCGATAGAAAGGTTTCGCAGAAAAAATATTTTTTAGTCATTTTTTATTCAAATTTAGTTATTTTTATTTTTTTACCCCCAGAAGCAGACTATCAAAAGGCACGCCACCCCCCGCATTTTGTCAACATTAATAACGACTATAATATATGTGAACTTAAAAGAAATCGTTGGAGCCGTTTTTGAGAAATAATTTTTTTTTAACGTTTTTTTGGAGAATAAAACCCCCCCAAATTAAGTTAGCCCCAAATAAGAACAATTGTTCCGAGGTATGATTTTTGTTAACCTACATGCCAAATTTCATCAAAATCGACTGAGTAGTTTACCCGGAAATCGACGCACAGACCGACAGACAGACAGAGCGACAGACAGACATTTCGTAAAAACCACTTTTTTGGGTTCCTGGGACCTCAAAACGTGTAAATCCGTTGAAATCTCGGAATCGAACATTTCGACCATCACAAAGCTTTCCTTATACTACGTATAAATTGTAAAGCAAAAAACAACCTAGCTTGTTGCCATTTTGATACTATTTCAAAGCAGAAATCAGTATAGTCCATAAACAGAAAGGTCCTATTTGGTTCTGGCATTATTTTTTAGACTATTTGGTTTCTTGCAGGTTATTAAAATTGAAAATACCACCCATTTTGCTATACAGTCCTGGAGATGTGTTGATGCTTGCTCCGCACAACTCAGACAGAAGCGTTAAACAGTTATTTGATGTTCTAAATGAGTCACGATTGCAAGAAGATAAAATAGATGAAAACACGGTGGTGCAAGTTCGTGAAAAAGATAGCGATTTACCAGTGCCTGAGCCTCTGAGATGTCCCATCACTTTGAAGGAATGTGCTAAAAAATATTGGGACTTGAACGTAAGTTTCCTCTATAAACCTAAGTTGCAAGCACGAACTTACAGATATTAGCCAGGTTGCAGTATAAAGCGTTGGACGCAATGTTTGCAGGTTACTAGACAATTTTATTTCTGAGATGCCCCATCATTTTGAAGGAATGTGCTAAGAAATATTGGGACTTGAACGTAAGTTTCCCCTTAGGTGCCCATTCCATTGACCGGCTAGGGCTATTTCCATAAACGGTGACGTGGTAGCAGACATTCAAGACTTAGGTGGCGTTTCCACCGACCTCGCATTGCAGAATTGACGGAAATGTTTATTTTCCTCTATGCCATAATTATAATTGATCAATAATCATACAGTAAAATCACTAACAAACAAACTAAAATTAAAAAATTGCGTCATGGGATATGTTAAGTACAAACATTTTAATAGATTTCTATAAGAAGAAAAATTCTAATTTCCGTCAGTGTCATTTCCATTCTGCAATGCGAGATCGGTGGAAACGTAACCTAAGTCTTGAATGTCTGCTACCACGTCACTGTTTTTGGAAATAGCCCTAGCCGGTCAATGGAATGGGCGCCTTAACGAAGTTGCTAGCACGAACGAAGCCAGGTTGCAGTGTAAAGCGTTGGACGCAATGTTTGCAGGTTACTAAACAACATAAGCCTTGGACTAACGAAAGGAATGCTGAAATTTCTGGTTTGGAGCATTGCACTGTACGGATGTGGAACATGGGACATAACACCTAGAAAACTCGAAGCGTTTGAGATGTGGTGCTATCGTCTAATGCCACGATTACCTTGGCATGCCTATGTTACCAATGAGGAGGTTCTCACCATCTAACCAGAATAAGCTAAAGCAAAACTCTGGTTGCATTGATATGTGCAAGAAGAGCTCGCTGCACCGGACATCTTCTACGACACAAGATCTTCGTCAGCTGCATCATAGAAGGAACCACAGAAGGCGTCAACCGATCTGGGCGCCCGAGAAAAGAGTATCTGCAGGAAGTGATGGAGGATGTTGGGGCCAAGTCAGATTACGGTTAATAGCCTGGACTGATAATTTGCATCTTCTAGTCCCTTTTAATTTTTACAGGTTGTTCCAAGACGCCGTGTCTTTTCACTCCTAGCTCATGTTACCGCAGATGAAATGGAGAAAGAAAAATTGTTTGAGTTCTGTGAGGCTGCTGGCCAAGAAGACCTCTACAACTACTGCAACAGACCAAAAAGGACTATTCTTGAAGTTCTGACCGACTTCCCGCACGCAGCTCGAGCCATAACTTTGGAGTTTTTATTTGACGTCTTTCAGCCTATACGACCAAGGGCATTCAGCATAGCGAGTTCTCCGAAGGTACTTTACTTACTTATTCCTTGGAGCTACGGCCCAGGAAGGGCCTTGGCATTCTCTGTCACATCGCGTCGTTCCTCTGTTAGTAATATTTATCGCCCTGACTGGTTTGAGGTTGAACAAAGCGCAAGGTAGTGCATCACCCTGCTTCAGGGATTCTGGAATGCTTCAGGGATTCTGGAATTCTTCAAATAGTTCTCCTTGCACTTTAACCTATTTTCTAGTACTTTTGAATGTTACTCGTACCAGTCTGATGAGTTTCAGTAGGATCAGTGGGACTCTTTGAGAGTTTCGTTTAGGAACCCTGAGTTACTTTACTGCAAGTAATACTTTTGTCCCCGTTTTTTTCTATCATGCATTGTAAATGCGTGGTAAATGTTTACTACCGGGAATAATGAGCTGATTTTCAAAATCATCAGCTTATGGATGAAATGCCTCTGGTATGATACTGTCTGTATGAGTGGGTTTCCTAAAAATATTGTAACTTAGTTTACCATTATCCATCCTTGTTATAGTTAGATCCAAGAAATTAATCGACCGATTCAACTCTATCTCCCTAGTAAATTTAATCTTCGGGTCTAAGTTATTAAAATGCTCTAAAAGTTTGTCTAATTGACGGTCGCTACCTCGAAAAATGAGAAAAATATCATCGACATACCTGAAGTAAGCCAGGACATTACCTAATAGATTATGGCGCGAGTTAAAAAATTTCACTTCGAGGTCGTTCATAAAAATTTCCGCCAAAATAGGAGAAAGGCATGAGCCAAAAGGCTTGAGCCGAAACCGGTTGTGTATTTTTAAATTTTATTACGTAAAACTATACCAAGTAATTTTTAACAATGAGTGGTAGACTTCTATGATTGTATCTCGGAGACTCAGTAGCAACTGTTTGGGCGTTTGGGCTGTTTGCACTAAGGCTTTAATTTTAGTTTGTTTGTTTGTGATTTTACTCTATGATCATTGATCAATTTTAACTATGGCATAGAGTAAAACAAAAATTTCCGTCAATGTCATTTGCATTCTGCAATGAGAGGTCTGTGGAATACCGGCCTAAGACTTGAATGTCTGCTACCACGTAAATGTCTGCATTCTGCAATGAGAGGTCGGTGGAAACCCCGCCTTATATCAGTGATCAGATATCATCCCGGATTCTACTGCTTCATCACGTAACCCCGGCCGTGAAAGCCTTTGTAATTGTATCGTCAGCGAGTTATATACACGATAAAACGTCTGAAATTAAGGTATAAATAAATATCGACGCAATTTCAAACTGAACTACTCTAGCGGAGTCTTTCTCTTACACTGTATTCATGGCTGAGCTAGGGGGTTACCAACTAAACAATACAGAAAATTATATGAGGTACAGAGGCAAACAAAATCGCCTTCTGTTGAACCAAGGCTGTGATATACTGTGTTGTTAACCTTGTATTCGATATCAAATACACTCCTGATGGCAGGTCGCTTCGTTCATGTTCTTAGCTTAAATGGGATACCTTTTCATTATAGAAACACCAAGGGGAGATCCATATCCTTCTGGCGGTTGTTCAGTATAAAACAAAGCTCCTCACCCCTAGGCATGGCCTATGCTCCTCATACTTGGCCGATTTACCAGAGGGTTCTGTTATTCATGGATGGATTCGGCCTGGCTCGTTTAGATTTCCTCCTTCGGTATGTATCTATAACATAGGGTTTAATACAGGTAATCAGTTTTTTCTTAGTTGGCTATTATCCTGTTACCGGCAGTAAAATTTGGAACGACCAAACAATGAGGAACCCTATGCTATTAGCTTATACGTTAGATAATGAGTGTTATCGAAACGTAACTTAGAAAGATAAATGGGAAAATACGGGACGGTTCTATAGAGCTGTTTATGGTTTCCAATGGGGTGGTGTACATATTAAATGCATTGGACCACTCAAGAAGGGTGCAATTGCAAAAAGTCGTAAAAAACCTATGCATCTATTCAATTTTTTTGAACAATTGAATTTAACAATGAAAAATTAGTGAGAGTGACCGGAGGGAATCAAGCCCTTTTTTTGTTGCTTTCATAAGATCCTTATCTTAGCTGGACTTTGATTCAAATGTTTATGAGAAATCCATGAATACGTCACCAAGTTTTATAAGGTAGATAGATGTATAGAATCGGCTTCGGTGGCAAGGTGGTAGCTTACTTACTTACTTGACGTGTCCGGGCTTAGGATACGTTCATCCAAAACGTTGCTGCCTGGATGGCCTTGTCCGTTGGCGTCAAAAAGATCTGTCTGGGACACAGCTTCTAGTCTCGGGCAGACAAAAGTGGTAACGTGTTTGTACTTAAGCGAGTCTTTACGCACTATGCGATTGGAGGCGTGTCGTAACTCAGCACAAGTATTAATTTAATCACTGAGGCGACTGATGAGGTCAATAGGATGCATTCATTAAATTGTTTGCATGCGATTAGCCTTAAAAAAAACAATAACTACGAAATAATTGCTTGTTTCAGGGCGTTCCTGTGATAATGATCGGCCCTGGGACAGGAGTAGCACCGTTCCGCAGCTACATCCAAGATGTCTGCTCTCATGGTACCTGTTCTTCTTCCGATCTTCTGCTGTTCTTTGGATGTCGCAACAAGGACGCAGACTTTCACTGTCGAGCTGAGTGGGAAACCCTTGTCGACAAAAGCCAACTTACTCTGGTCACTGCATTCTCCCGGGATCAATCGGAAAAAGTGTAAGTTAATGGTACACTGTATTCTTAGTCTTAGAAAAAATATGTTGTAAGATTCACGTATTTTGGGGGATTAATTACTAAAAATGGGAGAAGCAATTAGGAAATAAAGAATAGGATATTCCTGGGGAGATCGGCTTTTAATAAGAAGATGAAGACTGTTTCATACTTCATATTATAGCGTATTTTTAATTGTTCTGGTTATAGTTTTTCCATGAACTTAGCGGGGGGAAATGCTTGTCTCCAGTAACTATCACGAAGAAACTACCGTTACCAAAATTAAAAATACCTTCAGTAGTTTTCTACAACTTGAATAGTCCAATTTTTTTAATAATAGTAAAGTAAATGAAAAATTTAATGAAAAATGAAGTTCACCGGGGCCGCTAGTTATTGCTGCTTTTTCTTATAGATATGTGCAGCATCGGATTGCCGCGCACGGTCACCAGGTTTGGGATATGCTCTCGCGCAATGGCTACATATTCATCGCGGGTAGTTCGAAAAATATGCCGACTGCGGTCAGAGAATCATTCATTCAAGTGATCCGCGAGCATGGTGGTATGGATGCCGATAAGGCTGAAGCTTATCTGACACTTCTGGAACGTTCTGGCCGCTATCAGACCGAAACCTGGGGTTAATTTATGCCAAGAGGTACGTTGTTTCAGACTTTTTTTTTTAATTTTTTAGTAAATTGTGTGGATAATGCTCAATTTTTCGCTGATACTGAATATACTGGTATTTGTACGAAAACTTAAATGCTGGCCTTGATCCTTGTTCTGCGCATGTGTCAGGACTTAGTCGAATTGGCTCTAACCCTCCAACGAGGAAGGTGTACAACTTACAAGTTCCAGAATTTTAAAATATAACCTAAAAGTAAAACCTCCAGCACTCATTTTTATCAACAGCTTTTCATGGCCCTTAAACATTATTATAAGCCTAAATGCAACCAGTATGTACTGGATTTTGATTATAGCATACCTTCCTATAGGTTTTACTTTTAGGCTATATTTTTAAATTCTGGAACCTTGACTTTATCAAAATTAATGGTTAATTGTTAGGTATTATTAATTATGGCAGCTAACATAACTAGTTACTGGGCCAAAGATGCGAAAGACCAAAGATGAAAAATGGTTCGTAGGTTAGGTACTGTAGGCCCTATATGCAAAGTAGTAGGCTATTTATTCCATTTCCAACCATAAGGCACGATATATACCGTAATACAATTCAGTAGATTCTCGATTTCGTCATGGAAAATAGTCAAAACAGTAACTAATTAAATTAGCTGTCATAATTAATAATACCTAACAATTATTATGGTAATAATAATTTGATAAAGTCAAAATTCTAGAATTTAAAAATATAGCCAAAAAGTAAAACCGATAGGTAGGTAGGTATGCTATGATCAAAATCTAATACATTCTGGTTCCATTTAAGCACATAATAATGTTTAAGGACCATGAAAAGCTATTGATAAAAATGAGTGCCGGAGGTTTTACTTTTAGGCTATATTTTAAAATTCTTTAACTTGTAAGTTGTACACCTTCCTCGTAGGAGGGGTAGAGCCAATTGGACTGACACATGCGCAGAACAAGGATCAAGGCCAGCATTTAAGTTTTCGTGTATTTGTTTGGGTTTCTGACTTTTCAAAAATTTGGGGCACAAAGTATAATTTACTATAATATGGTGGTTCTGCAACCGTAGAAGTAAGTCTTAGCAAATTTCTAATGATTTGATTTGAATGAACACTGAGATGACATTACGGTTCAATTACAATAAGAGTGAGAAATTTCCTAGTTTTAGAGCCTTCACATCGCTCGTAATCACAATTTTTACAGCACAGGCTCAAGTGAAATCTCATCTAATAGTCTTTGAACTTAAAACATTCAGCCTACATATACTGTGTATTGAGGTATTAATAGAACTACATTAAAAAATTTCCTCGTTCTTAATGCAAATTTGTTAGCAATACAACGGAATACATGAATATGTTTTCATTTAATATTTTATTTTCCATAAATGATACAATTACTGTAAGTGTTGACGCTTAAAATGTCATGTAATAACCTACAGGAAAATAAAATTGGCACAGTGCTACACGAATTAAAGAAAATCAACCCCTAATTTTCTTAGTTTTCAAAAATATATTATTTGTTCATGCTAATTCAAATAAATTTCGGTATCATCGATTCCTTGTCAGTCTGTGGAACGATCACAAGTCATGATTTAAATTTGGTGTCGTACCTACAGTTTTATGTATTGATTGATGGATTTTAAAAATGCAGTTATCATATCTACTGAATTATAAGATTATTATTGTTATTATTGCCTTTTCTATTAACGAGTACTGGGGAGGGGAGTACAAGGGAGTACTGGACAAGGAAAAAAAAAAAAAAACCTCTTCTGCTTCTTATTCATCATGTTTCCCACGAAATTTGAAGATACTACTGTGTCCGTACTGCGCCTCTGTGCATTGATTGAATCATCATCATAATTCATAATTAGCTTTAGTTGCCCCGATGTGATATGTGAGCCTCCTCCACTCCCTCCTGCCTCGCCACTTCTAATTATCCAACCCTTCCTCTGGTATTTTGATGATGTATTTGATGATTTTTTAAAAAGGTTAATTGCGTACAAACAATTTAATGAATGTATCCGATTAACCTCTTCAATCGCCTCACTAAGTAACCTTATTGGTACTAGTGTCGAGTTACGACACGTCTCCGATCGCAAGGTGTGTAGAGACTCGCACGAGTACAAGCATGCTACTACCTGGCCACCGAAGTACCAGTCTCACTCTTCTGAGATCGTCCTCAATCTGATTTTTGTATCTCTGTCTTGGTCTTCCTCTTATTCGTGTAGCCTTTATTTCTTCAGCCATTTTCTCCCGCACCTATTGTTATCCATTCGCTGTCCGAATCCTTGCAGTGTCCTTCTCGCTATCCTCTCCACCAATGGTTCTTCCACCCCGACCTCTCTTCCCATCCCTTCATTCCTGATCCCTTCTTGTCCTCTAAAAGGCTCTTCAGATAAATTTCATCTCATCCGCCTTCATTTTGTTGTGTTGTTAAATGAATTATAGCAATTTTAAAATTCCGAGGCTAAACTTTTCAATATTGATTTCAATTTCAAAAAAGTAGGCATTCTTACGTATGTAGTTATGGCAGTATGTACCGTACGTAAAGTTATTAGTCATTAGTTTTATGAACGGCCAGCCCGGAATGAAAGTTTTCATCCGTTAAATGTACAGTGTACTTTTTTTCTTTTATGCTTACTTTACTTTTTCCTGTCCGAGGTTGACACTCATTAAAGTTTTTGAGCCCAATGCTTTGCCGCCTTGACGCCATTGTCTGTGCACTCCTGAAGATCGCCGTCTAAGGTGCTGGTAGTGGGGCAGAGGGTGCACTGAAGCTGATGGTTATCGTTAATCGCATACAAACAATTCAATGGATGTATCCTAGTGACCTCTTCAGTCGCCTCATTAAGTAACCTAATAGCTACTTGTGTCGATTTAAGACACGTCTCCAATCGCAGTGTAGGTAGAGATTCGCACAAGTACAAGAACGCTACCACCTTGCCACCAAAGCCGATAAATCTATTTGCTTCGACTCTTTGCGAATAACATTTTCTATTTCCGTCGTGAGCAGTAAGCAGTTAGAAATAGGGAAGCATCAGTTGTGAGCATTGCAAGCTTTGGAAACCTTAAGAAGCAACCCCTTACAGTCTTTTGTGTTTTGGGCAGTCCATCCTAAAGAATTACACAATCTCAACATCAAATAAATAATTTATTGTACGTGACTCATAACATAAATATATAATAAATTATTAATGCCCTACACATTTGCAATATATGAACTATACAATAAAAGGCAAGCACATAGTATCTACTTAAACATACGGTTGGTAGGCGTGCAGTCAGTCAGTGATAATACATACAAAATCGTCACTCAGTGGGTGTGAGTATATACTGTCAGGTACTGTCAGTTTAACTAAGCTTCAAGCTTAATGTATGGCTAAAGTAAGTTAGGTAATATTAACATTATTAATTTATTACGTCTGAAGTAAGTTCAAAGTCGGTTGTCGTTTCGTTGTCCCGCCTATTTTTAAATGAATCGTACTTGTATTGGCATAGTATGGTATAGTTGGAGTTATTTCTTCCGACTCTGAGTTTTCTAACATTGTATGGTAGTTATTCTATCTCAGTGCGTAAAGTACAGTAAGTTGTTCTGTCGGTTGCTCAACAGGTCAGTAATGTTTGTTTTTTTTTGGTTTTGCAATCGTCTCAGGTCAGTAAAATGGAAGTTTAAGGCTTGATTAGGTATGGTAACAATGCTGTGTGATATACAATGTTATCGGTTCGTTATTGTAAGCTAACTTCGTTTGTAAAATATTTGTACAGTATGTTATGATTTGTTTTTAATTATTACTTATGTACGTGCATTACTATTCTGGTCTAACGTGCGTCCTACCGCTATCTTTGGTAGTAGTCATGTTTAGTATTTAGTCAGTCATTTGTTTAAACTATGTTATTATACAAATTTGGTATTAGTCAGTGGCGGACCTTCGTTCGTTACTTGTGCAGTATTATAGACTAGTAAACTGTCTACAAAGATTCATATACAGTTATTGTGTTGTCAGCCCTTTGTCCTTGTACTGCAGGTACAGTAGATAGGTTTGTTTGGTTTATTTTTAGTTCGCAGAGTAGCATATCGTACTCGTCAAATGGATGTTGTCTCTATGGTGTCAGTAGAAAATGGTCAGTTAGCAATTTCAGTCAAAAACTACTAGCGACAAAAATAAAAATTCCAATACCACAGTGAAAATTATGCATCCACTTTAAACTATCCGCCACTGCTAAAAGCCGGGAAGCCCATTATAAAAAAAAATTTCCCATCTCAATCCGCTGAGGCAATAAATTAGGCTCTATACAACAGCTGTGAGCTTCATAATAGGTTTTCAACCGTGGAATATGCCCTATACGCAAGATCAGAGGCGTCCCATCCGTCGTCGCTTCGTGGCATATAGTCGGAGCTTCGCCTGTCCCAGCCACCGCCTCCGCCGCCGCCACCACCCCCGGACGACCAGCCACCTCCTCCGCCACTGCTTCCGCTGTCCCAACCGCCACTGCTATGGCCACCCCCTCCTCCTCCTCCGCCTCCTTTCTTGGCCAGCAATTTCTTGATTATCATGATTTTGCTTATGGTCAGTGATACGACGCCGAAGATGAGAGCCTGAAATTTAAAATAGTAATAGATGCTAAAATGTAGTCGTACCATTAACGACCAGGCCCGAAACCAGGTTTTTTGTTTCGGTGGGTTCTGCGATCCTATAGTATGTAGGGAAAAGTCAAATTCTATGTAGTGTATAGCCAAGAAATTTGTGGGGGGGGGGGGGTGCAGCATCCTGGTTAGACCTATTGAGCTTCGTCTAGGTTAAGGTCAGGAATAGCGCAGTTACCTCACTTCACTTGCACTGCTGCGTTCCAGGTGGTTTATTTCTTTAGAACGCCTATGCATAAACGTCTAGCTAGATGTGCAATTGCAGTCGTCGGTAGGGAGTAATCTCCAGTAGTCCTCAGACCCTCAACTTGTCTCGCCACGTCGGTTTCTTAGATGGCTACTGTAGGCCTCCATGCCTTCCTAACTTCTGACCCCAAAAAATGGGATCTGTGTGAGACTCGAACACTGCTCCCCCTGAGCAAGAGCCCAAACCCTTAGCACTACTTCAAGCTACGTCTGTCAGCTCACCTTCATGGCCATGAGACCGGCCATACCCATCATCATGGGGCCCAGCATCATCATTTTTGCCTTGAGACCCATCATCATCATCATCATCATCTTCTTGCCCATTTTTCCTCCTCCGCCCCCCTTCTTGCGGCCCTCCGCCTCATCGCTGACTGGAAACTGGAGATCGATCGAGTCTGTGCTGCGACCGGCCCCTCGGACCACCAAGGCGCTGGGCAGCTTAACTCGAATCACGTGGTTGTTGAAAAACCTGTAACAATCAAAACATGGGTTATTTAATTTTTTTAATGGCTTTTTAAGGGAATGCCATCAAACCTGGCTGATGCCAACGACCCCATTCATTTTTTGGACATTATTGGCAATGTTTCCGCTTGAATTTTGGTTGTTGGCAAACTGGTTCGTGTTCTCTCCGTCAACAGCTACACTGGCTGCGATAAGCTTCAATGGACAAGATGAACTGCGCGTGCTATTGCCACATTATAACAGCTGTATGAGTCGGACAAAACCAGTACCAGTCTAGGCATGGCCCCATGGGTTACACTATCAGAACATTTAAATCTGGCGATTGCGGCGGAATCACAACGTGAACAGAACGCCCCAGCAGCGAGAACCGATTGGATCGGTGTCGGGGGCTCCGTATGAGATACAATGAGTCCGCGAATTCTACCCTAGTCCATTTCTTTAGCCTCAGCTTATGTTGTTAAACTTGTCAACTTGCATGCAGAGTGGCTGGCCTGCTCTCATGGTCTACAAGGCAGTAAAAGCCTACATGAAGAAACTAAAACGACCATCCCTGGAACTCCTGTAGGCCCCTTCGTCACTTTAAGTAATTTAAGGTCCACCGCCAGAATACTTCTGCGAAGGTTAGCACCTGCTGTAGTATACTATATTATTAGAAAACTCTGTAGTAGCAAATGGGGTGCGAACCGAAATGAACTTTCGATTTAAGTGAATGCACGATGCTTCTCTGCCGCTCCTCTGCGGAACGCTTTAAATGAGACTTGCCCGTTATGACAGGTTGCGTGAAACCGACTCCTCTAAACAAACTACACAAAGCATCGGTAACGGACAACTGTTGCCCCCGAAGGAAATAAGGGAGAGCTTGAAGCACCCAAGACACATGACGGAAGAAACAATATGTAGGCTGAGGTCAAAAGAAATCCTCCTATATAAACACCAACATCTCCCCCTACACAAATAAATCGAACTGGAAGTGACTTAAAGTGGGATGCATGGAAAATACTGAATATAATTAGAACAGGAGTAGCACCAGTCAAAGTCAACTTGGCCAGATGAGGATACCTCAAACCCGATGATGTTCCCTATGAATTTGTCGATTTTCGAACAATGAAACGCCTACTCCAATGCCCAAGGGCACATTCGATGACCTGCAGCCTGATCGAGGCGATTATAATACCGGTATTTATTTAATCCCTTGGTTTTAAAAATGTAAACAAGATAATTTTATAATGGAAAGTGCCATTCAAAATTTGTTTGTTTACAGTTATAATCCTAGGGTATTTATTTAACCCCGGTATTATAATCGTCTCGATCAGGCTGCATGGGAGGGATGACACTTCAGGATTTGACTAAGCCCAGGACTAGGAGTAAAGGCTTCGAGATTTTTACATTTTTAATATAGGACCATTTTATTGTACATGACGTTCTGTTCGGACACGCCAAAGAAAGACTTGATGTAGATTTGCTAATAATTTGCATTGTCGCAAAACACTCAGGTAGCCAACATCTTCAGTCCATTTGAAGAGCGGCGGGACCAGTGCTAAATAATCACCACTCATCGCCTGACAGCTGGTACATCAGAAAACCACCTCACCTAATTCCTAGGTACAAAGTACTTGACTAGTCAATGGGGCCCGACTATTCACTCCGTATTTATTTAGACGGAGGCGCAGCAATATTTAACAATAGTGATTTCACTAAAAGTATCATGATGCTTTCGCTGGTCCAGAACTTTCATGTTGAATGCGCAGCTGTATTAGATATTATCTTATGTATTGGTAATGGAGATGAAGCACGATTTTGGAAAATCGTGCGATTGGACAATCTCTGTTTGAATTATACTTTCACCTATATTCATGATATTGTAATTCTTGGATTATATAGGAAGCTGCAATAAAATGTAAAATAGTTGCTCGAAGCTATATCTGGAAAATTGTTTGCTGCTATGTAAATTTTCCGATTTGGCGTGGGAGTTTTTATGGAACAGTAGGGTTTTCCTTTTTTTTCCGAATATCTATAGGGGTATTCACTGTGTTTGGTTTACCCTAAGGGAAAGTAGGAAACTGAGGGAAAATATAAAAATAGAATTCCAGTTTTTCTATGTAGAGAAATAATGCCATACAAACGTGTTTCTCTACGTTTTCCCCACATGGGGAATCGAAAACGGCCATAATATTGTTGTTTTGAATTTGAATACTTATTTTTATTTTTATATAATTAAAAAAATGAGGTCTGTGACAGAAATTAATACAAAAACAAAACAAAAAGAAACATATGGCAAGAGGTAGACTACAGCAGATGTTCATAAGTTAATAGCAATAGGCAGAGAAACTTAGGAGGTAAGTTAGGTTAGGTTTTTCTATATTTCTATGGTTGGTGGAGGTATCCTCACGCTCAACTATTTCTCTGTTTTCCCTTTTTTCATTTTCTACCAATTCATTGAATACCCCTTATCAAGTACTAAGTTATATTTTTGCCTCGTTATAATATGGCCCTGGGGTCTCCTTCATAGCGTAACCTCTCATTAACCGCCTAGCTCTTACTGTGCCATCCCCCTATATCAGACCACCATGATTTTGGCAATATTCATCTTATATACGCCATGCGATCGGAGACGTGTCGTAACTCAACATGGGTACTAACCTACTGAGGCGACTGAAGAGGTCAATGGGATACATTCATTAAATTGTTTGTATGCGATTTATCTTTAAAAAAAAATAATAATAATAAAAGTATATACTATACATCCGCTTCGGTGGGAGCGTGCTTTTACTTGTACATGTCTCTACTGACCGCATGTCTTTTGGAGACGTGTCGTAACTCAACATGGGTACTAACCTACTGAGGCGACTGAAGAGGTCAATGGGATACATTCATTAAATTGTTTGTATGCGATTTATCTTTAAAAAAAAAAAAATAATAATAAAAGTATATACTATACATCCGCTTCGGTGGGAGCGTGCTTTTACTTGTACATGTCTCTACTGACCGCATGTCTTTTGGAGACGTGTCGTAACGTAACACGGGTAATAACCTACTGAGGCGACTGAAGAGGTCAATGGGATACATTCATTAAATTGTTTGTATGCGATTTATCTTTAAAAAAAATAATAATAATAAAAGTATATACTATACATCCGCTTCGGTGGGAGCGTGCTTTTACTTGTACATGTCTCTACTGACCGCATGTCTTTTGGAGACGTGTCGTAACGTAACACGGGTAATAACCTATTGAGGCGATTGAAGAGGTCAGATGCATTCATTAAGTGTTGTTTATGGAATTAACTTAAAAATAAAAATAAATCATTGAGAACACAAATCATAGCAGCAGACTTCAGATTTCTCACCAAACTTATTACTGCCAGACAAGAGTTCCAACAGGAAGTAGGTCCTATACTTTCCGACTCCAGTTCTAGTCAGATAAGAGCAGATAGGTTCTTATCTACTGCGAAATATGAAATAATGACTTGCCAAAAAATTACTATAGTATGATATTTTGAAGACCACTTGCACTGGTCAGTTAATGGACAATTAATAAATTTAACTGTAAAATACTATACCAGAAAGGGGAAATGGAATCCTCCATCCTACAAATATTTATTTTCTGATTTATGATCCATTGTGATGTATCATAAACCAGAAAAAAATATTTCTCTACCTACTCATTGTTAAAAATTAACTTAGTAAAGTTTTAGGTAATAAATTAAACAAAATATATACACAACCGGTTTCGGCTGACGCCATCGTCAAGTGCAATTGAAAAACAAACAAAAACGGCATGCAAGCTAAAACACAGCAAAACTCACTGTCAGGATAACACACAGCATCGCATAAAGTAAACAAATCTAAAATTAAACATTTAAACATTAACGAATGGCAGCGCCAATAAGGGAGAACTACTTAAAAAGGTTATGTCAGGTTATGTTATGTTTTGTTTTTAACCATAGCTTCCCTAATCTCAATGGTTTCTAAATTATCAAGCGCTTTCCCCTTGTTGGCTACGTGTAAGATCTTAAAATTATCGAAGTCACAGGTATGACTGTGGGTGTTTATATGTTGGGCAAAGGTGGACTGAGTGTCGGGTTTTCCTACCCCACTCTCTATCTAAACTTTATTATGTTGTAGTCACTAACACCGATCTTCCACTGTTATGGAACTTGATTTGTAAAATTTAACGGTCACTGAGGAGTTCCAAAACTATGGCTAATTGGTGTAAATTACAGCTACATACGATGCTAACCGTTCTTCTATACCGTACAATGACATCCCATGTATAGTATGACTCTACGATTCAACTTTTATGAGAAATTTGTCTTCGTGCTAAAACAAAACTAGAAAATGTGGGGCTCCATTGGCACTTAACATTGTTGCAACTGGCGAAGAACTGCCAACATCCATATAACAATGAACGATGACTATTGGTTGACCTTATCCTTCATAGTTGCACCTTTTCACACCTGACTGTAATTCAAGTAGGTTCAGCTTTAATCTATTTGATAAAAGTGAAAATATATGTCAGGGATGAGTCTGCGATTTTTCTCACCATTTACTCCCGAGTAGTACATAGTGTATGCTGCTACTTCACAACAATGTGAGTGCGCGAGCAAACGACTATGTTTGTGAGAAATTCCACGGCTTTATTTACCATCATAATGAGATATGACGTACTAGAGGTCTGTCTATTTGGGAGAGATGAGACATTCGAGTCAAAGATATTTTTTGAATATACCAGGGTCAACTTCCACGTATTTCCAGTGATTAAGAGACGTAGCGGGTGGCCCCAGAAATTCAAATAAATATTTTTGGTGGGGAGCAAATGTCATCCGGTTTCCTGTATATTAAACGGTTTGAGGTACTATATAGCCTGCCTTGGAAAGATCGTGTCCCTAATGCTGAGGTCCAGAATGGTTACAAAAGCCGAGTTGCTGCTGACGGTTAACGAATGGAAATTAACTTTCTCGAGCGAATTAGGCTACGTATAATTTTCCAGTGCGGAACAAACCGAAACACCTCTTTGTCTAGAAGTTAGAACTATTGTTTCATGGAATCAACGCTAGAATTATTTTAAAAATGGCGTACTTTTCATTGCGGAGATCTTAAAGAACAAGAAATTAATTAAAATAGGACTGAGTTTATAAGGAGGGTGAAGATACCCCATATGTGTATTTTGGTTTACGCAGGACCTAATTTTCGATACGAAACCACCCAGCGTCTCTAGAGGAATAATATAGAGCCAGTGGTGGATGTACTAATAGGCAACTGAAGCAAATGCCAATATCCGCGCGCGTGGAGTCTCCGCATATTATGTAAAAAAATATTTATAGCATTTTAGTAAGGATATTTAAATTATTAGCATTAAAAAAACACCCCCCCCCCCTGAACATAGGGGTACAATAATTATTGATTTCCGCGACAAGGCCAGTGCCTATATCCGGAAAAAGTCAAATCAACCCCTGGATAGCATAATATATTGTATATAGCAATGATCATGGATTCTATTTTCTGAAGCTTTTGAGTTCGTCTTAACGATCATCACACCATCTTTCTTAGAAAGTAAAATAGGCCTACATATGTTTTATATAGCGCTCATAGACCTACTCCGTCTACTAGTCAAGTTTACCATAATAACATCTGAAATATCCACGAATACTCATAATGTCATAATGTCACAAATAATCTGTTATTTGTTACAAGAGTGGTTCAATCGTGACAGTGGTCAAGAAGGACTTTGAAAATGGGCGGGAGAAAAGAAAGCCACCTAGGACAGGAAATGGGAAGACAACAGGATAAAGATGGCGGATATGATAGAAAGTGACGCTTTGTCTCAGTTCACTATTGATTGTTCTTTGATAAACGGCCGTAATATTTTCCATGTTGAGGTGGTCTTCACTGAAGATGCTTTTGTGTTTGGTCTTGGAGTATTTTCAGGGTTTCCCTTTGTTTTGACGGGTGAGGTCATTATTGTATTGCACTTGGTGCAAACTGCAGTTTCACTGGTATTTAAATTTGTCTGGGAATGCTATGGACAAGATTATCGTTGAGAGTTTTTTTTTAAATAAGAGCCTTTTCAATAAATCGCTACGGAAGCCTTGATTGTACCAAACTACGGCTACAGTACCGGGTTTGACCTTGTGGGGGCCCGTGGGTCGGAATTGTATGGAGGCGATTTCTGAGGCTGAAAAGGCTCATACCCTTAAAAGAATATTCCTCTATCACTTATAAAATGGAGACAGAGGAATCAGGATGCGAAATAATTATAAAAGAAAAGTTATTCTACTTACGTGGAAGATACAGAATTGTTATTTTCATTATAGGTCTACCCTTCGACTCTTTATCATAGCAAAACATAGCAAAACGAGTATCTTTCTTGAAAAGTGCAATAAGCTGTTTGTCTACAGATTTTAAAAGGATAATTTCTAAAAATATATTGTTAAGCCGTAACTATTTTTTGGGATCACATGAGGTAGGCTACACCATGTGACAGTCGAAATCTCATATAAATCTTACGGTAATTTCTCATGTTTTAGCGCTTTTTAGCTCAGTTGCAGAATGTTAGGTACCGTACCGTGTTTAACGATTTGTTTGAAGTATGGGTTTATCACGCATAGTAAATGAGACAAGTGACCATACGCATGCGTGGTCTTCTCCAGCCATCCGGCCATTATAATGCTATATATATATATACCAATTTCACCGAGTTAATTTATTATAAGTAGGCCTAGATTGCGTAGTAAATAAATTGAAAAAAATATTGAGGATCAGATTTAGTGGTGATATTGGGGCGAGAAATGTCAATGGGTCCTCATAAATTTAGTAAATGATGTTGAGGTGTTGACGTGCTGTTCTTATCAAATAATCCCAAATATTTTATCATAATTATTGCTATTTATTGTACGGGTAATAATAGCTAATTAGTTATTAACACGGATTTTAATTTATTTCGCTTGTGATGACGAATAATGAGTGTATTATGGGGTAAAATATTTGAAGGTGAATTATACCGTGGATCAAAATTTCACACGAATAAATTTTACTTCCATTGGTATACAGAGGGCTCATAAAGCGGTATTTCTGTAATTTTTAGTTTCTTAATATAAGTAAATCTAACAAAACTCGCTACATTTTCTCGCCATGCTTTGGAGGGCATGTAAAGCAGGTGATCCCAAGCCTTTGTTGAGTGTAAGAGAGGGCATTATAGCCCCAACTCTATACTGGGTAGCGCTTAATAATATAACAGCAACAAAAAAGCGCTGTGGCATGACAACCAAATGAGGGTCGAAGCAGAGGATGCTATCTCGTGATTACAGCTCTATTGGAGATGTTGTGGTCAACAACATGCCCGGAAGCCGCGATTTTCCTTCCCATTAATAGAATTGGGTAGTTGCAAGCCACGCAGAAAATTTCCATTTATATCGAGTGTCTTTGACTCGTATATGTACTAGGTTAAGTCATGCTTTCACCTGTTTCATTTCATCAATGGTAAGCTTGTCTCAGCTTGTCCACTATCGCTTGTTGCCGGTTTAGGTTGACATTGAGGACGTATACAAGTTGCCAGTGGCCAACAATTCATATGGAAACAATACAAATAATGGCCGGAATCCATAGGACATTGGACAAGGGACCTATGGGCTATAAGTAAGCCTAGGTCCATAAAATGTTTTTCTGGTTATTATTATAAAAAAAAATATATATATATCATTATTTCGAGTCTCGAACCTCGATGTTCCATTCCATAGTCAATTTCTCTATTAACTGGACTATTCCTGACCTTGCAATTATAATGCCTGAACTAATTAGTCTATAAAAGAACATAGATTGCCAAAATCTCTTGGGATTTCTGCAACTCCAATGAATAGACGCATAAGAAAACTAGGGAGCCGAAGGAAAAATTGCAATTAATTTGCAAATTTCCCACGACTTTCCCTTGCCATATGGGCCCTCATTATTTCCATATACATATGTAAATCCCCCTGTGATACCATAATAAAGGCATGACTAATTTCATGTTCATATCTACCAGATGGCACCACCGTATCTTACAATCTTACTGGCCGTTTTTCACTTGCGTTTGACAGTGAATGGGCAGAACGAATAGCGCTGGACAGTATCTAATGAAACGTAAACAAAGCAATCATTTTAAAAATGGGTGGAAAGTATGCGACTTTATGAAAGTCTTCCTAAATTTTCCTGATATGCGTCAAAAGGCAACATTGTGAATTATTACCGGACAATTTAAGAATTTGTTATGCTTACGCGATTTCCTTTCTTGAATTTATATTAGATCTATGGTAAATACTGTACATTGTAATAGAGGTAAAGTAGCGGTAAGGTTAAGGTGAAATCGAAATGGATCGAAGTAGTGGTCAAAAATAGAAATATAAAAATTAAAACGAATATAAAATATACAATAGATTCACTATATTACTTATTTACATTTTTGTGATGATATGTTTTTCACTTGATTTACCATATATGAGTACCCCTAAGTTTTGCAGTATAATTATGTTCCGCTAGTTTGGTCTGGTGTCAAATCGCTCACTACTGTACAGTAAGTTGAGTAAAAAAAAAACTGCTCGAATGTTATGTAAGATTAAATTTTTACTTAATGTCAATCCCCTTGAAGTCAAGAATTTACATTTAAAAAAAATATGGCGGGGCATCGCAAGTTTCATTGTTATCCGATAGTTTCATTTCAAGTCGGAAATCGAAATGTGGTTTATTAGACTACGATTTTCATTAAATTCATTAATTCCATGGAACTTATTTCATGGAACTGGGTGTGATCTGGAGTGTCTGGGGCGGGTACCTACCTTGAAAGGTAGATTTAAGTTCATAACCTACAACCAAGGTAGGTAAGTAATGAGGATTTTTAATAGACAAAGGTTTTCTTTTTTCCTCCTGCAGTATTATTTCCCAGGAGGCTTTGGAGGTAGTAATTCATTATTTAAGGTTATGGTAATTGTTTTACTTTGCACTATAAATACGGCGTCATGGCTAATGTTGACATTACGGTACCCTATTTATTGGCATTCCAATCCACCGAGCCATTCCAAAATTATGCTTTCGTCTTTATGGGTCCTTTGTTGTTTCTCACGGTTGCCATTGACAGTTTGTCCTGTCTCGATGGATCAGAGTGACGTTTCTTGCAAATATGTCGTAGTCACCTGCAGAGTGCAGATTTATGTCACAATAATATGTATTATGCATAATAACTTATGTATAAGCTCATTTTTTTTAACCTTACGCGTACATTGAGCACTTTTCTGCCCATTTTTTGCTTTCAAACCCAAACATCTTTAATGAATTAGGGAAAAATGGCATAAAATTTTATTTCTCCTATCAACAAATTGCCAATCCTGCCAACTACCTATCTTATTACGCATACGAAAAATTAATACAAAATTAATTACAATAACTCTTTTCAGATAACGAACGAAGAATAACGAACTAAGGTTGCAAGTATGATTTGCAAAATAGCCAACTATTTTACCATCTACCAATCCAACAGCTTACCAAAATCTTCAACGGGTTAGTTATGTTGTATTAGTAAGCTTGTAAAACCTGTAGATCTTGTTAAGTAAAGCGACCGCTTAAGCATCCAAATACGTCCATAAGTTACCAACACTATCGCTATCAGAAAATCAAAACACTAACCTGTCAATGGTATTCTCCATAAGTTGATCCAACGAATTCTCCTGCTCAGCCGTGGCAACACGCGCATGGAACTCATTTTCATTTTCATTTTCATCGCGCACCTTCACAACACTCAGATACTGGCCTAACACATTGAAATGGTCCATCCGACTCATCCGATGCACGTAGTGAAGAACTTTGCGCTGCAGGCATGAGAATGAGACTTGTGAAAAACATTCCGTGTAAACTCCACCGAGGGCATCTTGCGCCGAAGTTTCAAAAGCCCTTGCTTCTTCGGCTTGGTACTTCTCCTTGATGGCTAATGTCTTGGTGTCTGCTGACGCTGTCGTTGCTAGGATACAGGCGACGAGCGCTATCGTAAGCGCCATCGTGGTGTTTCGGGACTGTGTGGATGCGTATTCAGGGATACTTGGGTTTATATGAATGCATAGTGCACGGACCACCTCCTTGAGAAGATGCGCCAGAGGAGGGGCAGTTCGCATGAGGCTGCGGCCGTGAACTTGTAATCTTCTGGCTCTGTGCCCGGGTCTTGGCATGGGGAAGTGCGCGGGATCCATTGTTGCTGCATATGGCCAGTTAGGGCTTTATGGCACTAGGAGCATACTTGTGTTTACTTTTAATTTCAAGGTTTTCCATTTCTTTGACCTTCACTGTTGGGAAATGAGAGGCATTCTTGTCAAGGTCCTGGTGGACAGTGACTGTGTGTTTTTAGCTTGGTGGTTATGCTGTTGCAATTCCTCTATTTCCCATTGGTGATGGTATATTTGTTGCTGTATGTGGCGAGTTTAGACTTTGTGGCGCTTTTTATTTCCAGGTTTCCATTTATTTGACCTTCACTGTTGGGAAAGAGTGAAATTCTTCTATATAACAATATCATATTTTTGCAATTTAATGAAATTCAAAAGAAAAATTAAGTGAGAAAAATAAGTCAATGACGGAAACGAACGAAAAATGTTAGAACAAGCAGACCAATACAATACAATACAACACAGTAATTGCCGGCTATTCCACTTGTCAATTTTTCTACAATAATTGATGAAATATTTTATTTACTCTATGTTATTGTCCATTTTAACTTCCGCGTGTTAAAATTGATCAATAATCATAGATTAAAATAATTAAATAAATAAATAAGGACTTTTTGTTTATATTACTAAGCCAACCTAGCGGAGTTAGGGCTATAAAGCCCTCTCTTACACTCAACTAGGCGGGCCCGGGACCGCCTGCTTTACATGCCCTCCGAAGCATGGCCAGAAAATGTAGCCAACAACAACAACAACCTTTCGGGTGAAAGTCAGAGTCCGTACCACTTTGCTACATGTCTTGACGTACATGAAAATCACGCTTTGCAAACAATAACAAACTAAAATTAAACAATGGCGTCGTCTGGATATGATAAATAATTGTAATTAATTTCTTGAGTACAAACGAATTATTTCCTAATTTAAATCATAAAATTTCTTGTAGATTATAAAATTAATAGGAGGGCAAGCTTACAAAATTGAAAAAAATTGAAACCAAAAATGGTCAATTATTGAAGACAAGTGGAATAATAGTCTAAGGAAGCAATACATGAATTATCCTTATTTTTTTTTTTTAATTTGATATTCAAAATCAATATTTTGCTAAGGAAAGCAACTTGTTCGGGTTGGTTAATCTAGTTAACACCTAAAACATACCTGAAGTTTGATAGCATCGATAGAAAGGTTCTACAGAATATTTTTTTCATTTTTCATGACAATTTTTTACTTTTTTTCTCCCAGTACCAAACTATCAAGAGGCAAGCAACCTTATGGGGTGTTATTTACATTAATAACGCCTACAATACAATATGTGAATTTAAAGAAAAGTGTTGGAGCCGTTTTTCAGAAAGCATTTTTTTATCAGTTTTTTGGAGCTTTTGGATGGTAAAGCCAGGGCCGTGCCGTCCATTGAGGCAATGAAGCAGCTGCTTCAGGGTGGCACTTCCCAAGGGACGGCAAAACGGCAAAAATTAATTAAATAATTTACAAACTAAATTTTTTAAAAATTAAAAATAAATAAAGCATAAATGTTTTAAACATTTTCGGGATTTACTTTAGAAAATAGTTCCCGCGTGATTAAGCAGGAGCAATAATAAATATTAGAACAATATTTGAACTTTTACGCGCGAAATTAACTCCTTGAAAAGAGCTGTAAGTAAGTAAGTTACAGTCACTGGCGTAAATAGGGGGATCCTGGGGGGAGGGGCATAGTATCACAATAACGAAAGGGTAATTAATTCTTGTTATGCATATTTTACATGAAGGACAACATAAAAAATCAACAAAATCATATTGACCAAGCACTTTCAAAAAATATATATTACTCAGAATGCTTAAGATGGCTGAATGGCTCCCCATCGCCGACGCCAAAAAAAAAAGAAAAAAAAAAGAAAAAAAGAATGCTTAAGACCCGAATCCATTTGACCTATTTTTTCAATTTTTTTTTTCACCGGGGGAGACCCCCGGGCCCCCCTCAGTGGTAGGTATAGTTTATTCGTCGGTAAAATCTCAACTGTACTGCTTGCAAAATGCGTAAAACCTCACTAATTTGGGCCTCTTTCTCAGCACCTGGTACCGCCATTCAGAACAGGTTCAGCAATTCATGCATAGAGAATGAGACGACTAGGTCGCTGAGGGCGTCAGAACATGTAAAAAAATTTCAGGGGATTAAAGACAATTTTTTTTTTTAATTTTTAAAATTTCGAAAACAAAAGTTTACTTTTTAATTTTTTGTTTTACTGAACTTGATTTCATACATTTCATAGGCCTACACATTAAATTTTTTTAAAAGAAGTTAATAAAAAAGTCATATAATATGCTAGCCAGACTTCAGAAGTGTATGAGTAATGAATCAAAGTATTAGGGTCCTAAAGCGCCCCCCCCCCAGAAATTTTGGGAATTTACGCCAATGGTTGCAGTAGTGGCTAAATGTTTTGCTTGCTTGTTCTTGTTCAATACAGTAAACAGTGTCTTTTTCTTGAGAAAAGAGAAAAAAATGCAGTGACGTCGAGGGGCTCTGGGTAAAACCCCCTAAAATTGAGTTAGGCTAAAATAAACAGACAGAAAGACAGACATTTTGTATTAACACTTTTTGGGTGCCTCAGATGTGGAAGCTAAAAATGTGTAAATCCGAAATCGAAAATGTTGACCATCTCAAAGCCTTTCTTATACTAACGTATAAATTGGAAAGGGATAACATTGTCAGCAATAACTAAAAATCTATAAAATAAAACTGGTCGCTTTTATATATTTTAGTGATACTTGACTAATTTCAAAGTGAATGTAGAAAATATTACTGAAATAGGTGGAATTTCCTAAATAATGGCCCTTACGAATTGCAATTTCAGACGATAACTATTGCGATTATGCCAATAATAAATGTCGACTCAATGGGTTTGAATGGCTTGCAAACATGTTGAAAATTGACCACATGAATGTAGCCAATGGATACACTGGGTGGGAGCAACCCTACCTGCGCTCCCACCATCACATGAAAAGTATCTGTTAGGAATACTGGATGCCACGCCATCTACCAATGGATTTCTGTGCCATGTAGTAATCCTTTCCGAGACTTTTCAAATGGTGATGGGAGCAGAGCAGCCGCGTTCTGGGAATAAAAAAAAAACGGATGTTTTCAGGGTTACGAATTTTTTCGGATATTGTGGGACTGAAATTAAAATTTAACGAACACTTGACGAATATACAGGGTCTGTCCGGAAAGTAATGTCAGTGATTTTTTTTACGGTGACTGTACACAAAAGCTCACGCTTTACTGGCTCAGATTTTGGTGGAGGGATCTGGCAACAAGTTCCAACAAGCGTCAGCTGGCTACCGATCGTTGTAGTGGTCGCATCAGTTGTTCCATGTGAGTCGGTACAGCAACCCGGTGCAAGACGAAAAAAAGCGTTCGCTTGAGCAACGGATGGCGATCAAGTTTTGTGTAAAACTGGAGAAGAGTGCTGCGGAAACCATGTTGCACATTGTCGTTGGTAGTGGAGTTTGACGGCCGTCCAGCGTGGGGCTCGCCGTTGGCGTCTTCCCGACCTTCTGCGAAGGTGTTGTGCACCAGGAAAATTTGCCTACCCAAAAGGCAATCGTCATCGAAGTCGAAAGTCTCCTTCAACATTTTAATGGTTTTCGCAGCACTCTTCTCCAGTTTTACACCAAACTTGATCGCCATCCGTTGCTCAGGCGAACGCTTTTTTTCTTCTTGCACCGGGTTACTGTACCTACTCACATGGAACAACTGATGTGACCACTACAACGATCGGTAGCCAGCTGACGCTTGTTGGAACTTGTTGCCAGATCCCCCCACCAAAATCTGAGCCAGTAAAGCGTGAGCTTTTGTGTACAGTCTCCGTAAAAAGAATTCACTGACATTACTTTCCGGACAGACCCTGTATATTTTGAGCACATTTTTAATATTCGCAAAACAGGAATTTTTTTCTAATGATTGACTTTTCCATCTCATAAGTTAAGCATTGTATTTGAAATTCTGGGAAATTCCGAGACTAAATTTACAAAACTTCGGGGAATGGGAGCCGCCCTACGTGTCAAGTGGCAGTCGCAACAAGACGGATGGCACGGCGGCTGGACAGTGCCCAGCGGGTGGCCGACTCCCGCACTAGACCTGTCTTGACCTCTTGTGGCCAGATTACCACTTCATTATACACAGTACACCTTTGCATGGTACTCTATTTAGTTTTACTAATGAGCAATAAGGCTAATGAAATTTAAATGGCTTGTGCTGCTTGTATACAATATACTGAACACAGTGGCGGATTTACCAATAGGCAACTGAGACAAATGCCTGTATCCGCGCGCGCGTACATTAAACATATTTTTGTGCATATTTTGTAAAAAAATTAAAATAATTATTTATAACATTATAAATTTAGTTAAGGACAAGAAAGTAGGTTATTTTGATTATAAACATTTTGTTTAAATGAAAAATAGTGGTTTAATTAGTGACCCCCCCCCCCCGCCCCTATACATACAATAATTATTACTGTCCTCGACAAGTGCCTATATCCGCACAAAGCCAAATCCGCCCCTGACTGTACATACTATCGGTATATGGAAATCTAGGGTTTAGCTAGGTTGGCTTAGTAATGGAACAAAGAAGTCAATATTTATTTATTTATTTAATAGTATAGTATTATTGGTTTCCTGTTTATACTTAGTATAAGGATAGCTTTTTGACGGTAGAAGTTTCGGGATTTACACGTTTTGAGATTAAATGAAATCAGAACTTCATGAAAAAAAAGTCCAAAATTAACACTGTTAAAATGCAAAGTGGTCCAACTTCAATGTCCCAGGGTTGTATTATCAATTAAAATTAAAGTAATTACTAATTAGACAGAGTTGAATAAGTGACGGAATGGTACCCGCGACTACCTAAGCAAAAGTCCCGATTGCTATCCACTACACTATGGTTTTCTCCAGCAACTCAACAACTGCCTCACACAATTACCAGATCTCATCAGACCTGCAAATGGGACAAGCTTGATAGGTTACTGGCAATATCGATTGTTTTCACGGTCATTGAAGCCATTGAACAAAATTGTCGGACTTGTGGTCCAGCGGTTAAGATGACGGATAGGCGTGGATCGTGTGCTTGAATCCCGGAAAGTCCAATTTTTTATATCCTCTAATTTTGGTTATAACGAGGAAGTTACCCCTTCAACCTAAGTTAGTTCAATGTCAGTGTTACTTATCATAATACTGCAATAAAATGTTTTCAGTTTGGTTTGGTCTACTTGCGTGTCGAGTCCTGGTCACCTCCGATTTAATCGTGTGACTTTACAATGTTCCCCATGTGGTTCCGAATCCACTATAATCAGGAGGTCCATCCTGTCAGTCAACTCCCATTTCCCCTGAGATGAAAGAGTCTGCCCATAGGGTGCCTCAAGTTAACAAACAGACTCACTCCCCCCGCCAGGCGACAGGGTTGCTTAAAGCAGAAATGCTGAAAGCAGGCGTTGGAAACAACAACAACAACAACAACAGTTTGGTTTGCAGGTTGCTGCGAGTCGTGTACTGATAAGAAGCACTGTGTTTCCACAAGCTATGTCTATATATTATATAATTATCTATAATATACAATATTCATGTCTTGTGCTATAATATGTTATAATATAGGCATACGATTTTCCATATTTGTGCCATTTTAGACCCCGATGCATCAAACCAAGCCGCGTAATTAAGTTTTGCCGTCATTACCACTAATATAATACCATCATTGTGTCCTCCAGGTACAAGACTACGAGTATTATAGCGCACTATTAACAGCGCCTGCGCTCTCCCATGTCCCAAAACGCGCGCCATCACCTCTGACTCGCAATTTAGCATAACTATCCTGAGAAAAGGCACAGGTATCGTTTGCACCTGATGCGTCCCGCTGCCCTCATTCCAAAATACGCCCCCACTTTCCCCCTGACCCCCGGAGGTCGCAGTTAAGCTCTGCGCATTATTGTGAGAGTTTGCCTGGCCGTGACATTGCGCGTCTGAGAAGACATAGCCGAGATTGATTCTTTGAGTTATGTTTTTATTGCCGTGTTGTTCTCATCTCTCCGGCTGTATTATTAACACTGTGATTACTTTCATTGGTTGATGGCAATTTTGTTTACATTTTATGAACTTTTCTCTAGAGGATATATGGAATGTACTGGAGCCACCTGTGGGCCTCCCAAAAATAAGTCAGCTTTTATTTGCTATTTAAGGGACACTTGGAGGGGAAAAGTAGTAGTAGCATAATCTTGGAGTCGGAACCCAAGCTACAATTTGGGCCCATAGGTCCCCCAGTTGTACCAGCCGAGTTCTATTTCTTTTGTGAATCTCGCTAAGGCAGCAGGTTGGACTACTAGAACAGCGCACCCTAGTCCCTAGATGCTCAAGTCTGGGGCGCCAGATCGTATCACATTCAGCAAGAATGTGCCATCCAATTTCGGCCTCCGTCGCCCAATGTCGGCACAGATTGTCCACTTGCACACCAGTGCGTGACAGGTGATGTCTGGAATTCCCGTGATCGGTGAGCAGGGATATCACCTGACGCGCTTTAGTTGTAACCAATTCCAGCAGACACTTAACCCTTTTAGTGTTTGGATGCTTAATGAGGCGGCCTTGAACCTAAACCTAAACGAACCTTGCATCAGATTGGGGTGGTGAACTCACCAATACGCCCCCTATACACCTATATACCTGTATGTTCCTGATGGAACTGCGGAACATCTGGCAGGCCTCGATGGCCTTAGCGACGTCACTTGCAATAGAGGGGTGAGCATTTCTATGCTGGGCGGCATAGCGTCGGATGATCGAATAGCTGAAGTAAGCAGTAAGAAGCTGTAAGAAGAAAAAGCTAGACGAAGCTCACCGGTTTGATCCTTACTCAGATAGCATTTTTGAAGAAGTGAGAAGTAAGACCTAGACGAAGCTCATTAGTTTGATCCTTACTCAGATAGCATGTGTGCACTACCGTTTCTTCTACCTCCCACTCAGGTCCGGCGTTAATTTTTCCTTTAGAACCTCGACATACCATTTCATAGTTCCGTTCTCTACCAGTCGAACTATTCCTGACGCTAACCCAGATCTATATGAAGCTCCATAGTTTGATCGTTACTCAGATGACTTGTATGCCTCACCATTTCTTCTCCTTCCCATTTCTGATCTCGCTAATTAATGTGCCAGTGAATAACTTATGGCATATGGACATGAGTGGGCGTATTGTAGCAACACTGCACTACACGTATTTAGCATACCATACGTCCGGCCACCTCATTAATCTATCAGCCCTTCCATCCCATCATCTTCTTTATGTGCCTCTTCTAGCGAAGATTGGCAATCCTCATAACAATTTGCACCTTGGAGACTTCTGCTCTTAAAGGGAACAGTAGCTATTGCCAAGCAACTGCTGCAGGTTTTTCAACCAGGATGTTCTTCCTCTGCCGAGAGCCCTCAGTCCTTCTATCGTATCTTCTCTTGGTTTAACAAGTATAGGGTGATATACTTTTCATTCCTCACGTTAGTTTCCGTTTCTTAACCGTCAGCAGCAGCTCAGCTTCTGTAACCATTCGCCTCAGTACCTCGGCAATAGGGGCATGATCCGTCCCATTCAGATTCATTAATCGAATATAATTCATTATGCATATCTAACCGTCCAATCTTTCCAGATGCTATTGGTTCATGTTGTCGTTTCTCTTTTTTCCAGACCAATTAGATAATCAGGACTAATCAGTCATGGCATGTAGAGTAGTGGTACAGACCGACTTTCACCCGAAAGGTTGTTGGTTCTAATCCCACACTTGCTACATTTTCTGGCCATGCTTCGGAGGGCAGGTAAAGCTGGTGGCCCCGGGCTTTCCTAGTTGAGTGTAAGTTTATATCCCTAACTCCACTAGGTTGGTTTTGCAATAGAACAAAAAAAGTCAATATTTATTTATTTATTTATTTATTTAATAATCGTGCAGTAGCTGTGCTGTTTGTTATAGATTTTCGTTCCTCCTTTACAAGCGTTCCGTCGATTTGTGCGGGATGGATATGAACTCCAATCCGTTGCATTTTTTTGAAACTTATTTTATACGTTTTTCGTATGACCTTTTTCATCTTTGGGGCTGTGTAACCAACGACGAAGCCCCTATACTTCAATGGGTTAATTAATTTCGCCAGAAGAAAAATTAGGTCTACAAATTATTTTAAAATATTAAGCTTAAAAGAAAATAAGCATTTTTGGCATGGCCTCTTAGCAGCCACAATATCCGGTACCTGCCCACTCTCTATCGCATTAAAAATCAAAAGTTGATTCATCGCAGGTTATATTTAACAATATTCTATTGTACATATCTATAACGGGAGTTCGCTCATCATCCATCAATGAGAGGCTTGAGAATCTTGTGTGAAAGTTCGAATGTTATTTGACAATAAATCCGGCATTGGCACACCTAGAGGATGTATTTAACAATTTAAATTACCATACCATTATTAAGCCAGGCCTAGGTGTCTCCGTTCTCAAAGAACTGCTAAGGTGCGTCATCATATGACATATTTCAGAATGAACGTCTGCAATGACCTCCTTTGGGAAAGCCGCTTGTACCTTTTTTCGATTTGTTTTTTCTTTATTTTTCTAATTTTCTTCAGTAGACATTCAAGCTGCTTCCATGATTGTAATCTACTCGTAAGCACGATTGTCTGATCTGCTCTCTTGACAATTTTAACGTGATTTTTTTATGCTGAGAAGCAGTCATACCATGCCTTTTATGCCATAAATTAATTGATTTTAGAACGCAAAGTGCTACTTAAAATTGTTTTGTTAAGGTACTTCTTAAACCCCAGAAAATGTTTTTATTTAAACACCATAGTAAGACGAAGTTGGTGATTGGCATGATGCCGATCTGAACAAAGGAACCTATAAAAATTCAATAGCAAAACAATAAAAGTGCACCTTGCCCACTACCAACACCCCCATCATTTTTCAGACATAACATTATATTTGTACTAACTATGTCTTTTTGTTTCCAAATTAATTTCACATTGAGTTTCACATGAAAAGTGATAATTGACAAAGTGAGACAAGCTTACTATTGACACAATGGAACAGGCATGAATGTGTCCTAACCAAGTTTGAGTATGATTTTGTCGAGCTACGACACGTCTCCGATTGCAAGGTGGGTAGAGACTCGCTCAAGTACAAGCCCACTACCACCTTGTCACTGAAGTCGCTTTTATTTATTTAATTAATTTTGAAATATGTCCCTTAAAAGCGATGGACACATTTTCTGCTCCATGAGCTATCTACAGTGCATGAAATGGTTATTCATATAATTTCCGACACATGGAACGTTAGAAACAGTATACAGTGTCCGTGTTCATTCGGTACTCAAAGGCGGATGCGAATGGGGGGCGAGGCAGACATTTTGTGGGTCAAAAGTTACTGTCAAATTCGCCAATTACCCTATGGCAATAATGCCTGTGAATAATCGTAAAGATGGGTGGAGGAAGGTGCGTATTCGTTGGATATAACTATCATTAAATAAACTGTGCCTTGAGTGCCCAGTCATTGTATTTGAGTGTATGCTATGCTAATACGTAGGAACACAAGATAAACAATTTTTAACTTGGGCTACCACTCCCCTGAGAAATCCTGTAAATCACTAGCTGTGTAGTGAGCCGGCCACCTTACCAAGTTGAATCCAGCGGACCAGAGCAGGCTCAAAGATGCAGACAACTTGGTCGTGGCACAGTGCCGGTAGGGAAACATGGTAGGACTTGTCCTGGTCACCTCCGAACTAATCTTGTGACTTCACTGTGTTTCCCAAGTGGTTCGGAATCCACTTAAATCAGGAGGTACACTGTCCTATGGGCCCACACCGTGGCCTGGGACTGTGTCCAACCATACTACTACTAATAGCTGTGTAGTGACTGAACACGTCTCCAAAAGTAGCCTATAGCTATTCGTATTTATGAATTAGAATATCTTCTTTGTGGAAATAAGATTAACTGTTGCGTACGGTATATTTTTTCGATGCTGGTAATAATAAGCTTTCGTTGCAAGATGGTAACTTGCTTTTACTAGTGTGAGTCTCTACACACCATGCGATCGGAGACGCGTCGTAACTCAGCACGGGTACTAACCTACAGAGCCGACTGAAGAGGTCAATCGGATGCATTCATTAAATTTTGGGTGTGCGATTAACCTTTTATTTAAAAAAAAGATGGTAAGAACCCTGTTATACGGTACGGAATTTTTTCCCTCTAAGCCCCAGTACACATGAGCAATACGAATCCACCGATTCATGGACGATTTGTTCTGAGAACAGATGGGTTGGTAATTATTGGTTGCTGGTACAGGGAAAAAAATCCCTTTCGGCTCTGACCGATCAGGAGTAGGGAGATTCCGCAGACCCTGCTTTTCGTCTGCGCCACCTAAGCTATGTATGTAATAAAAATAAAAAAAATATTTTCCGGACCGCAACATCAACACACGAAACACTTTTGTGTTCCAAATTTCGAACGACCATGCCGACTATGATCTTTTATTTATCAAATTATTTTCACTTTGACTGGATGCCATCTTAAAATGGTTGATTTGTCGTAAAAAGTGGTGGTTACCACTTTCAAAGATAATAATACGGACTTTCAGTCAGATTTTAATTCATTCCTCTGCGACCAATATTAACTGCGATATGAATTATACAAGGTTTCAATCGGCCGCCATCTTGTAACTAAATTGTGGATATAGCTGGTTAACAAACTCGATCAAGACATTCGTATGATCAATTTTTTGTGCCAAATTTCATCAAAATCGGATAATATTTACGGAAGTTAGAGTGTTTCCTAAAATCGATATATATATATATATCATTTTGAACGGAGGGTGGTTTTAGGCTCAGGGGGTCATGAAAAGTTGCGAAGAATTTTCCGAAAGTTGAACATTGGTCGCCATCTCAATAAGTAGATGAACCTCTCTAAAACAGTCAATTTCTGAACGAATCAACGCAATTCCGAACATTTTTGACGATGTTGCGTGTTCTACTAGCCGCGTGCGCGTGTTCAGGGGAAAACCGTGCACATGCGTGCTGTCTTCACGCCTGCAGCCTCTTAAATCTTCTGCAGTTGACTCTATGGTTTTCCAACTGCCCGTTTGCTATAATATCAAATTTCTCTGCGAGTCACCTGCGTTGGAATCGTCAGTGTGTACCGGGCCTAATGCCAATCTGGTGGAGAAAATCAAATTATTAGGAGACAGTGGCGTGCCTCACCTCAATTTTTAAATTAAATTTAGTAAAGAAGTTTGTGTTTTAAATTAACTAATGTATACGAAACAAAAACAAAATTCTAGAAGAATACAAAATGAAGCTTTAAAAATACAGCGAAAAAACGATGATTACAACTTGCTTAAAATTCCAAGGCAAATCAAGCTTGTGCTTCATCACTTCAGACAAATTGTCCTCTGGATTTTAATTCTCAAGAAGACGGTTATAGTGCCAAGTGATGTCACATATTTATCCTATTTACAGTACTATAGGCTTGCTAACTGGTTGCAACAATGTACCATACTAACACATACTGTAGATAACACACCTACAATAGGTTCCTGTCCGTTTGTCAGCCTGCGAAAACAATACAATATCATTACGTTTGATTTTACGATTCAGCGGCTGTTGCCCTTAATTCATTCCTCACGATACCGATGCGGTATACCATTTATGGCACACACCTAAGACATTGAATTTTCTATACAAGATCATGAGAGTGCAGTTCAGTACCACAGCCAGCGATCACACTTCGGGCCTGACCGTTTTGACCCTTTACAGGTGAAACGGTTTGGGTGCTAAACGCCCAAATAATTTCGCCTGCGGTTCAGTATTGTTGTTAACCGCTTTCTTTTTATTCATTTTGAGGTGGTTTCCCATTAAATTTTCATTCAACAGCTGGGGTATTTGGGCCAATAAGCATAACCAAGTGATTCTAGTATGTTGCTCTATTTTTACGCTTGGTGATGTAAAGGCATAGGTCCTGTTCTGCTGTAAATGTATTTTATCATTTTTATAGACTTATTTTCAAAGTTTGTTTGTACGATTAAACTGAGAATAAGTACCTACCTAAATAAGTACCTACCCAAAAAAGCCAACGGCCTTACCATGTTGATTCCATTAGAGCAGAGCATGTTTCAAACTGCGGCAACTTGGTAGTGTGCACTGCGTTGGCAGGGGAACCTGGTGGGACATGATAACGCGCTTAGGCAGTATAAGTCGAGTCCTGGTCACCTCCGATCTAATCGTGTGACTTTACCATGTTCCCCATGTGGTTCGGAATCCACTATAATCAGGAGGTCCACCCTGTTAGTCAACTCCCCTTTCCCAGAGGTGATAGAGTCTGCCCTGTGGGTGCCTCAAGTTAACAAACAGACTCACTCCCCCCGCCAGGCTGACAGGGTTGCTTAAAAGCAGAAATGCTGAAAGCAGGCGTTAGAAACAACAACAGTACCTACCTAATACCCATACAATAGCATACATGCGTTTTTTAATCAATCTGTAGCATAGAAAAAACGCCATGGACTGGTACAGGAGCAGCAGCTCTCTTGATATAATCTTGTCTGCCTCTCTCTTGGTCTCATCCATAGATTTCATGAGATTTTTTTCAAAAAATGGAAAGTGGGGCCAATTCATTGGCCAGTTGTTTTATGGTGGCGATACAGCAATTTCCTTCATTTCCAATTATTACAAAATTTTACTTCACTCTATTCGCAGGCAAGGCCGTAGCCAGGATTTTTTTTCGGGGGGGGGGGGGGGTAGAAATTTCATTGGATATTACATAGTGGTTTTTATTTTTCCTCTCAAAATCCGATTCTATCTAGTATCAAACCATTTCATTTCGGGGAGGGGGGGGGGGGTTGAACCCCCATGAACCCCCCCCCCCCCTTGGCTACGGCCTTGCTAGCAGGCGGGGCACTGGATGGCGGTATCACCAAGAGAGTGCGTTGGATAAAGAAGTAAAGTAACTAGTAATTAGTATACAGTAATTACAAAAAGTAAGTAAGTTAAAAGGCAAATCCAGTAAGGCGGGGATTCCACCGACCTCGTTTGTGCGTGGCAGCGTGATATTGACGTGGTAGCAGACATTGAAGACAGTCTTTGAAAAAAAATTTCCGTCAATGTGCCACGCACAAACGAGGTCGGTGGAATCCCCGCCTAAGTAAAGTACCGTAGGTAAACGTGCATTGTGACACAAAGCAAAAAAATACACAATAATTGTAAGGTCGTACTTGGTAGACTTATAACAATTTTCCCTGCCCCAAAAGTAATTTCAGTCATTTTCCAATTTTCAAAAGATCTTACTTCACTCTACTAGCAGGTGGGGCAACAGATGGCTGCATCACCAAGACAGTGCGTTGGATAAATAACTAGTAAGTTATACATATAAGGGCGTTGGAGAGAGTTGGCGTAAATGCAACTGTGTGTAGATGGATCAGATCCATGCTTAGCAATAGGAAGATTCTAGCATCCCTATCTGATGAGAAGGTGATGGTAAGGGCCACCAGGGGTACGGCACAGGGGGGGGGTTATCTCGCCCCTGTTGTGGAACCTTGTGGTGGACAAAATCATCACCAGACTCAATGAGGTGGGAGTGTACGCACAAGGATATGCGGATGATTTGGCCATTGTGATTAGGGGTAAGTCCATGACGGTCATAACCGAGCTAATGCAAATGGCTTTTTCTGAAGTAGAAAAATGGTGCAAGGCTGAAAATCTGAGCATCAACCCATCCAAAATCTCGATGGTACCATTTACTCGAAAGAAGAATCTTGATGGGGGAAAGCTGCCTAAGCTTTTCAATCAAGTTGTAAAACTGGGGACGGAGGTTAAGTATCTAGGGGTTAACCTAGACAAAGGACTTACCTGGAATCCCCATATTACAAAAACTATTAACCGAGCTAAACAATTAATTTATGTTTGCAGACGGGCAATAGGCACAACGTGGGGAATCAGGCCCAAAATGGCAATGTGGATTTACACAATGGTCATTAGGCCGGTGATTACCTATGGAAGTGTAGTTTGGTGGACCAAGACTACACAGGTCACAGTGACAACCAAGTTGAATGGGCTCCAGAGGCTGGCCTGCCTCTGTATCACAGGAGCAATGTCAACTTCACCAGGGGATGTCCTGAATACTTTATTGAACCTGCCAACCCTGGGAGTCTTCATTGAAGCACAGGCCAGGATGGGCGCCTATAGATTGGAGCTGGAAGGCTGCTGGAGAAGCAAAAGGTCAGGCCACTCCAATATTACTAAAAGCATATCGGAAGACACGCTTTTAATGCCGTCAGACCGAATGACACCCCTGCTCTCATTCAGCAAACCATTTAACACTAGAATTCCAGCTAGAAAAGAATGGAATGCTGAAGAACATCAAACAGGGGACAATGACCTAGTCTGGTATACAGATGGGTCGAAAATGGAAAATGGGGCTGGAGGAGGAGTCTATGGGGAAACTGTAGACAAATCCATAGTCCTAAGCCTCGGCAAATATGCTACAGTCTTTCAGGCTGAGGTAGGGGCCATTATAAAATGCCTAGAGGAGTGTATGGAAATGGAAAGCAAGGGCAAAACCATTATTATCTATACAGACTCGCAGGCAGCGATTAAGGCTGTGGAGGCTATAAAGATCACATCAAAAATGGTGTGGCACTGCATCAACCTCCTAATAAAGGTGTGTCGGGAAAACTCAGTCTCGCTGATTTGGGTCCCGGCTCACTCGAACTTTGATGGGAATGAAAGAGCCGACGAGCTGGCTCGAAAAGGTGCAGAAACGCCATTCATTGGTGCAGAACCTAAGTATGGGATGGCTTATTGCCAGGCCCGTACTTCTGTACAAAAATGGGTACAGAGAAAAACTGCAGAGGAATGGAAGAAAGTCCCGGAAAGCAGATTTGCTAAGAAGGTTATTCCGGGTCCTAGTAAAAAGCTCACCGATCAGCTTCTCTCTTTAAGTAGAGAGCAAGCTAGAAGGGTGGTTGGCACGCTTACGGGCCACGGCCACTTCAACAAACACATGCATAGGGTTGGCGTGAAAAACGACAGTAGATGCAGACTGTGTGAAGTTGAAGAAGAAACAGCTGAACACATTCTCTTTGAATGTGAAGCGCTGGGAAAAACTCGATACCAAACTCTTGGCCACCCTAGGTCTGAAGAGGAAACCATCCGATCTAATCCCATCACAAAAACACTAGAATTTATCAAAAAGACTGGTGTTATAAGATGGGCGTAGACGGCAAACGTGGAAGCAAAAGACCTTCTAGGTCGACGCTTATAGGAACTCAAACGAGTAGGCCCCACGAAGGTAAAAAAAAAAAAAAAAAAAAAAAAAAAAGTTATACATTAATTACAAAAAGTAAGTTAAAAGACAAATTTAGTAAGTAAAGTAGCCTGTGTAAGCGGGTATTGAAACACAAAGCAAATAAATACACAATAATTGAGGGTTAGAAGCAAAAGGTTCCAGTTCCAATTTTTCGCGATATTGAGTTATCGGTATCATCAGAGCCGTCTAGTAAAGGGCTACAAAGTGACAGTGTTGTTGGGAGCAAAATGGGACTTCCTAACTGTTAAAATGTAGCGTGAAAGAATCGTATTCCTAAGTACGTTATGAGCTTACCTACTGTTTTTGGCCTCTCCTGAAAAATTTAGTTAAGTGGAACTGGAACCTTTTGCCTCCAGTACCCTCAATTGTAAGGTCGCCCTAGGAAGACTTATAACAATTTTCCCTGCCCTAAAAGTAGGCTAATTTCAGTCATTTTCCGATTATCGAAATATCTTACTTCAATCTACTAGTAGCTGGGGCACCAGATGGCGATATCGCCAAGAGAGTGCGTTGGATAAATAAGTAAAGTACCTAATTAGTAAGATATACAGTAATTACAAAAACTACTCTAAGGTAAAAGACAAATTCAGTAAGCAAAATAGGTAAACGTGTATTGAAACACAAAGCAAACAAATATACAACATAATATTGTAAGGTCGCTCTACAATTTTCCCTGTCCTAGAAGAAACTAATTCACTTAAAAATAATAGTTGCTCTTTTACATTTATTAATGAAAATAAAAAGTCTGCGTCTGAGACGGTCATGGATGCTAATAGAGCCGGCAAGAGTTGACCTTTCGTGTCCGCAGATGGGAGTACCACAATATAATCTCATCACAACTTCCTCAGAAATGATTATTCGGTTTAATAGGCTCATTTCACTCTTGCAATTCACGAAGAGATGTCTTTCTCATATTAATCTCGCTATTACTGCACTTTTTACCAGCGCAATGAAAAATTTCTTATTGTACATTGTACAATAATCTTTATTACTAATTAATAGAATGCTAATAATACTATAGTAAAAGTGCGTTCTGCAATCTCTGTTATGGTAATCGTTATTGTATGTGGTACTTTTAAAACACCAATTACTTTAAAATACGTTTTTGTACATGGATATTGATGCTCCATCTATAAGTTTTATTTAATTTAAAATGTTGAACGCCTACAATGACTGCATGAAATTATATTATTGTAGCGTCTGTTTGCTGTTTACAGTTTAAGTTAATACCGGGAATAGGATTACATTATTCTGAATAAACCCCAAGGTGTCAAGTGACAAGGATATAAGCATTTAACTTATCAGCTATTATTACGCAAAGATTCAATTTAATTCAAATTAATAAATTATTAGCATGTACGGATATAAATTTTAGTTGCTTTGTTTTAAAATAGAATGATATACAAATAAACATTGAAACGTAACGGTTTTAATTTGGAACATACTGAATTATAAATAGGCAATTTGTCCAAAGGTACGGGGGGAAAATGTGAAAAAAAAATAACCAAAAACTTTTATCAATTTGAATTTCCCTCTTTTTTTTACACAAATAAATGAATGCGTATCAATAGCTGATAAGGTAAATGCTTTTATTTTTGTCCTTAGGGTTTATTTAGAATAAGTTATTCTTATTCCCGGTGTTAACTTAATATGTAAACGGCATAATAGGGCTGCTATCATTCAAAGTTTTCCTATCTGACATACAAACCTTTGAATGACTTTTTTATAGACCCAGACCTACTTATAGTAGGTGCATAAACTTACAAACCTTAGTTTTAAGGAAAAGTCTCTATACCTGTATAATTTGGATTGTAGTTGCTTAGTAGGAACAAGCCTTATAAACGATGCTACAATACATGTGTAACAACGTTAGATTTAGAACTCGTAGCCTACAGCCCAGAGACATAACCTTAAACTATACAAGACTCTGATCAAGCCAGTCGCAGCATATAGTGCTGAAACATGGGTTATAGTAATAAAATAATAATAATAGTCTTATGGTACATTATGATAAAGTTCAATTCTCACAGGGGCTTTTTAGAAATAAATAAATAACTGTAAACTAAAACTAGTTAAACTACCTGTCCTATATAACAACAATTCGCCCTACGGCACAGGCCTTCTTATAATGCCCAAGATAGCTGCCCTAAAGGATGGTAGGCAAATGGATCAGTATCATTCAGTTTCTTTATAACTCCAATGATCCTACCAAGGCGGTGACTTACACGTAGTGTTGGCAACAAACAAAGTTTTCGATCTTGTGTTCTTGGTATTAACTCTGAGGTAAACTCTTTCGAGTATAGAAGGGCAGTCCAGCCTAGTAACTACGAGTATTTGAAATACGACCGTAACTATTGGCGAACGAGCGTTCTCTCTGTGGAAGCGAGATAATCGAGATCATGTGAAAAAAATTCATCGTTTGTTTTGTTGCTTCGGTTGATTGGGCTCTAAGCTCGCGTATACAGAGCGAAAATGGAGGACAGAAGGCGGCAAGGCAGGCTACGGAACAGATGGAGAAAAGAGGTGGAAAGGTGTAAGATGTAAGTAGCAGCTTGATAGAGGAAGACAGAGGGCAGGAGATGGAGGCCAAAGGGCAGCACAATCTTTAACGCCGCGGTGAAGATAACACAGAGGCCAAAAACAACACCGAATTTCATGTCCGCACTCGTATTATAATATAAAATCACACCTACAACTACCGTATATTGTTGTTGGAACTTTGTTTTGATGCGTCACGGGGCCCATTACAAAGTTAATTTGACACCTACAGATGTCATTTGCACTTTCCCCCAATCTATGCCGCCATCTCAGTGGGTTGATGCATTGTTTATTATTTCTGCTACTTATGAATTTATTTCTCCGCAGCGAGGTGTGAAATTTTGTTGACGGTCAGTAAAAGTGATGGCTGTGATCGCGCCGGTCTATACGCGCGGGAAAAAGTTAATACTTTATTTACACTTTCTATGTCCCTTACCATTTCCCTTTGATCAAATAAATTTATAAATTCAGGGCTTATTTCTCGTTTCATTTTGCCAAATATGCTTATTTTGCTCATTTGGACCCATTGAATACAGTCGGCATCTCGAAATTTGTACAATTACCTCCAAATCCAAGATGGCGGCCAATATAATGTTTATTATCTCAATTTCGAGGTTGTCAGGGAGCCCATACTCATCGCAATATTTAAAAAATTCCTTTCGGCTCTGGCCGATAAGGTGTAGGCCTACGGAGATTCCGCAGACCCTGCTTTTCCTCTACGCTACCTACGCTATGTGCTGTATGTAATAAAAAATAAAAAAATGCTTCATTATTTTCCCGACCCAAACATCAACACACAAAACACTCTTGTGTTCCAAACAATGACGACTATGAACTTTTACTTATTAAATTATTTTTACTTTGACTGGACGTCATCTAGAAATCGTTGATTTGTCGTAAAAAGTGCTGATAACCATTATCGTAGATAATAATACGGACTTTCAGTCAAATTTTAATTCATTCCTCTGCGACCAATATTAACTGAGATATGAATAATACAAGGTTTCAATTGGTCGCCATCTTGTAACTAAATAGTGAATCTAGCTGATTTACAAACTGAATCAAGCCGTTTGTATGATTAATTTTTGTGCCAAGTTTCATCAAAATCAAATAATATTTGCGGAAGTTAGAGTGTTCCCTAGAATCGATATACATATACAGATAACATTTTGAACGGAGGGTGGTTTTAGGCTCAGGGGGTCATGAAATGAGAAGTTGTGAAGAAATTTTCCGAAATTCGAACATTGGTCGCCAACTCAATAGGTAGATGAATCTCCCTAAAAAAATATGGGCATCTCGAAATTTTAATTAATGGATACCAATATCGCAGCCGAAATATTTGAAAACTAGAACTTTGAGATCTCTTTAAGCGTTTTAGTGCGTTTTTTTTTGTCAGCGACTGGAAAGGTTGCGAACTGTTGAGCTGGAACTTTTTGAGTCGTTAACGACTACCGTTGGATCCTTGAGAGAGTTTCCTTGGTGACTTCGTGGAACTTGGGGAATATCATAGGGAGAAGTAAGAACGCAATGAGCCACAGTAAATAAATTATTATTAAAAACCATACAATCCATCGTCAGTTACGGAAACACATATGAAATATATGAAATAACGTCAGCTTATATACTACGGGGTTGGACTATCGTTGGCCATTGCTCCAGTCATATCGACCAGTCGTAGAACGATTATTGTGGAGTGTGGGCGGTAATAGCATGCAGGATGTTCCAGACCACCGGTACCCAATATTTATTTCGGTTATTTTGAAAAATTTTGAAATCCGACAAAAGGTTTAGTGACAAATAAATAAATATTGACTTTTTTGTTCTGTTACTAAGCCAACCTAGCGGAGTTAGGGCTATAAAGCTCTCTCTTACACTCAACTAGAAAAGCCTGGGACCGCCTGCTTTACATGCCCTCCGAAGCAAACTGTCTATGGTTGCATTAATTTTTTTGTGGGTTCTATGGGGTCGAGGTATCATATGGTCATTGAACATCAATTAAAAATTTAAATCAGTATTTAAAAAATATTAAAATAAAATTCCATTGAAGAAAATAATGATGTTGCCATGTTACTAGACGCAGCGTGGGAGAACACAATAAGGCAAGATCTCATGTCAAGATATGTACTATTTTTTTATGAAAAGGGAAATCGGTGTCGCTTTTAGTCTGAAATAACAAGGCTCCCAGGCACAGTTCAAGCGAGTTCAAGTGTCTAGTAAAAGACCACGATTATTCGAAATATATAGCCTGAAGCCGCATCATCTCCGGCACTTTACTCCTTAAACATTGCAGTGGCTCATATTTTAGCAGCAGTTTTCTCGGTCTTTTGTTGACTTTACTTAGTGAAATCCCCGATATCACAGACACAGTAAAACAGCACGGACCTCTTAGCCGTACGTCACAGCTGAGACATACTGCGCAAGTGATTCGCGCGAAAAAACTTACTCCTTGGCGCTTCGGAGCTTTGGCCTGCTCTGGCAGATCGCGCCAGTCTGCGTGGTCCTGCGCTCTCCTTAATTCACCCGTCATCGAGGCCAAGGGTCGCCAGATCCACCTCGACGTCGTTGTGACCACTAGTGAAACCCAATCGCAGGGAAGGACTTCGGTGATTAAGACCCCCCCCCCTGAAGCAATACTGGAAAGTTGTTTCAGAGTGGTGTAAATGGGGAAATAAGGAAAAGGTTCGCTCCCTGTGCAGAGTGAGACTCTTATTGATACTGTATATACGGTATGTATTATTAGAATTAATCGGGACGGGGCATTTAATTTTTTTTTCAGAAAAGGCTGAGAATTTGGAAGGAAATAAAGTGCATATTTTTTAGTTATGTTTGAAGCAGCACCGCAGCCTCTTTCGGGCAGTCGCTTCCCGCATCATTATAATATTTTTTTTCAGAAAGCGCTTCTGCCGTTCGGATGATTGAAGATCTACCGTATTGTATTATTATCACGTCTGTCTACACAACTTAAGTATACATGACTAGCTGTTACTTTTCATGCACTCATTCGTGAAAAGTATTGTTTTCTTAAATAGTGTTTCATTGCATGGTATCGAATTAACAGCATGGTTCCCCTTTATATGGAAGCACTTCGTTCTGCATATGGCATAGTGAAATCATCTATCTATATTTGCATATATGAGATGCGGTATTTTCACTATCACCCGGATTTAAATACGAAGTAGCAGCATGATATTGCCGAAATAAGTGTAAATTTCTTTTACAGCTAATGAAGATTTCGACTATCTGACAGTTAGAGTTATAGCGGTTATAAAAGAATTGTCTGCTGGATTGAACCTGGATGTTCCTCTTTTATCGGGAGCCCTTGGATTTATAACTTAATATATTAAAAAATTGCACTTAATTCCACAACATAATATATACAGTATAAGCCCTTGGATTATTTCATGCAGAAGACGATATTTTAAGTTCCTCATCACATGGGCCGAATTATGTTATCGTAGTTTCCGCAGCATGACAGCGACTGAAATCTGCTGCAGTAGACTCTGGAACCCGTTTGATCCCATAATACGTTTCTCAGCATATTGCCGTCGTTTGAATCGGGCTTTAGAACATGATAAAACTGCATATTTGGCCTACATATTGCAAAATACAATAATATTCTTTATTGGATCCTCAACAATTTATCATTCTGCCAATATTCAGCCCAAATTGGAGATCATTCAGTTCTAAGATTTCACCATGGAAATATTACGTTGTAATAAAAATTAAATTATTAAAGTCTTTAGCGATGAAAGAAAGTGACGAAGCCTTTTGCAGTAAACTGTGGATGAAAGTAGCCGCCCCGAACGCAAATTCCTAGATGTAATTAATCCAATGACCCTATCAGTTGTCATCCATGGACATCCAAAGAGAAGAAGTATAATATTGCCGATACCTAACCGTGACTCGTCGTATTTAAGGTACTTGTTGCCTGGCCGTGAATTTATCATCGCGATGGTATGCTTTATGAGCAAATCAGAGTAACCCCACTATTTTTTTTTTGTGTGCAAAGTATACTGTATTTTCTTATAATAAAAAATCCCTTTCGGCTCTGGCCGATAAAGTGTAGGGAGATTCCGCAGACCCTGCTTTTCCTTTACCTACGCTATGTATGCAATAAAAAATAAAAAATACTTCATTATTTTCCCAACCACAACATCAACACACAAAACACTCTTGTGTTCCAAACAATGACGACTATGAACTTTTACTTATTAAATTATTTTCACTTTGGCGCCATCTTGAAATGGTTGATTTGTCTTAAAAAGTGTTGATTACCATTATCGTAGATAATAATACGAACTTTCAGTCAAATTTTAATTCATTCCTCTGCGACCAATATTAACTGAGATATGAATTATATAAGGTTTCAATCGGCCGACATCTTGTAACTAAATAATGGATCTAGCTGGTTAACGAACTCAATCAAGACATTCATATGATCAATTTTTGTGCCAAGTTTCATCGAAATCGGATAATATTTACGGATGTTAGAGTGTTTCCTAAAATCGATATATATGTATATACATGCATTCATACATAGCCTACATATATACAGTATGTAATATCACATTTTGAACGGAGGGTGGTTTTAGGCTCAGGGGGTCATGTAATGTAAAGTTGTGACGGAATCTTCCGGAAGTCGAACATTGGTCGCCATCTCAAAAGGTAGATGAATCTCCCTAATATACAGGGGTGGAACCATTATTAAAAAATAAATATGATAAAATGTAGAAAGGTATGAACGGTACTTATGCATGCATGCATGAAGGGGGGCCTACCATCCACACCTGGATTTAAACGCAATTGGTGTAGGTAGTCATAACATAAGTTCTAAAAATAAAGATGTAAACCATGAATCCTAAATGTCAAATCATAAATACCGCGCATTCATGTTTCCCTGAGATGAGGTCGGCGAAGGTTAGGCGAAGGCTGGATTGGCCGGAGCCATAGCCCACGGATATCATAAACTAATATAGCCATCTACAGTACCTATGACAGCGAAGGCGGCTCCGATCAACAGTCAGACAGCTGTTGGGCATGTAAAGTAATGGTGCCAGTGCCGGGTTTACCATGTGGCGAGTGTGGCAACAGCTACAGACCTCGCACTTCTTAGTTGTTTTTATTGACATCTTATTTTCTATTTAATTAAAGAAGCAAGTTATTAAAGATTTGACTCATTCAAGTTGCAGAAGATGCATTTTAAATAGAATATTTTTAATTTTTCGTTCCTTACTTCTTTCATAAAAATTAATAAAAGAGACTAAAATGTCGCGTAAAATAGAATTTCTGGAAAAATTACCACGCCGAAAATTACAAAGACCTGCGCGAAGCAGTCTTTTACAACTTAAATGAGCGAAATCTTTAATAACTAGCTGAGTTAAAGAAAAAAAATGAAAAGTATTTAATTTTGAGGTGCCAATTTTCTTCGCAGCATGTCATCCTAATTAAAGAAATAAATGTTTTCAGTAAATTAAAAAAAAATGTGTAAGAAAAATAATTAAAAAATAAAAAGTTTTAAATTTAATCGAGACTTTGCCCTGAAATATTGGTGATACTGGAGGTGTTTTATTAAATTCCGATTTTATGTGTGACTTAATTCATCACTGATTATACATGCCTTGGATAATTTGAAAATTGAAAAATTCTTAAACTATCCTTCTAACAGATGAAGAACCAGTAGAATCCGGGCTGATGGACCGTGGTCGAATTGGTCGCTACGGAGCCACCGAGGTACAACCTTCGAAGTCTACGCAGCGCCACTGAAGATGTCGACCGCAGATGTTGACGAAACGTTTTGAAGTTCACTTTCAATTCAACCACGGCCCATCAGCCCGAATTGTACTGGTTCTTCATTTGACTCCGGCCGTGAAAGCCTTTGCAGTTACATTATCATTCTAACACTCCTCATAATTCCAATAAAGTTTAATAACGTCGAACATCAGAAATTAGGCTAGTCCGGCCCTAGTTTTCGGTCTTCGTCTCTCGAGAACTGCTTGTGAGAACGTTAATTGTCTTAAATTTTATGTTACACAAATTTTAATCATATTTCTTCTAAAGGCTAGTGGAGTTGGCGCATCTTCTCTGTTCTCTGTTCTCTCTAGGACTGCATAGAACGCATAGCTCATCTAATGCTTGACCCTGGTGCTCAATTTTGTGCTATAAATTGTAGTCTATCTTTGTAACACATATCCTCTACCGCGGCTTCTCCGCCCCTGGGTTTGGCGCATCTTCATTTCTCCAGGACTTCATGGAACGCATAGTTCATGAAATGCGCGACCCCGGCGTTCCAACTCTACACGTTGTACACCTACACGATTCTAATGAGAGGTTTTGCATAGAACAATTGGCTTGATTGTTCGCACACGTTCTGTTGAAAATATTATACTATACTTGTACATTGTGACAAGGCGGCGGGCACAATACGGTGTTTATACATGAATATAGGTCTAGTGCAAGGTGGATGATGTTGTACTCTTGTAGTGTCATCTTCGCGTAATGATATGCAAGACGTTGGATAGGCTTTCACCACCTACACTAAACAGTATGCTACCTCAACAAATTGTATGGCCCTTATGCCTTCTTGAGATGTGCTTCAGTGTTAGGTACACTTTCACATCGAAAATAGACGTGATGAAATAGTAACCATACATACTATATTTCTATAAACCTGTAGTACCTACAGTATTTTTTTTTAAGTTCCACGTAATGGTTTTGACTAGGAATACAGTCAATACGGGATTTATTCAAATAAGCCTAATTCCTAACCTTCAGGTATCGCCAACGGTATACATACAGTATAATGTGAATATGTGAGAAAATGAACGTGGATGGTAGTAAATCTGAATATTAGGGTGGCTGCTAGCGTGAATAGAATGTATGATGATGCACTGGATGAATGTAGCTTATTATACTTTGTACAAATCATTCATTTAAACTATCGTTGATATGTACATAAAGTATGCTAACACAGACGTGAAATAGAAAACATGTTGCATCATCTATAGGGTTTACTGTGCGAGCCCCCGACAAGTTTAATTACTTGGGGCCTACAGATTTTTTTTTAAAAGTGTAAAATTGATTATGTTTATAAATACGGTATATTCCTTCGGCGCAGGGGAGTGCCTACCGGCGCTACAGTTGGAAACTGATGCCTTTTTTTGCATCGGGTCTTACCCTCTTTACTTATAAACTAGTAGTAGTGTTCGTCGGGTTAATAACGACTTAGGCCTCAAATTTGGGCCCATAGAGCGACCCCGACTTGACTGTCCTACGCCAGCCCATAGGACAGTGGACCTCCTGATTATAGTGGTTTCCGAACCACTTGGGAAACACAGTCAAGTCACACGATTAGTTCGGAGGTGACCAGGACAAGTCCTACCATGTTTCCCTATCGGCACTGTGCACACGACCAAGTTATCTGCAGCTTTGAACCTGCTCTGGTCCGCTGGATTCAACTTGGTTTGGCGGCCGGCTATATAAACTAGTATAAATATCATATCATTTAAATCAATGGTCTAAGCGTGTCTGAACTTGCCCATTGGCATTTGCAGTCGGTGTGGGTTCACATTGAGCAGAGAAGAGAGAACCAGTTTGCCTTTCAATTCATTCAGGAACAATGCCATTAATAAATAAATAAATAAGGACTTTTTTGTTCTATTACTAAGCCAACCTTACATCAACTAGGAAAGCCCAGGACCGCCTTCTTTACATGCCCTCCGAAGCATGGCCAGAAAATTTAGCAAGTATGGGACTCGAACCAACTACCTTGCGGGTGAAAGTCGGAGTCCTTACCACTAGTCTACATGTCCTGACTATATATAATGACCGAAAACTGATGGGGTCGTTGGCAGAACAAGGTTGATCAATGGGCGATTTTTTTTTGTTCAATTTTATCTGCATTTTATTTTAGGTCTGTTTGCATATAAATTAATGTTTATTTATTTATATATTTTATAAAACACCCATCCGCATTAATACAGAACTATTATGGTTCTGCCAGCGACTTACGCATTCTTCTTCTTCTTAAGGTTACAATCTTAGCAATTGGTTGGCAGCAACTCCCTGCATATCGTCCTCCAGTTTACTCGGTCCTCGATCTTCCTCTTACTTACTTACGCATGTGAGGGTCTAAATAATGTGTTTTAATAAATCTATTACTTAAAACTGTCAAGTAGTCTATTGGTGCAGTGGCCCATTGAGTCTGAATCTGCCAACGATCTTCGTTAACAAGTCTCAATACTCCGAACTTACAGAGAACTATCCAATCACCTATTTTGGCTTTATGGCAGTAAATAAATCAAATCGCTATGAAGGCAAAGAACTTATAACGGTTTCCAAATAAATATTTAATAAATAAATATACTATAAATATTTTTACACACATACTACTCGTACATATAATATATGTTTTTCCATCATTTTCATTTCTAAAACTAACAAATTACCATTAAAATTATTATTTACACTTATATAGCCCTGATTCATATAATATAAAGTACGGTATTTGCTTTTGTACTACTGTATCAAATTCCATCATATTATAATACTCTGCTAATCTCATATATTATATTAATACAGGAATTATCTTATGAATTAATACATGAATATAAAATATTAATACACAATAAGGAAAATTTAGTTTAATTGAAAGTTTTGTCATAGTCTAGGTCTACAAGTCCCACCATCACAACGCTCCGAAAAAATCTTGGCAAGGAATATTAAACGGCACCGCCATCTGCCAATGCATGGCTGTGCCGCGCAGCATACCTTGCCGATTTTTTTCAGGAGCTAATGGGAACAGCCCTTTGCTGTTGTTGATGCTTGTCAACGTACAGTGCAGTAATAAACTATATATTTTATTTTGTTAGGTTATTGGCCCATACAGTTTATTTTAATAATACACAGTGTCTGACATACAAATAACTATGTAATATTTGTCTTTCGCTGTGACTGTTTCTCACTGTAATCAGTAATCAGTAAAGCTGCTTTACATGCCAATTTAAAAAACGTATCGGTACATTCGTCATATTCAATATTTTTTTTCTTCATCGGATGGTACACACCCCCTCAAGTGAAAACAACGGCCCATAAACAGTTAGTACTCAGAATATGTCTGTCCGTGTATACAGTATACGATCTGTCTGTCAGTTTACATATCTGTCCACAGGTAACCTATTGTGTGTCCATCATTTAAGTGCATACAGTAAACGAAAGTAGAGAATTAAAAAATCTGGACTTGTCGGGGTTCGAACCCATGCCACAATTTCTGTCTATGCCTTCCTTGTATGGGCGTCGTGTTGCCACTTACATATTTTTCTTGATTCTCTAATTTCGCTTAAAACGAGGAGTTTGCGTCTTCAAGCCTAAGTCTACTTAATAAATTGATAATATTGTACGTGTAAAGTAACCTAGAATACTTTGCATATTATGCTAATTGTCCACAATTAGATAATAATTAGTGAGGCTGCAGTATGGTCACTACACTACTAATTTATACGTGTCGCTATCTAGCCTATAACCTAAAAGCATAGGGTTCGAGTATCGTCCGTTAAAGCGTCATTTAAATATATTTGTTAGACACGCATATGTCAATGCAGACATAATCCAATGCTTATCTTGGAAGTTTACTACAAGTATTATGGTATTAGTAGCCTATTTAGTATAAATTGTCATAGTCGAGTATTAAATTCAAATAAATTAAGACTAGCTCAGTCTGCCTCGTAAGGCGCGTTTATAAACAGGCATAGGTACTTTATATGTGCTATGCCTGTATAATAATTTTGCATTCAAATGAAAGCAAGTATGTTTATAAACGTGCCTTCAGACCACACTTATTTAACACCAAGTAACCACTGCTACGTCTTGTCGGTACTGTTGAATTTCCTATATGACAGTAGGTGTCCATGGGCGTCGGTGGGTGTCCAGCTTCTACCCCAGCCCCCTCCACCCCCTCCCCCGACTGAGTAGCTGTCTCCGCCACTGGACCAGCCCCCGCCTCCACCTCCCCCGCCCCCGCTAGTACCGTAACCGTAGCTCCCGCTTCCCCCTCCTCCTCCGTCGTGGTGCCCTGAAACAGCAAACAGTTAATAAGTTAAAACTATTATAAAAGAACCGTTACGAGGGAACCCCTATATGTCTTCCTATTTATCAATTAATATAGGTACTGAGATAGAGATAGAGATAGAGATAGAGATAGAGATGATTAGTTCCATGTTAAATAATTGTCCGAGGGTTAAATTTCGGTTGCCTCGAGTTTTCCTGAATAATGAAATAAATAAATAAACATTGACTTTTTTGTTCTATTACTAAGCCAACCCAGTGGAGTTCTTCTTCTTCAAGTTACAGCCGGATGGCTGGTTGGCAGCAACATGTGACTTCGATGCCTCCACTCCCCTCGATCCTGGCACGCTCTCTTCAGCTCCACGTATGTCTTGGCCCCTACATCCTCCATAACTTGCTGCAGGTAATCGTTTCTTGGGCGCCCAGGTCGGTTTACGCCTTCTACTGTTCCCTCTATGATGCAGCTTACTAAGTTTTCGTGTCTAAGCATATGGCCAATCCAGTGAGGTCTTCTTTTCCTTATCGATGCAAGGAGAGTTTTTGTATCGCTTACTATGGTTAGAACGTCATCATTTGCAACATGGGCTTGCCAAGGTATTCGTAGCATGCGACGATAGCACCACATCTCAAATGCTTCGAGTTTCTTTATTTGTTTCTCACTTATGCACCACGTTTCACAACCGTAAAGAGCAACGCTCCAAACCAGGGACATCACCATTCGTTTTCTTGGAGTGGAGTTAGGGCTATATAAAGCCCTCCCTTACACTCAACTCGGGGCCACCTGTTTTACATGCTCTCCGAAGTATGGCCAAAAAATGTAGCATGTGTGGGACTCGAACCAACAACCTTTCGGGTGAAAGTTGGAGTCTGTACCACTACTCTACATGTCTTGACCCTGAATTGATCGATGTCACGATCGTACGGGAAAGTCTCCTTGCAATCTATGATAAATTGACAAAATGCGTACTAGAGTCAGATCACAAAAAGCTAACTGGTCAATTTTACTGCAAATTTGATTTTGTCATTGACTAAAATTCATCAATGTTGCATTATTTATTTTTACACTCCATTCCACTTGTTTTCAACAATTGATCATTTTTGTTTTAATTTTTTTTCCAAATTTGTAAGTTTGTCCGCCGTCTTTCTTTTAATTTTATAATCTACAAGAAGTTTTATGATTTAAACTACAAAATAATTCGTTCGTTCTCAAGAAATTAATTTAAATGATTTATCATCTCTAGACGACGCCATTGTTTAATTTTAGTTTGTTATTGTTTGCAACGCGTGATTTCACTCCATGATCATTGATCAATTTTAACATGAGGAATTTAAAATGGAGAATGTTATAGAGTAAAACAAAAATCTCAAATCGAATTTGAAGTAAAATTGACCAGTGGAATACCCGCCGAAAGGCGGGACTAATTGTTCTTGTACGGTACAGTCAACCTAACAACTTATGAAAAATTGACAAAATATATATCATCAAAAAGCTAAAAGTTGAGTTATGAGTTATGGACAATATGGGTAGGCTACCTACTGTGGCCAGATCACAAAGCAATTCAAAAAAAGTCCCGATGATGGTCTAAACCTGAAAAGTGGAAGATGATTCTCTCCCTTGACCACTGCCCTATTTGGGATAAAACATACCCATCCCATACCCGTGAAGGGTTGGTCGAACCTTTTTTTATTAAGAGTCTTTGAGCATTTCTCAACCAATCGTGCTATTCCGCCACACAACGACAAAACAATACCGTATCAAAAGCCAATGTAATCGTTTCGTAGTAAAGTTGTAATTTCTAGTAGTCACGGAACTTTCAGAATTACTCCAAAAGCAAATAAATGGTCAACAAGAAACCATAAAATAATGGTGTGGTTTCATCGTGTGAAAAGTGATACCTAACTGAAATCAACGTTAAAGCGCATCCTAGAAATTCGCGTGTGAATTAGGTCTATTATAATGTGTGTTTACATCCTTTATCTCCTGTATGTTCCTGCGTAATTTTTAATGGGTTCTTTGTTCAAGTGCACTAATGAACACATTATTTAGTTTGTGCAGTCAAAACCAGAAATACAGAATGCAGTTTGAAACTGAAACCGCCGTTCACATGGGTAGTAAAATTAAGTAGTGCTACTCCAGTATTGCGACCTAGGCTCGTACCTGGGAATTTTTTCAACGATTTTTTAAAAAATTCATATATAGGCACTTCGCCCTACTGTGTTCCGCCCTCATGTTTTTTTTTAACCCCATGCACTCCTCAAAGTGTTCTGGTGGGGGGGGGGGGGGGAGAGATGACTTGAGTTAGCCTACTCAGCGACAAGCAGTGCCGGATTAACCCTTGTGGGGGCCCCTTACCTACAATCCGTCCAGCTTTCCTTTGAAGATTTTTTTGGCAACAGAGCTGCACTTAAAATATAAAATTAGTGCCACTTTCCCCCGCCAATTTCAAAAGTTTTCATAGGCTAGTTTTTTTTTAAATATATTTCCTATGCCTACCTAACATGATCTTTGTAAATTTTCAAAGCTGTGAAATCTTACCTCCACCTCCACCAGTGGCGTGGTGTGGATCGTGAATGATGACAACTTTATTTCCTCCTCCGCCGCCGCCACTGCCTCCTCCATATCCTCCTCCTCCATATCCTCCTCCTCCTCCTCCGTGGCCTCCTCCTCCTCCTCCATAACCACCTCCTCCACCTCCTCCTCCTTTTCCTCCTCCAAGGCCAGCGGCCAGTCCACCGAGTCCAGCAGTTCCGGCAGCCAGTCCTGCGCTTCCCGCCGCCAATCCACCCAGCCCTAGTGCCTTGGCCAGGCCGACCAGCGCCAGCAGCAGGGCGAGTTTAGCGAAGAACAGCGCTTTGAGAGCTTTGAACTTGAGGAAGATGAGTGCCAGGGGTAGCAAAAGGGAAACTTTGGCCTTGGCTAGTCCCCAGAGGAGTAAAAATATTTTTTTCTTCTTTCCTCGACCTGAAAAGTAATAAATTTGTTAATAAAGCTTCACCAAGACGTGTAGGCAATGTCGAATACAAGGGGGTGGAGCCCCCCCCCCTCAAATTTAGTAAGTCTGTTGTAAGTTAATTTATAATTTATATTCCTTCTCTGAGTGTAGGGAAACCCATGGTATTTGTGGAATTCAACGGATACTGTTGTCTTTCACCATTTTAAAATGACTGTGATTCGGGTGAAGAGCTAGGAACGTCTTTAAATTTGGAGAGTGGAATTCATAAAAGGTTAGATACATAAATAAATATATAAATAATAATTAAATATTGACTTTTTGTCCTACTACTAAGCCTACCTAGCGGAGTTAGGGCTATAAAGCCCTCTCTTAGAACACTCAACTAAGAAGGCTCGGCCAGAAAATGTAGTGTGGGATTCGAACCAATAACTTTTCGGGTGAAAGTTGGAGTCTGTATCACTGCTATATATGTCCTGACTGAATGGGATTGCGTCCCAATGATTTTACCAATTTCAGTTCATGCATGTTGGCGGATTGTAATATCCTCAGGAAGTTTCCGCGGGCTATATTTACTGACACCTGGTGGAAGTGGCCATTGACAGCTAGCTAAGGCGCGCCGCGCAGTTTGTATTTGGTTATCTCGAGCAGTAGGTATCAGCGGACGTCCCATGTTGTTACAATGTTTTCCCTGGGATGTTAGCCTATACTTATCAAAGTGTTAAGGAGGGAAAGTCAGATATTGAGGCTATGCAAACGATGCACGTTGGGGGGCAACCTTTACTCTGACCTCACGATTGGATAATTGACCCCCCCTGATCTTGAGCATTGCTCTGCTGATTCTAAGTTTCGTTTGTTTTTCAGTGCTAGAGATACCCCAGAGTGATGAATATATATTGGAGCTGGAAAGACATTCCTATGGATACTGTATGTAAATGTAGCCTATTTCTCTTTCGGTCGTTCCCCTTAACCAAGTTCTAGTGGGGGTTCCAACCATACAATCGGCACTGTAACTCAAGGCGACAAGGCTGTATAATTGTTCGGGTGGGGAGGGGTTAGCGTCTTCTACAAACTTACGGTCATATGCAGTTAGTTAGTTAGTATTTGTTAATAGTTAATAGTTAGTATTAGTTATTTGTCAATGGTCATATGCCAGAATTTGAGAATCTATTTAGCTTACTTTCTGAATAAGTCTCATTACAGTACTGATAGTGGGATTGATACAGCCGACAATGATGTGCGAGGCGTAATGCAAAATGCCCATATATCTCCTTTACTGTCAATACTTGTCAAAGTTTATCACAAAAAATTTGCAGGCACAACCACGTGCATCCTTAGATCAAGAGCCGTAACACGATCAGCAGCCTATCATACTATACCGCTTCCCCACTGGAACTTGACCAACTCAAGGCGATCCCTACGATACAAGGGAACGACTCTTTACAACGCACTCCCCAAGGACATACACGTGAACAAATACAAGTATTCCCCCTTTGAAAACAATAACAGTAACACGAGAACAGCAACATACAGGACAATTATAAGACTATGGACCAGGGACGAACTCAACAAATTACCTTAATGAATTAGGTAGGCTATGGCATTGAATATATAACACTAGTGTTATGGCTATAGTTAGGTAGTGAGTGCTACCCTCGCACGCCGCTGGCATGAGGGGGCACTTTAACTGTATTTGTAATTGGTTAAAAATTGTTTTAGGAAAAATACACGGTTATTAATAATTATTTAGTTAAATGAAAAGTTGTAGGCCATGATGTAAGTTAACTTTGACAGTAAAATATTTTGATTTTACAAACTAACACTTATAGTCCCTATCATTAAAATTGCATAAGGGGTTTCAGAGGATTTTTGTTCGTTAAAAATAGGCCCAAATAGTGTTTCTAACGCCTGCTTTCAGCATTTCTGCTTTAAGCACCCTGTCAGCCTGGCTGGGGGAGTGAGTCTGTTTGTTAACTTGAGGCACCCTAAGGGCAGACTCTTTCACCTCGGGGAAAGGGGAGTTGACTAACAGGGTCGACCTCCTGATTATAGTGGATTCCGAACCACTTGGGGAACATGGTAAAGTCACACGATTAAATGGGAAGTGACCAGGACTCGACTTATACTGCCTAAGCGCGTTATCATGTCCCACCAGGTTCCCCTGCCAACGCTGTGCACACTACCAAGTTGCCGCAGTTTGAAACATGCCTCTGCTCTAATGGAATCAACATGGTAAGGCCGTTGGCAAGGCCCAAATAGTGGGGTTTTACACATTTTGACATAAAAAGAAATTAAATTATACATATTAAGTATTTCTTTGTATTATTATTTATTATGGATTAATTGTAAGTGTGGGCCGAAACGTCCTAAATTCACCCTAATTAAAAATAAAGAAAATTTTCTTTCTTATTCTTTCTTTTACGAAGGCATTAGAACTTACAGACGAAGACTTATTAAAAACTTGCATAGAGAGGGTCTGGGGGTCTCCCCTGGGGGCATTCTTTTTAAAAATAAAGTCATGCTCGTATCTGTTGTTCGTTATTTAAGTCAAGCTCCCCCCTGTTCAATGTAAGCTTGCCTCAGCTTGTCCATTATCGCTTGTAGCCGATGTAGCTTGACATAAAGGACGCATATTGGTTTGCCAATGGCCAATCATTAATACATATGGGACCAATATAAATAATGCCAATATATCATGGGGTCGTTGACATTGGACAAGAGACCAATGGCCCATAGGAAAAGTACCAACTACAATAGTACAGTGAAAGGTAGTTTTAGCATTTCACATGTATTTATTTAGCCCAGTGCGCCCCCTCCCCTCTTTCGTTCCTACACTAATTGAAGAATAATAGATGGTAATGGCTTGTGTCTGCAGAAGTATAACACAGCAATCGCATACGGAATGTATAAAGATGGACTGATGTATTTTCATACATTTGCATTATCCATGATTTCTGCAATTTTGTGGTTATGCCATGTCAATGATACAGACAGATTCAAGTTTCTAAATAGTATTCACTTTGTGGAAGCGAAACATTATAAAATTAACTTTTAAACAGTCTAAATTTTATTTCTTCTTCTTCTCCTTCTGTAAGTGACAGTCTATTTATTTTGCATAAAATACAATAAACGGTTTCGAATTATTTTATTTGTATGGGAAAGCAATTTAAACCTACCACCTCCTTAAGGCCTTAAGTAGTAGCAGGACTGGACAAAAAGAGCTCAGCCTCAAATATTGTCATTCATAAACGCGCCTAAATTATTATTTTTTAAAATTCATATTCCTCCTGAGGTCATCAGCTACAGGTATAATTATATTACCTACAAAATGTTTCAATATTACATTTTTTCACGTACCTCAGAGCATATTTTGAGAAATTTTTACTGGGTGGCACAAATTGAAATCCTATTTTATATAGTGTAAACTTCGCTTGTATTTTATCCCCCCCCCCCCTCCATAAATAAGTTCAGATAAAAAAATATTAGGTCTATTATTTTTAATAATGGGTAGTATACCTAGTTCTACATGTCCAGATTAAATAATCACAATTTTTCAAGGTTACCAAAACCATATATATTTATATAATTACATTTATATAAAACAAAATTGGCGCCATAAATACGACGGACAACATAACTTTTGACTATTTTTTCTTTTTTTTTCTAATTTCTATTTTCGTTAGTCTTGGAATTTGAAATTTGTGACCAATTTCTGTGGGGCGATATGCCCAAAAGTAGGGGGCAAAATCACCTCACTGGGGGACACGCTTGCCCCAATGGAGCTTCCTTAAAATTTGCTCTGACGTACCTTCTGACAACGCTCGCGGAAAAGCCAGATCAAGGACACTTCCGTCAGTATCGCTACTCCTCCCTTTTTCGGTAGCCGCATCCGCTACCTTCATTCCAAACGGTAGTCGTATTTGTATCCGGTGAGTTTTGAAAAACCTGAAAGCAAAAATGTTCCAGCTTAATTGATAATACAATATAATAATTAATGACAAGATATACTGTACGTACGACATCGTATTATGATACTTCATGTGCGTGCCTGGTTTAAAGCTGACGTTTGACTTTATAATTATTAGAACGCCGCGAAAGTACCGGTAGTTCTCGCGAGAAATACTATTATAATGATAAATGGGAACGCAATAATATTATTAAGAAAAGTATGCAGAAGTCCATATTTTTTTAATTTGTCTCAACGAGCCATAATTGCATAACCTTGAATTTGCAGGAGTTAAACGAGAACCATGATGTTTTCAGATTGTTCCCAAATGTTATTCTACTCTGTAGTCCTGCAGCCTGATCATAGCGATTATAATACCGGTATTTATTTAATCCCCTGGTATTAAACATGTAAAAAAACAAATTTTGAATAACACTTTCCATTATAAAATTATCTTGTTTACATTTTTAATACCAGGGGATTAAATAAATACCGGTATTAAAATCGCCATGATCAGGCTGCAGCTACACAACGCCTACACTTTCACATATATTTAAATTGTCCGTGGAAGGCGAAATATTATGTGAAAGATAAAATTTAATGTTAAATTATTTCTGTGATTTTTGACGCCTTGTTGCACCGGACGCTTAATATACAATATAATATTCTATAATTGTTTTTCCTAGTTATTTAAACCATATATATTTTTATATTATCTTTATTTTCGTTACTATTGTTAGCCTAATTATGAAGAAGAAAAATTTGTACATTAAGTATACTTATCCATAGCTAAAACTATTAAAATTCCAATGAAATAAAATAGGTGTTCAAAGTTATACAATAGTTATTGAAATAGGCTACTTAATTGCATAATTCAAGAATTGCAGGAGTCTGGATTCAGAAGCTAGATTTATTAATGATATTAGGCCCTATTAGTGTGCAGGACTCGAGTTTGCATTAATTCCATTATTACCACACAAACTAGATTCCGGGGAATAAATCTAGGTCACACAAACTAGCCTGAACTGTTTTTGAAAGAAGCCGCCCTTCGTAAGATGGTATTCCACTGCTCAGTCAATCAACGATTCCGAGGTAGTGACCCAGTGTAAGCGGGTGGATCTAACCATAAGCCCAATACAGTCATAATCATGCTTGTTAGATGGCCACCCGGGACTCTGGTAATCAAGAATTCCCAAAGTTGTCTTCCCCAAGGTCATGTGCGCTAAACTTCTGCGCATTATTTCTGTTGTCATTTTTGCATGAGCAATTGAAAATTTCAAAACTGATAAGTTACATTCATTGAATTGTTTTTATTCTCTTCTTCTCTTTTTCTTCTTCCGCCTTAGTGCCGGGGGGTTACCCCGAACCCATTTCCTGAACTCGCCCTGGTCGCTTTGAGCTCGGCCATTGTTTTCCCTCTTGCTCCGGCGAGTTGTTCAATCATATTATTCATATTCTATTAACTTTTAAAAAGAAAAAAGAAACTAAAAAATTCAAATTAATATTAATTGAAATAATACAATATCCAACAGTCGCTTTTATAATTCGATATACAGTATATTCCAGGGACGCATTTAATTAAGCAGGCTACCTGCCTGGCAGCGAAGTTATCAGCCCCCCCCCCCTTGTCAGCACCCTCTCCGAAATTAACCCAATTAACGGTCCCGTCAGCTGATTAGCGATTTTGATGGCAAGGTGGTAGCGTGGGCTTGGCGGAATTCGAACCCACAATCTACGGTTAAGACGACGCCCCGGTTAGGCGGAGATCGTGGGTTCGAATCCCGCCAAGTCCAGTTTTTTCCATATCCTCTAATTTTGTTTATAACGAGGAGGTTACCTCTTCAACCAAAGTTAATTTGATGTCAGTGTTAAATATACCATAAAATACTACTATGTATTGTTAGTACTTAATTTAAAACTTTACCGGCCCTACAATGTGCCGACCTAGGCGTGTGCGCCAAATCGGAAATACATCACTGATGTAATCAACCAGGCCATCATCATCCAATTAACCTACGATATTTCCAATATTGGTATGGAACCCAAAACGGAGCGTTTGGTGCTGCCCAATTAGATTATTCCATTTCCATATGATGTGAACAGGATGGTGGGGTAGTATGAGGCACTGAAACCGCTGACAGGTGCCCTGGGATATTATCTTCTTTTATTTTATTACAATGACTAAATTTACCATGACTGCAAAAGAGCGAGAACAATTTCAAATTTCATTCAAGATTAAACAGTAAAACTGAATATGTCTGGAAAGTGTATTAAAGGTGGAAAAGAGCTAAAGTAGTTTGATGATTTCAAATCATTGGCGTAAATAGGGGTTCCTGGGGGGGGGGGGGGCTAAGCCGCCAGGTGCACCCGTAGCCCCCCCAGGATTTCTGGTGACATAGACGTTATGGAGGCTAAAGGCATAGTATCGACAATAATGAAAGGGAAATTAATTTTTAGCATGCTTATTTTACATGAAAAAAAGCAACATATTGACCAAGTACTTTCACAAAAAATATATTACTCAAAATGGTTTTTTTCCAAATCTTTCTCCGGGGGAGACCCCCGGGCCCCCCTCAGTGGTAGGTTTATTCGTCGTTGTAATAACTCACTTGTACTGCTTGCAAACATTGGCGTAAATAGGTGGGTCCTGGGCTAAGCCCCCCCCCCTAGAAGCCCCTTAGCCCCCCCCCCTAGGATTTCTGGTGACAAAGACATTATTGAGGCGAAAGACATAGTATCCACAATAACGAATGGGAAATTAATTCTTGGCATGCTTATTTCATAGGAAAGACATGAAAAAAATCAACATATTGACCAAGTACTTTCACAAAAATATATTACTCAAAATTCTTAAAACCTCAATATTTCAGACCCCCTCAGTGGTAGGTTTATTCGTCTGTAAAATCTCAACTGTGCTACTTGCAAAATCCGTAAAAACTCCCTAATTTGGGCTTATTCATCAATTTTTTTTCACTGGGGGAGACCCCTGGGCCCCCCTTTGTCCAGGGTAGAATATTCGTAAAACCTCACAAATTTGGACACATTTATCGATTTTTTATCTCCGGGGGATCAAAGTCTTGGGGTCCTAAAGCCCCCCCCCCCCCAGAAATTTTGGGAATTTACGCCAATGTTTCAAATTGATATTTACCCCTCCAAAAACGCTGCTGAAAAAGGCATATTTTCGCCAAAAATCGGCAAATTTGGGTGCACCCCATCACATTTCCACCCTCCAAAGTCGAACCACTGGCCCTATCACATCAAGTATAGCATAGCCTGAAAGAGGAAGAATAGACGAAGACATGGGTACAATTCAAATTGAGATAGACTTTCTACATCTGCCCAAAAAGTTGCTATAAACCCGCGTTACGGATGAAGATAACGGATGCGCATAACAGATGCGCATAACGCATCGTGGTAACACTTTTTCGTAAATGCACCTAGTATTCCAGCCAGCGCTCATCGATTTATTAGGCGTTGTCACGTCAATAACCTTACCTCTTCTCATAATACATAGGGATATAAAAGGCTATAATCTTAAACATCAATAACGCTAACCCTCTACTAATGTGTGTAATAGGCAACTTAAAAAGAGGCACCACTACAAAAAAAAAAAAAAAAAAAAATGGAGGCGCGGGGCATCGATCCCCGTACCTCTCGCATGCTAAGCGAGCGCTCTACCATCTGAGCTACGCCCCCTCTGATATGAAGTGTTCATTAGCCTGTATAAGATTTGCGAGGTACTCTAATTAAAATAAGTATCAATTGAGCAACATCATTGACAATGAATAAAATAAACGGTAAAAAATTATGGAGGCGCGGGGCATCGATCCCCGTACCTCTCGCATGCTAAGCGAGCGCTCTACCATCTGAGCTACGCCCCCTCTGATATGAAGTGTTCATTTGCCAGTATAAGATTTACGAGGTACTCTAATTAAAATAGGTATAAATTGAGCAACATCATTGACAATGAATAAAATAAACGGTAAAAAATTATGGAGGCGCGGGGCATCGATCCCCGTACCTCTCGCATGCTAAGCGAGCGCTCTACCATCTGAGCTACGCCCCCCGTGATACAGAGTGTTCATTTTATAGTATTAGACTTGTTAGGTTGACCTGTTTCGACATGGCATGGGTGGGGCGCTTGGCGTGGCCCCGGCAGAGAAATGTATACTGTGCTATATAGTGCACTGCAACTTCTTGTAAACATAACAAAAATGGTATTAGGTACCTAAGATATACGAAAGCTCCATAGCATGATTTTATTGCTGCGGCGTATATGACTCAACTCAGTGTAGTTTTATAATAACTTTTGATCCAGAATTGAAGCAAATATAGGTACTAGAAAAAATGTTTGTTTGTTTGTTTTCCAACATCGGTTTTCTGCATTTCTGCTTGAAGCAACCCTTTCAGCCTGGCGGGGGGAGTGAGAATTTTCGAATATTTTACATTGGTGCGTGTACTTGGCTGCTGGTACTGCCGACATCAGCCGACATCGACTGACATCTAGCGGCAGACTGCGCTACCATTAATTTTCGTTTATCCCGACAGTTGGTGCTGCGTGTGTGTTGTGTGTGACCACAATTAATTTACATGAGCAGTGACTGCGAGGCCGAAGGCCGCGGCAGGCGTTATATAAATTTCCACAGCTCGGTCCTGTACATAGATCGATAGATAGATAGATAGATAATAGATGTGGGAAAGAGAAATGGCCCTGTATAGTTAATGAAAGACGATTGTAATTGGCATGAGTCAGCATTACCCGAAGTGCTGTTTTAGGACCGCCAGGTACCATTATTGGTACTTGCTCGTGCGTCCGCTGTGTGATACTTGAAATCGATCGTAACGCCCTCTCTGCCGCTTTATTGATTTACCTACAGTTCTATACAGGAGAGATGTGACATTCAAGAGCGCCAAAAATATTTGAATCCTGGGGCCGCCTGCCACGTCTCTTAAATGGCTGGTCATAGGAGACGGGGGGGGGGGGGGGTAAGAAATTACAAAATATATTTTTGGCTGGATGCTAATGTTCCATCTCTCCTATATACAGTATGTTCTAGTTTTAGGTTAATCGCATACATACAATTTAATGAATGCGTATCCGATTGTCCTCTTCAGTCGTCTCAATCAGTAAATAAATCAGTGCCTCAATCAGTAAATAAATACATGTGTTGAGTTACGACACGTCTCCGATCGTAGAGACTCGCACCAGTACAAACACGCTACCACCTTGCCACGGAAGCACTACAATCATGACTTGCTGTGGTTCATTGGGTCATTGTCAGCACCCCTTTGTTTGGTGTGATTTTAATTTTTGCTTTCCAATTTATACGTAGTATAAGGAAAGCTTTGTGACGGTCGAAATTTTGCTTTCCAATTTATACGTAGTATAAAGAAATTTTCGATTCCGAGATTTCAATGGATTTACACATTTTAAGGTCCCAGGAACCCAAAAAAGTGGTTTTTACGAAATGTCTGTCTGTCTGTCTGTTCGTTCATTTCCGGGCAAACTACTCAGTCGATTTTGATGAACTTCGGCATTTAGGTTCACACAAATCATAAATCATACCTCGGGACCATTTTTTTTATTTGGGGCTAACTCTATTTGGGGGGGGGGGGGTTTATTCTCAAAAAACTCCAAAAAAACGTCTAAAAAAATTATTTCCCGAAAACGGCTCCAACGATTTCTTTTAAATTCGCATATATTGTAGTTGTTATTAATGTTGATAAAATGCGGGGGTCGCTTGCCCCTTGATAGTTTACTTTGGGGGGTAAAAAAATAAAAATATGTAAATTTTAATGAAAAATAACTAAAAAATAATTTTTCTGCGACACCTTTCTATCGATGATTTCTACCTTCAGGTATGTTTTAGGTGTTAAATTGAGTAACGAAACCGGATAGGTTGCTTTCCCAAAAAATATTTGGCTTTGCACAAAAAATTATTTTTTGAAAAAATGTTAGAAAATTCGCGTTCAAATGCATTGTGCAATTAATGTGTTGGACTGACCTTTCTAGAATTTATCTCACTTCCAGTGACGTCAGGTGGACAACCTCCCTCCCCGAAATAACGGAAATTTAACCACTGGAAAATTATTTACCATGAAATTACTCATATTCTCTATCTACTAATGTGCGTCAAATGGCGTACCAGCCAAGGCGTTGGCTGAAGAAGAAGAAGAAGATCTACTAATGTTGATAAATTGGAAAGCATGTTCGAGTAAACTCGGACCGGTTCTCTTTCTTTGCACGCATCAACAATAACATAAAAGTAAAAGAAAGAAAATACACTGTATAAACATCCTATTCGGACTCGTCATTGACCATCATGAGTCATCGTCCGGATGTCATAATACAATAATATTGGGTAATAGGCCAGCAATTTTAATTTTCACCGAGAATGCCGTTCCGGTGTAATATCGAGGTCTCGATGCCCACGACGAATTCGGCGTGAACTGATTCATTCAGGAAAATATGGGCGTCGTGCGACAGTTTTCCTTTTCATTGTCGCTTTCCTGAGCTGTCAGGGGTGAAACTGAAACTGCAGGTTATCGAGTTTGCGGCTCACGACAGCACTTTCACTGGCCACGCCCCCTTGTCAACAAATTAGCAAATAGTGGTCTCTAATGATGAAACAGCAGAATACGGTACTGCAGGGTCGTGGTCAATCTGAAATCTCCGCTGAGGATGTCAATCGCAGATGTTGACAAAACGTTTGGACATTCCTGTATTCGGTTACATCAGCAGGAATAATTGCCCAACTCGAGCCACCTGCACTCCTGCAGCACTCTCACACACTTACTAAACAACACATACTCACAGCATTATTGGAAAATTGGAAACGGGAGAAGGCAAACTGTTCAGACGGTCGTCGTCCAGTGCGTTTTTGATAGCATTTTGTCAAACATCAGCGACACACCCTGTATGAAACGGGCAGTGGTAAACTGTTTTAGATGGTCAACTTCTTTATCCAGCGCCCTCCTGATAGCAGTTTGCCAAACATCAGCAACTGACACACACCTGACACTCCCTGCATGAAACGGGCAATGGCAAACTGTTTTAGATGGTCAAGTTCATTGTCCAGCGCGCTCCTGATAGTAGTTTGCCAAACATCAGCAGCTGACACACCACACCCTGCATGAAATGGGCAATGGGAAACTGTTTTAGATGGTCAAGTTCATTGTCCAGCGCGCTCCTGATAGTAGTTTGCCAAACATCAGCAACTGACACACACCCTGCATGAAACGGGCAATGGCAAACTATTTTAGATGGTCAACTTCTTTGTCCAGCGCGCTTCTGTTAGCGGTTTGACACTACACGCTAATTCACACATCTCACACAGCATACAATATGCCTGGCGCACCTACCACTATTCATTGGTATATGGGAGTTCAGCCTTACTGCATAATAATTAACATGGGGAATGAATAAAACTCTCACGGAGCCCAATAGTTACAGTCCACGCAAAATGAGAAAAGTATGGACATGGAATGTTTTCATCCTGTGGAACACTGCAAAAATATTATTTGCACAATTTTTGTTATGCCTTGCATCCAATGCAACAAGGTAACACAAAATGGTGCAAGGAATATTTTTACAGTGTTGGACAGGATCAAAACATTCCATGTCCATACTTTTCTCATTTTGCGTGGACTATACCGCCTGAGGAACATGTTCTAAAGTCCCAACCTTCAATAGCCAATGACTTCACAGCATAGCATAACACAGTCTGTCGTGTCAAATAAAGAAGTTTTTTTTTAAAATATGAAGAAAATTTTTTAATCTGGCGGCTTAATTTCGAAGCGACAAATGGAGCAATCGAACGGCCAAACCGCATTTGCTCTTTATGTGTTTCATATTTCTATCCTATAAAGTAAACTTCACTTTCTATGCCTAAGAAACTATAGTATTTCCAACTAAGCATAGAATAAAATCTGAAGAAGCTACCCCCATCTCCCAGAGTGGGCTCGAATCCCATCAACACCCCGCGGGTAAAGTTTCCTGAAAGAAAGCAGCTTATGCATGGCGGTGCCGTGGAGTAGCCTATTCCTTACCAAGACTTTATGATGGAAACCGCTTTAAGACTTGGAAAACTTATTGTAACTTCTAATAACCACCAATGGCTATACCAAGTTAAGTCCACGAGAACAGAGCCTGTTTCAAACTGCAGCAAACTTGGCTATGTCCGCAGCTTTGGCAGGGGAACATGGTGAGACATGATAACGCGCTGAGAGTCTAGTCAGTTGAGGTCACCTCCGAATTAATCGTGTGGCTTTACTATGTTCACCCCTAGTGGTTCAGAATCTACTATAATCATGAAATCCACCCTGTCAATCTACTCCCCTTCTCCCCGAGGTGAAGGAGTGAAGGAGTCTGCCTATAGGGTGCCTCAATGTAAAAAACAGACTCACTCCCCTCCCCCCCAGACTGACAGGGCTGCTTAAAACAGAAATGCTGAAAGCAGGCATCGGAAAACCAAACAGAACTTCATTTAATAATTCTGGGACAAGACACTTTCTCGGGCCCCACTTATATGAAGAATGCATAGAATTTAAATGACTAAAAGTGAATACAATATACATCCTGAAGGGGTTAAGTCATTATCGGCATTATCTTGGTCCACAATAGAATTCACAGTGCATGGGCGACTGAGAAAAGCGTTTATTGTATTGAGATTAATACAAACACACCAAGTGCGGGGCCTCCGCCAAGACACAAAGGAAGGGGAGCGATCAAGTTTTGTTTATTTTGCTTTAGTCAATAAAGTTTCTTCGCTTTCTTAAATGTCTTGAGTGCCCCGATGGTGCATGAACATCATGAACATCTGGATAAGTCGTGCCAAATACATTTGTTTGTTTTATAACTTAAGGCCAAACGGGAGACCCCCTCTCTCTCCCGGGACGCCAATGCCACTAGTTTTGTGTGCAAGGTCCAATTTCACAGTAAATATTCATTGTAGAGCTAGAAAACAGTATTTAGCCACTGGAAGAAACATTTCTCGAAATTTTGGAACTTGATATGTTACTGTCACTAAACATAGATTGATCACAATCTTCAGAATCGAAATGTACAAGAAAAGAGTGGTAATGGTGTCAAGGGGGTGTGCTCCAATCAGTGGCGTAGTGTGCCTTATAAAAATTTGTTTGGGGGCCCTTACGAAGGGTAAAGATTTCTCACAAAAGAAAAAAAAAATGTTAGCATAAAATTAAAAGAAATATTTATTCATCATGATTATCTTATTTGAATTTTACTTGTATTACAATGTAATGCACAATTATTATTACTAAAAAAGGTTAATAAACACTGCTTTCCGTGGTTTATTATCGTATGGAGGCCTACATGATACACACATAATCGATATACTGCGTATATAGATTATTGTGGGACTCCGCAGCCCGCGATAACCGATGTAGGGTGTTGAACGTGTACGCGGGAAAAGGACAAATTGCTTTTTTTGACTTTTGTCATTTCTGAAATAATAAAAAAAATGGGGAAGTTTTTATTAATTTTTGCTTACGCACGTGGCCCGGGGTCCCCCTATAATTGATACGGCAGATACAGTGGTAGCTACGCCTCTTATTGTAAAATCCATCTAGGGCTTAAGTAAACATTTTGTTTTTGTATATTATACAGGGTACATATAACAATATACTGATAACCTGTCGTAAAGTAATGAGGTTATCCAATGAGCTTATAATATAATGTGATTTTCCATCCCCGACAAATGGGTTCCCACTGGACGTCGACTTGGCAAAAATTAGGGGGAAGGGAGCTGGAATATTCACATAGTTATATTGGTCACATCTGGACCACTCCAAAATGTTTTTTTTTTAATTAAGGTAATATTTAGTTATAGTAATTAAGATTTGGTCCATTCAATTGGTCGAGAGCTATTCCATCCACCATAAGGATTTTTCATTTTGGTTGCTATTTTGATAATTGGGTTAATACCTGTCAGCCGTCAATTTCGCCACACACAAAATAAACTAAAAAACACCTCGAAGTACAATGTATGAAATAGCCTACTTTTCGGCTAATTGAACAGACCAAATTGTTAAATCCTTATAACGTGCCTAAGTATTGTCGAGACATGTAGCGTGGTGGTACGGACTCTGACTTTCACCCGAAAGGTTGTTGGTTCGAGTCCTACACTTCCTACATTTTCCGACCATGCTTCGGAGGGCATGTAAAGCAGGTGGTCCCGGGCCTTCCTAGTTGAGTGTAAGAGAGGGCTTTGTAGCCCTAACTCCGCTAGGTTGGCTTAGTAATAGAAACAGTGAAGAGTCCTTATTAGTATTAAATTAAATAAAAAAGTTAAACCATCCTACTTTGGGGTGGTCCAGGGATGGCAAATGTATGTTAACGGCCTGCTTATTCTTAACCTGTATTTAACAATTTTAGCTTAGGGGTCTAACCTAATATCGTATAGTCTACATGGGCGTAGCTTGGTTTGAATCCAGGGGGGGGGGGAGCAAGTGCAAAAGTTCAATTAAATCGATTGGTTTCCGCGAGTTTACTTGAAATTTTGGAACATAAACTTTAAATTCTTATTCATTATTCATTATCTAGTTTAATCCCCGCACTTTTTTCCATTGTGTACATTTATCAAAGAAAACCTATTCCATTTAGTGTTAACTCGTCAAATCTTTAGAGACTCTAATTGACAAATTATTAATGCTAATGCTAATGTGTACGGATTTACTTAATAATTCAGAGTAGAATACAAGAGCGCTGAGTCAATCGACCAAAAACTATCAGTCCTTATTATGACTATTAACACAACAGGCAATGTAATTCCAACTAAACCTTTGTTAAATAGCATATATTACTGTACTCCTTATATTACCTGGTAGAAAAGTAAAGAAAGGTGAAGTCCCCCATGTTCCGATGAAAAGCGGTGGGTTAGTACTCCTCACGAAAACTTTTCTAAACGTAGTGAGAGCGGCCGGTGAGGCGGAAGTTCGCGGTTCGCGAAGTGAACAGTCTAATCCACTGAATTTTAACACTGTATCTCCAATGTATTTTGGGTCCGGTCCTTGGTTCGGTCCAACCAAAAATCCGGACTGGACCCCAGAGAATCCATCTCTGCTCGTAATTTGATAATTACCATACCATAAACGTCATCCTACGTCCGACGCATTTGTCAAGATTAAGGCTTCTAATTAGATTTCGGAATTTAAAATTAACTTACCGATCAATAGTGTAATCAACCAAAGACGACAGGTCCTCCTCGTAGTTTGGATAATTCATACGCGCCTCCAAAACCTTCTCAGTAATTGGCTTCGTCGTCTCCTTACTAGTCCTTTTCACCGACAAAAAATCCCCAAAGATACTAAAACCATCCATACGTCCCAGTTTGTCCAGGAAAACCAAAAACTTTTTCTGCAAACAAGGCAACGAAAAACTAATCATGCAATCCGAGTAAAGGCCGTGAAGTGCGCCATCCTGTTCTTCACCCTTCTTCTTTTTATTCTTCTTCTCTTCGGGGTCCACTTCGTTATTTTCGAAAGCACTGGTGTACAGGTTTTTAAAGTTGAGAAACCTTGCTGATCTTTCTGTCGTTGCTTCTCTTATTTCTCCTGTTGTTGAGCTCACTGAATTTTCCATGTCAGAAGTCGTAGGAGGTGATTCCTGGGCACCCGCACATAACGCACAAACCAACAGCCAAACTACAACCTTCATGTCGTCTAGTATTCACCACATCTCACGGACAAATAATTCTCAACCTTGGGCTCCGCCTCCTTATATAAAAGTGACGAGACCCTGAAGATTCAGGCATTATGACATGAATTTCTTATGGAATGATCTATTGTCGTGCTGCGGTGAAGAAGGGACCAAGTTGGTGGGGTTGCTGATGGTGATGGCACTTTCTTTCGCCTCAGTTGCCATTTCGTTGTTTCTATTTTTTAGCCATAACGATCTGTCACTGAGCCATCCGCCCGCGCCTATGCTCGCCATTTATCTTTTGCCTATTTTCTTATTGTCAATTATTGCTTGAAATTGTGTGTTCTCATGCGAGTTAATGCGAAATGTTCAGTGACAATAAGTGTGGTTACATTGGGTGTTTTGGTGGAGAAGGCTTTCACTTCTATCGGTTCCCACGCTCTAAAAGTGATGTATCGATACTTGTGCAAAATTTAATTTTAGTTGAGCAATTTGAACTTCGTTATATCATTTATCTCTGGGCAATAAGCGATCATCTGTAACCAGAAATGTTTTTTTTTTTTTTGGGGGGGGGGGTCCATCCGACGTCACAGGAGGTGTGGTAAATCAATATTTAAAAGTACATTCTATCTAGGGCACGATGCAAACATTTCGGGGGGGGGGGGGGTCCGGACTCCCTGGCTATGGCATTGATCTTATAACTGGATCAGCTGAATATAGTCATACCTTAACTTTGCCGATAGGGAAAATGGTGACAATAGTTTACAGCAACATTGCTGATCAAAACATTCCTAGGGAGTAAATAAATAAATAAATAAATAAATAAATATAGATTTTTTGTTGTTCTGATACTAAGTTAACCTAGCGGAGTTAGAACTATAAAGGCCTCTCTTAAACTCAACTAGGAAAACCCAGGACTGCCTGCTTTACATGCTCTCCGAAGTTTGGCCAGAAAATGTAGCAAGTGTGGGAATTGAACCAACAACCTTTCGGGGGAAAGTCGGATTCTGTGCCACTACCCTACATGTATTTGGAGTAGTGTTCATGAAAGAGTGAGAAACGATACTCTTCCAGTCCTGAGGCCTTTGCCCATCTATTTTACTTAATGCTTTTGGCTCGGTACCCTAGTACTAGTAACTTATCTGCTGGTGCCGGTTTTAACGCCCCAAATAATATCTGCATCTGCATTGGATACCTCAGCTTCCTGTGAGTTTAGAAAGCACAGATGGGGAAATGACGAGTAGAGTCCCTCCCCCCCCCCTAAAAAAATCGGTGGTCGTTACGAATGATAAATCTTTCCGACGATTAATAAAAAAATAATATATGTAGTGTAGTAGTAGTAGTAGTAGTAGTAGTAGTAATATACAGTATAACAGAAGTATGAACATTTATACTGCGCTGCCACATACGGCCCATTTAGGCTAACCTAGGTTTTGGAGAGAAATCACAAGGAAAATGGGGGCTCCAGGAGCTTCCCAGTGGTAGGTTTCTTGAAAAAAATAGGAACGACCCTGTTCTTATGTTAAAACATAGGCCATGTATTGAAGAATGCGTTACAATTTACTATTGTATTTCACACGTGCATGTTTCAAAAACATGTCTAGCTGAGCTTAGGGGCTCCAAAAGTATAAACCCGTTCCTGAGTCGCCCCTAACAAGTTCTTTGGTCTAAACCAGTCGTCCCCAAACTTTTTTTTATCGAGTGCCACTCCGAGGGCCAGATACTTTACGGCAGGCCGCAGGTGTAAAAAATGGAAAAGTATGAAAATTGACAAGGCACATTTTAATTTAATGAGAACCGTGAAAATGTTTCGTATTTTCTTCAACATTGCCCCATTCGCAGTAGTCTACTCGCAGAATTTTTAATGTTTTGTCATGACCCGCGGGCCATAGTTTGGGGATGGCTAGTCTGAGCCAAAGGGACAGTACGACAGCACCTGGGCGCTTTCTTCGAGCCACGACCTGGCGGCAAGTCACGCGGCTCCGAGCCCATGGTTTCACCCTCCTCACGATCTCATATTGTTCAGCAGTCGATCGCCGACACCGAGTCCGCCAATTACTTCACTCCACTCCAATAATACCATCATCATTTTCAGAATTAAATGCTACGTGCTTCATCTGCTCTGTAGAAACAATAGCTTTCAATGAGGTGGCGCTCATTTTATTAACAATGCGGTAGAGACATGTTTGTCTTACTTATAGTCTACCTGCTATGGTTTCCGATTAGGAATCGTTTAAAAGTCTTAAAGTAGGCCATTAGCTGTAATAAGCCGTATAAAGATCGAGCGCAGGGGTTCCCGTGTCGGTGGACCACTAGATTATGTGACAGAAAAATCGTTAAATTTCTAGGACCAAAATCAAGTAATTTGTGCCTACAATTACGTGCTTATCATTGATTAAATGCAGTGCCGGGTTTGGCCTTGTGGGGGCCATGGGGCCGGAATTGTATGGGGGCCCTTTCTCGGTGTGAAGAGTCTTATACCCTTAAACGAATATTCCACTATCAATTTAATCTAAAATGGAGACAGAGGAATCAGGATACCAGACTAGCCCGTAGACAGGATTATTGTTCGGGGGTGGCTGTTGCGATTGTAATCCTATCTAGTGTACATTTTTGTCTTGATAATTCTATTGTATCTAGTGTATTCTTTAGAGGTTACTCGCATATGAGTATATGATAGCATAGGCACATCAAACGTCAATTTATTGGCCGCTTTAGCTGCGCGGTGCGAACACAGGCTTATATTTTGCGGATATGCGGATTAAAAAATAAATAAAAATCGTAATGTTAACATTACGACGGCTGAGAATGTATAGTAATAATATTGGATTTAACCCTAAGAGGGGACCTGGGGGTCTCCCCTTGGGGGAAAATTTGAAAATATAAGTGCAAAATAATGGGGTTTTTCAGCAGGAAAGCTTGCAAAGGAATTCATATTCATATAGCTGCAAACAGGGGGCCCGGGGGGCTCCCCCGTAGGACATTTTTTGCAAAAATACTAAAATAGGCCCAACGATCCAGTGACAGAATAAACTGGTCAATTATGGGAAGATGTGTTTGCCTTATTGGTTTGTTTCGGTATTCTAATCGGTATCTACTGTAAATTTTGTATTTTGTGGCTTTTTGTGGGGGCCCCTTTTTTGTGGGGGCCCTGGGGCCATGGCCCCCGGTGGCCCCATAGCCAATCCCGGCACTGATTAAATGTTTAGGACTGGTACCGGTCGGATTTTATAGTTCGGGGCCATGACTTACTGTAACTTATTATTAATTTCCAATAACTCAGCTGTTTTATTTTCATATTTCTTACTTTGGCCACTGGACCACCGGATATACAATAGTATGTCTGTGGACTACAGATTTGGAACCCCTGATCTAGCGTAATCACGCATTTCGCATTCCTTACCTTCCTTAACTTTCCTATCTTATCTACCTATCTTGACTGAAATTACCTACCTTATCTTGTCTACCTTCAGCATTGCGTGTGATTACGTATATGTACAGTAAGTGGTACTGGATCATTTGTAGAGATATTTACATATATAGGCTACATTTAACACAGATCCTTTCACGAACTGACACCTGTTACTATGGCAATGGTCCTACCAGCCTACCGGTTATGCAAACTACCAAGTATCTAGACAGTAAACTGCAGTGGTCCGAGCATATTGAGGGAGCCACGGCCAAAGCAACAAAGAGAATGAATATGGTGAAGAGACTCACCGGAACAAAATGGGGTGCGTCCCAGGATGTACTAACAACTACATGCAAATCATACATTCGGCCGGTACTAGAATATGGCTCCGAAGCTTACAACACGGCCTCCGACAACACAAAGAAGAAACTGAGCACAGTGCAAAACAATGCATTGAGGCTTATCTGCGGGGCTGCAAAATCAACCCCCATCGCAGCCTTAGAAAGCCAGGCCGATATAGAGCCACTAGACACTTGCAGGGACAAGGCAACGGTGAAATTCATTGAGAGAGCATTAAGATCCAGTGACAATTTTTGGGAGAAATACAAAAATGCGCACCAAAGAATCACACCACTGCACAAAGTAGCAGAAATAAGAACAAAATACGGACTAGAAGAGCCAGTGCGAGAGCCTTTCAGAAGGACTGTCTACATGAAAGAGAAGCCGGAAATACCATCGTGCACTACTATTCCGGGAGTAAACCTAAGAAAGGCAGACGTTCCTACATTTAAACTTAAAGCTCACACTGTTGCCATGATTACCGAAAGATATCCATCCGATGAATGGATACACCTGTACACAGACGGGTCAGCCATGTCTAAGACAAGCGGGGCAGGATACTACTCGACAATAGCGCAAGCAGCCTTAGCTGTTGGGAAAAACTGCACAATTTTCGATGGAGAAGTAAGTGCCATCAGCGAAGCAGCTAATGAACTACTTCTACAACCAATAGCAAAGAAAGTAGTATTTCTATTGGACTCGATATCCGCGATACAGGCTATCTGTTCATCAAAGCCACAGGAAGGAAGAGAAATAAATATCTGCCAGGAAAGATTACACCTGCTACAAGAAAGGACAGATATAGCCCTGCAATGGGTATCAGGGCACTGCGATCTTTTGGGCAATGAAAAAGCGGACAACCTGGCCAAACAGGGATTTACCATGGAGCAACCAATCCATCCAATCTCCTACCACAGTACCTGTCACAGCATAAACAGCGTCTTCAGAGAGTCTGCCCAAAAGGCAAGAAAAAGAGCGGTGGAAGGAAAGCCCTGGGAACACATCGTGTCATCAAACAAACCAAGAGACCTTCCGAGAGATGTGGCAGTGGCGACTTTCCGAATGGCGACGGGACACGATTTTCTTCAGAAGCACTTGCACAGGATTGAGGTGGTAGACTCGCCATTGTGCCCCCTGTGTTTTACATCTGAAGGAACTGCAGAACATCTCGCAACCTGCGACGGCCTTAACGACGTCATCTGCGAGGCAACTTTGGAGGGACGAGCTTTTTTATACTGGGCGGCACGGCGTCGGATGGCCGGAAGGCCACGTACGGGCGTTGGCTGAAGTAAGAAATAAGTAAGCATGTCAATGGTCTCAAATTGTCCATTGTCACTTGTAGTCAGTGTAGGTTGACATGAAGGTATCGCGATTGATACGGTATTGAAACCGGGTTTAAATTCATCAATACCTTTCCACGTTCCATCAATCCACACTGGGCACATTAAATATATTAATTGCGGAGTAAAAAAATATACTCTATCAATGTTATTGAACGGATACGGTCCAGTCCCAATAGTAAGCTATTTTGAGAGTGAAACCACAGCAACTACAAAAAAGCCACAAATAGTTCTTATGGTTGTCGCGCTGTGAAAAAACCACTTGTTGATTAATTGAGACAAGGATGATACGCAAAAGTGATTTCGAGTGTAACACTTTCCATCTCCTTGTGGAATGCACATCCTTTGTAGTGATAAGGAGAAAAGCATCAAGTAACAAGTGTGAACCTCCACACTTTTGATAATGACTTTACTGAATTTACTTCACTTTTGATTCAATCAAACGAATAATTTGATAATTCCTGAATTTATGTCAATCTTGCAGGTTGATTTTCGCTATTGCTATTACATCTTCTAAAAGATTGTAATTGGGATAAAGTTTTGTATTAAAAACAATATCGTAAAATATGTAGAGGTTCCAAAATGCATTCAACGTTGTAATGCGTCCTGAAATCGAGTGAGCTCTTGCCCTTTTGTAGTCCATATTGGATGTAAAATTGCTATGAGGTGTGGGATTCGGATTAACCTCAGTTTGTGGTACTTCACTGCCCCATCTACTCATTTCTGTACACTTTTGTTGACTTCGTATTTATGAATTGGTATATGATTGCTTTCAATCAAAAACCTTTCACGTGAACCCTTCTTGACGCCTTCTCCCATGACGCGATCAACTGCTTTTGATGTCACTTAAAATGTATTTGTAAATACAAAAAAATCTTTTACGTAACTTATACTGGCGCCAACTGTAGCAAATATTTTCGGGGTACTCGGATATTTAACTATTTTAGTTTGGAGTTGTGGCCGGCGTAGTGACATCGAGGACGTATACCAGTTTGCCAATGGCCAAAATTGCATACCTACGGAAGCAATATAAAGAACCGGTCCAAGTTTACTCGAACATGCTTTCCAATTTATCAAAATTAGTAGATAGAGAAAATGAGTAATTTCATGGTAAATAATTTTCCTATGGTTAAATTTCCGATATCTCGGGAGGGGGGAGGGGGGGGTTGTCCACCTGACGTCACTCGTCACTGGTGGTGAGGTAAATTCTAGATAGGTCAGACCAACACATTACCACACAGCAATACTAGCAGTGCACGCAATGCATTTCAGCGTGAATTTTCTATCATTTTTTTAAAAAAAAACATTTTTTTGTACAAAACCAAATACTTTTTTGGGAAAGCAACCTATCCGGTTTCGTTACTCAGTTTTACACCTAAAACATACCTGAAGGTAGAAATCATCGATAGAAAGGTGTCGCAGAAAAATTATTTTTTAGTTATTTTTCATTAAAATTTACATATTTTTATTTTTTTACCCCCAAAAACTATCAAGGGGCTAGCGACCCCCGCATTTTATCAACATTAACAGCAACTACAATATATGTGAATTTAAAAGAAATCGTTGGAGCCGTTTTGGGGAAATAATTTTTTTAGGCGTTTTTTTGAAGTTTTTTGAAAATAAAAACCCGCCAAATTGAGTTAGCCCAAAATAAAAAAAATGGTTCTGAGGCATGATTTTTGTGAACCTACATGTCGAATTTCATCAAAATCGACCGAGTAGTTTTCCCGGAAATGGACGAACAGACAGACAGACATTTCGTAAAAACCACTTTTTTGGGTTCCTGGGACCTTAAAACGTGTAAAATCGAATCGAAAATTTCGACTGTCACAAAGCTTTCCTTATACTACGCATAAATTGGAAAGCAATAATGTCCGAAATACATGGGGTCGTTGGCATTGGAAAGGGGACCAAGGGGCCACTTAAAGTAGGTCAATGTACGTGAAAAGTTCTTCAGGGCGTTATTATTATTAATAACATAGAGTTCTCTTATAATGTCCTAAACGCCTGTTAGTTGGTTCGACAAGAAAAACTATAGGTAATAACTTGCATTGCTATTATAGCCTAAAACTGTATATATTGGGGGTATACTGTATATACAATATTAATAGTTTATCCCCCTCCCTCAAAAAAATATTCCTAGATCCGCTAGTGCGTTCATGAGCCTGTATACCTATAAATTTCACTGAATATCTGTCTTTAGGTTTTAGGACACCGAGGAAAATATAGCTCGCTTTCCATGCTTTGATTGACTGGCAGGTTTTCTGCAGATGGCTCGCCATCACCCTGGAGTCTCTTCTCGTCTCACTCACTCTTCTTTTATTAATGGTGCTCGGCGGTCGGCTTCCTCCCTCGGATAGTCGTGAATTACGCCAGTATGCCAATGGTATGGAGGCAGTTGGGCCCTGGTAACAGAGCTTGTACGTACAACAGTTCCACTCCCTAGGTTCAACTCTAAATCTGTACAAAACTGTATAAATTAATTGCTATAATAAGCAACAGAAACATGTGGCATCGATGCCTCCACTCCCCTCGATCCCTTCAGCTCCACGTATGTATTGGCCCCTACATCCTCCATCATTTGCTGTAAATACTCTTTTCTGGGGCGACTGGGTCGGTTGACACCTTCTATGGGTTCCCTCTATGATGCAGCTTAGTTCTCCTGTCTAAGCAAATGTCGCATCCAGTGAGCTCTTCTTGTACTTTTCGATGCAACCCGAGTTTTGGTTTCGCTTCTTCTGGTTTGAACCTCTTCATGAACTTGCCATGGGCTTGCCAAGGTATTCGTAGCATGCGACGATAGCACCACATCAATAATGGGTCTGGAACACTAGCCCGAGCCCTTTGCCTTGTTGGGCCACGATTCTCACCCTTACTGTCAACTTAGAGCCCCCTGTGGGCTTACTACGCCAGGATGGCCTTGTCATTGGCATCTGAGAGAACTATCTGGGTCAGTGGGTCCTGGGACACAGCTTCTGCTAGTCGCGGGCAAACCTGAAGTTGGCAGTCGTCTTGTCGTTGTCCTCATCCGCAAGTCAGGGGGTGATTTTGAACGATAGGGAGATTTCATGCAAACGCAGACCCCGCATCGATGGACGGAGGTTTCTTCTTTGCTTTTAAATAATACAATATTGCGTAGTGGACAGAATAGATTTCGTACTAGCGCCGACCCCGCTTTTCCTCAATGCTAAGCTATCTTTGTATGTAATTAAAAATTGAAATAAACTTTTAAAGGAAAATCTCTCTCTTTATTGACTCCATAGTATACCAGACAACATCATCAACAAACTAATAATATTAGTGCGTTGCTTGAATTTGAGAAATTTATAAAATTTTCTTATTACCATGCTGTGTTATAAAATGGATCAACTTGAAAGTAGGAGGTTAACTTAAGAGCGTTCAGGCCACAAAAAAGAGTTTCTGTGTATCACACCAATAAGGGGCTCGTCAAGGTATAAACAATGCACTTTCCTTCAGTCCTGTCTTTCAAATTTCGAAGTTTTTGTAAAAATTCTGATTCAAAATTTTAGTCCCTGGATCCACCACTCGGCACTCACAACTCCAGTTTTAAAATTAGTTGGAAACGCACGAGTATATTATTACTATTGTAAACTTTGCGTCTATGGTGAATGCTCAGTTACTATACATAAGCCTTTAACCTAGATAAGTATACAATACATATACGTCCCGCGTTCTTTTCTTACATAAAGGGTCGCATAAGTGATTTGCCTGCAGCCGAGTGTTCCAGATTTGGTGGAGGAGGAGGGGGAGGCAATTAAGGTCCCCCACGTTTTAATCAATTTGGAAAAAAAATGCATTACCTAAATCTGTTTTTTTTTCTCAAACATTTCGAGACCTCAGACTCCCCTCATTTGCCGCTTTACAAGAATAATTAACATTAGTTTTTTTTGGTAAAATATTTAAACTTCCTTAACTGAAACACTACCCGTATTAATGAATAATTTATCCAATTTTATCATTCCGTACCAAGCTGGTACCTAGCTCGTTGAAAGAAAGAAAGACAAAGCAAACAAACAATAATGAAAGGATATTGTCCATATTTCCCATTTGGGCGGATTTCGGCTCACTCTTACCCAGGTACAATTAACCTAGGTGTAGTCATTAGCATTGAAATTGGAATCCTCCAAAGGGGGAGAGAAGCGGCCAATATATTACATAGCACTTGGGGAGGGAGCCTCACAAATTTCTGAATCAGGCCCTGATTAAGTCAAGTATTGGGCATGGTGCTAATTTTAAATTTGAACAATAATAATATATAATATAATAATTTTAGCATATTTTTTATTATTTTTATTTCGTCCTCACTGGTCACTCCACCAAGTGAGGGAAATACATTGAAAAAATAGTGCGTTACAAAAAGGATTTCGGCGCAGGTACCTCCGGATGCAACATCCAATGAGGCCTTGGCCCAAACAAATACATGCCATAACTATTTTTGTTGTTCCCGTTTGTTACGGGTAACATTCGTATATAATAAATACATAAGTAAGGTAAGATATATTATAGGTAATAACTAAATAATAATATAACTATAATAATTAATTAAATTAATTAAACAATCATTATAATTATATTATATATAAAATTATAAGGTAAATATATTACATAAAAAATAATTTTCCATGAAATGACATTCCCATTTCCCAGCCTTTCCACCATGTTTTTTGACCCTGACATACTGACACTGACCCCGCCAACTTGTTGCTTCTCAAATCAATACAGATGATAGGGAGCAGACTAGATGGGACTTCCCGACTCGGAGCTATTGATCAGAGCGTCCGACTCCGGGTGGAGCGCACCTCACACCTCCAGATCGATTCCGCCGTGCGACCGAACCAGTTCAATACTGGTCTGATGCGTGCGTCTGTCGTCCTATTGATTCCGTGCCACGTCCTGGCTGTCCTGCTATCCTGATACTTTCCGGTCGAGTATTGATGAGCGGTGGCGAAAGCCTGCGCAACTTTGAAGCTTCAGAGGGTGGGATCGATCTTAGGGGGTTGTTGCTGCTTTTGGATGGGGATCAATGTGTTGAAAGGGAGCTATGTAGGTCAGGGTTGCTATAGATAAGGGGAAAGTTGCCTAAGGAGGGTTTTCATTCATCTGATGAGGTCATCATACTACATACATATATACTACGATACTACAATATACTTACTACATTTACTACAATATATCGTATGCGAGTATTACGTAGTTTTATTTCTTTTTTTAGTGGCGGAGATCCTAGCGGATATTTGCACCGTTAGGTGGAGGTTCGTTATAGGTGGTGGTGATGGTTTGGTAAGTAGTTTTTAGGAGCGCACTGGACAACGAGGTTGCCCAGGGACCGTCTGAGATAGTATTTTATGGTCTGTACTTGAGAGTGTGGTGAATACTCCCTTAATATTTCAAATATTAAGATATAAATAAATAATTAAATAAAAATAAATAACCAATAATTTTATAGAAAGAGCGAGTCGGTCAACGTTTTCTGCATTATTGTTATTTTAAGTAACCATTCACCAATGCATTTTCTTAATACTTTCCAAAGTACCGAATTCTTGCCCCCAGAATTTTTAAAACTCGGCGTCCCTGTCCTCGATAAGAAGTAACATGCCGAGAATTTCTCGATTTTGCGAAGTATAACTAAACGGATTTTCCCTCCGGTTATTATAAACAAGGTAACTTAATAAAAATATTACATGTACATAAAAATATAAATCACAACCGGTTTCGACCAATCGTCATCGTCAAGTATATTAACAGATAGAAATAGATTAATAAAAGAATAAAGTTGGAATATGTAAATAAAAAAACTGTTCTATTTTTAGTCAACCTAGCGGAATAAGGGCTGTTCCTATTCCTCTCTTACACCCAAGGCCACCTGCTTTACATTCCCTTCGAACTCCGAAGCAAGCATGTAGCAAGTATGGGACTCGGACCATCTAATGTTACTATTGAATTTTTATTTATTGCTTTCCTATTTAAAGCTTTGTGATAATCGAAATTTTCGATTCGGGATTTTAGTGGATTTATACTTTTGAGGTCCCAGGAACAAAAAAGTGGTCCACCCTGTCGGTCAACTCCCCCTTCCCCGTGGTGAAAGAGTCTGCCCTTAGGGTACCTCAAACAGACTCACTCCCCCCGCCAGGCTGACAGGGTTGCTTAAAGCAGAAATGCTGAAAGCAGGCGTTGGAAACAACAACAATAATAATTGCTGAATATTGAATTGTTAGAATAATTTGCCAGGATAAATTCAATAGGTAATGTTCTGAAACTGTTCTAGTGCAATAATGTATTGTAGTAGGAGAAACTCTCATATAGAGATACCGTAGCGCTATCTATTGATTCATCCAACAACTGATTGCTCTGAAAGTTACCTGTGAGATGCCGCTTTGAGTTTTCGCGCCATTATATTTAGTTTTCTATTTTGTTTTGCCGTATTTTGTCTTTCCTAAAACGGCGCTATTTTTACTGTGTTCTGTGAGTAATTTCATAACTTCAGGTAGATAATTAATAATAATATTAGTAGGATAGTGTATTGTGCAGAATAACTCCGCACCACTCACACGCTTCAAATGCTGGTTATAATGATAATATACATTATAATCTAGCCTACCTAAGGCGCCCATTCCACCGACCGGCTAGGGCTATTTACAAAAACGGACACGTGGTAGCAGACATTCAAGACTTAGGCGGGGTTTCCACCGACCTCGCATTGCAGAATTGACGGAAATGTTTATTTTCCTCTATGCCATAGTTAAAATTGATCAATGATCATACAGTAAAATCACAAACAAACAAACTAAAATTAAAAAATGGCGTCATGGGATACGTTAAGTACAAACAATTTAATAGATTTCTATAAAAAGAAAAATTCAAATTTCCGTCAAAGTCATTTGCATTCTGCAATGTGAGGTCGGTGGAAACGTCACCTAAGTCTTGAATGTCTGCTACCACGTCACCGTTTTTGTAAATAGCCCTAGCCGGTCGGTGGAATGGGCACCTAAAGCACTGTACGGGATGTGTAGGTATCTAATGACCCTTTCCCCATTTTTAAAGTCACGTGGTGTGAGAGCTAATAGCCTTAATACACCTGGAGCAGAGGCCTCATTTCTGATTTAGCTTCGGGGGGGGGGGGGGTGCCTTTTTTCCTATGTACCCTTTACAAGAAATGTGGGATTTCCCCACCCCCGCAAACCAGGGTAGATTGGTTTATAGTCAGTTTCGCGATACTGCCAAAAATGTGGTTTATGATAATAGATAAATTGCCCGATTTTTGAAAAACGATGAGCTCATTAAATAAACAAATGTAGAGCAGAGTTTATAGGCTACAATTTAAAAAAAAATATTACATCAGTTACTGTACCTTTTACACAATAGGCTACGACTGACGGGGTACCCTACTTTTAGTGGTGTTAAGCATATGGTAAAATAAATAAATAAATAGAGACTTTTTTTGTTCTATTACTAAGCCAACCTAGCGGAGTTAGGGCTATAAGCTATGCCCGAAGCATGGCCAGAAAATGTAGGAAGTGTAGGACTCGAACCAACAACCTTTCGGGTGAAAGCCAGAGTCCGTACCACTACTCTACATGTCCATATGGTATGGAATATATACTCTTACATGTATTTCAAGTATAAACAGGGGCAAGCCAAGTTACCCCTCTTTGAATTTGTAAGCTACCTACTTATTTTTTAATAATGCAACTTTTCCTATGGGACAACATTGGCCCATTTTGGAGATGATTTTCATTTCTGCATTTTGAGATTTACGTTACTTTGGTGATGATATAAAATTATGAAAAGCAGCGAGGACCAAAATTATTATAAATGATTCAAAAAGCTCACTTATCAGGTATAAATAATCTCATCAACTGAACTCATTATGCGAAAAAAATCCAGTTACCCTACTTTGCACTTGTATGGCAGTATATGCCTCTCGAAAGTTACGAAATAAATACGATGACATTTAATTTTTGAATTTTAATATTTTAGTATTAAACATTACAATAGTTTTGCATATCGAGCTCGTATATGCCCCAAACACCAAACAGCAATGTTATAACAAATTTTTAACTGTACTTCCGGTCGTTAAGTCTTTTCTTTTAGTATCGTATAACGCTACAAAAGTCTACCCTTACCGTATGTAGCCTAACATGTCCTTAAGGCCACAACGCCATTGCCTTATTCCTTATTAATTCATTTAAGTCAAATATGTATTAATTAAGTAGACTAAGAATAGATTCTCTTGTGTCGTACAGTATTAGGTCATTTCACAGTTGTTTATTTAGATTTGATAATAAGTTATTTGTGTCATAAAGTCAGTAGGTGTAATGTCATATTGTCTCCACATTTTCAGTTGGTATTAGTCACCAAATAAAACTCCTAATTATTAAAAAAAAGGTATTATTATTTAGATTGTCAGTAGTTAACAGTATATGCGTACATTTAGCAGTTTAGTTAACAGTTATTACCCTAGGTAAATTATAACCGAAATAATTACCTCAAGAGCTCTGTATAGTACAGTTTGTTTGTCAGTCTAGTGAAGAACTGAAGAATAACAGAATTAGAAAAGATGTATAGTAGTATATATAGTGAAGCAAAGTTAAAGGTAATGAGTCTACGTAAAGTGGGCAGTTAATAATCTATAGCAATAAACATGAGCAAAGATTCAAATAAGTTACCTAATTATTTTGGACAGAGTCCGAGTCAAGTTGAATAAATATATAAATTAGATAAATTATTAAAATTATAAATTCAAAACACTTTGGAAGCTTCTTTGACATGAAGAAGTAGCTAAATTTTAACATTAGCCCCAAGTGTAAGGCCCGGGACACATGCTGGGCGATTCATGCAGTCGTGATTTGCTGACCTCCTTTCCATTGTAGGCAGGCGCGGATCTAAGGGCGGGGGTCTATGGGGGCTATAGCCCAATATTTCAGCCCTATTTTTCAAAAAAATTTCGTATTTAATCTTAGCCCCCTCCTTGGTCTCATTCTAGATCCGCGCCTGATTGTAGGAATAGGGCTAACCCATAGAGTCTGCTTCAGAAAATTTCTATGATCTGGTCTGCCTGGGAGAAAACCGTGCCAGCTTTCTAAATCATCGAGAAATCGACAAAAAAATCTTCTTCTAGCCCTATGGCTACAAACCGTGACTGCGAGAATCGTCTATGTATACCTGGCCTAACAAGTTATATATGGCAGGTTTATGAACTAACCAAAGCTTTGAGCAAAAGTCCAGTTAAATATTTAAAACCCTGTTAACTCGAATAAATAAATAAATAAATAAAATAATTACTTTAAAGAAGTCTAAGCCATTTTTACAAGCCTGGGAAGCCAATTACCGAAGGCTAGCTCATGGGGATCTTTGGAATCGCGACCTTCCTCGGCCCAGGTCCATGCTGGGGTGTGCCCGTGTTCTTCGCCAGGGCTGGCCTGATGCACGTGAACCTCCGGTTGCAGATGGATCCTGGGATGATGCTGACGCTTCCAGGTACTGTCATGCGCAGGCGCGGAGCTGTGAATTATGATTGGAGCGACTGGAGCGGCGGGAGATGGCGCGGGAGTCGATGGAGCGGGTGGTGGTGGCGTGTTGGACTTGCCTAAAGTATGATAGAGAGTGTCTCATTGTTTTGATAGGAATGAGGGTTACATTGAAATTGTTATAATTGTTATAAAAGACGCATGCACTGCATAGTGTTTGCTGCAATTGTATATTGTAGTATTGGGATGAACGTTAGATGACCATGTCCAAAGGAGACATTAAGCAGTGAAACTGTCTCAATTTAAGAGTTATCATTATAATCACAAAGGGTTTAACGGCTGGAGTTACTTGATGATGCAGTAGAATCCGGGATGATTGGCCGTTTTGTTGCTGGTGAGCCTCCGAAATATAGAATCTTAGAAGTCTGCGCAGTTCCACTGAAGATGCCAACCGCAGATGTTGACAAAACGTTTGGAAGTACGCTTTCAGAGCGACCACGACCTATCATCACGGATTTTACTGCTTCATTGTCACTGTTAATTGTTTTCCTTGCGCCCTAAGAGGTTCCCTCTGACCTGGTCATCTTACAGTCATCCCTACTATACAATCGCAGATCTTTACAATGGTTAGTGAGAAAATGTATAATTTTATTGTTAGTTGATAATCTACTATATGTGAAATGACGTGGTAGATGGTTTGTTATGATAATGATGTTTCCGTTAGTAAGAAAATGAAATTAGGGTTTATTTAAAAATTATAAGAAGAAACGGAAGAGGTTTTCCCAAGTCGACGTGTACAGATTTGCAGCCATTGAGATAATTAAAATTAACTTTTGATATAAATTCTATAAGGCACTGATGCTTATATCAGACGGCCTGTTCAAATATAGTCCAAAACACCGTCCACTAGTTACATTGTCAGTTATAAGGGGGCGGAGTTGTGACGATCACCGCGGATTGGCCGCAGGCATTCATTGCCATAGTTACACATTATCCAATGAACGTCATTGCTTCGCTTCCCCAAATATCCGTCTGGAAACTAATAGACAGGCAAACAGAACTATTTCAAACAGTTTAGTCTCAATTTATTCAGTATAAAATACGTGCATAGAGATTTTAGCTTCCAAAATACTCGAAAATGTGTCATACAATTAATAAGGAAAGTTGGTTGAAGAATACATTTACAAACTCTCCTTCACCAATCATAACAAATTTCAGATAAATAATATGGTACCGTATGTACGAAAGCCGCGTACTTAACTGATGCATTCCTAATTTGCCCACATTTTTACTTTATGCAAAAAAAAATGCCCGTATAGGTTTATTAAGAAGCATTTGCATTCAATACATACAGTACCTATCTACTATAGTACTCTACTGTTATAGACTGTATAACTAACTTATATACCTTATATAGTCAAACTTATTTCTAGCCACAACTTAAGTTAATTTTTCAGTGTTTCCGTGCAATTGTTCCTACATTCATTTCCAATTTTTTGGCATACATCAAGATGGCAACGCTGACGAAATTTATCTATCTGATTCGTGCAATGTTCGATTGTTAAATAATAATTTCTGAGATGCTAACTTTTTTTTAAATTTTCCTCCTTAAATTGTGAAACATAGCAGTAATTATTATCAGAAAATTACTTTATATTGGGACAGTACCGTAATAAAAATATCAAATTGGAAAACAAGTGGTACTATATACAACTAGTAGATCTGGCCTAGGCTAGGTATTGTAGAGGTATAAGAGAAACATTTTGAGCAAAATGTAAATTGTAAAGTAGGAAGAAATGGTGCCTAGACAATTATTATGATATTGAAATATTATGAGAAATGGCACGATTGCGCTAGAACTAGTGGTAATATCTGATTGGGGATTACCGATTTAAGTCTATTATAAGTACTAGTAGTATGGTTTGATACAGTCCCAGGCCACGGTGTGGGCCCATAGGACTCCAGTGGACCTCCTGATTATAGTGGATTCCGAACCACTTGGGAAACACAGTGAAGTCACACGATTAGTTCGGAGGTGACCAGGACAAGTCCTACCATGTTTCCCTACCGGCACTGTGCACACGACCAATTTATCTGCAGCTTTGAACCTGCTCTGGTCCGCTGGATTCAACTTGGTATGGCGGCCGGCCGGCCGGCATAAGTAGGTCTAATAGATAATAATGTCACATTATTGTGATTACAAATTCGTAAATAGGAATATAAGTGGTAATATTGTCGAATTGGTTGAAAAAAATAAATGAATATTTGAGGGAAATGTGAAATGTATAGACCTATTGAAAAGGCCAATCTAAATTTTAATATTAATTATTAATTAATAAGCTTATTTAGTGTTGGTAATGGACTTGAACAAGATTTAGTGGAGCGACAAATTGAGTTTTTGACAATTTTGCGAAAATTACTCATAAAATTCGATTAGGAGCAAAGCAGGCTGGGTTTAAATGTAGCCCGACGGAGTTAGGTGGGGGTTTACGCTCTAGGGCCCAAATATGAGGCCTAAGTCGTCATTAACCCAACGAACTAGGTTTAAGGGCTTAAATAGAAAATAAGAGATAATGTGGAACAAATAATAGGAACATTTGAGTGAAATGGCACGATTTTGCAAGAGTTACTGGTAAAAGTTTATTAAGGGTAAAGCAGGCTGAGTTCCCATGTAGCGTGGCGGGTTAGGTACGGGTTTAAATAGGAAAATAAGAGATAATGTGGAGCAAAAAATAGGAAAATTTGAGTGAAATGGCGCGATTTGGAAGAGTTACTGGTGAAATTTGATTACGAGTAAAGAAGCATGGGTTCATACTTCACATGTAGCGCGACAAGGTAAGGTGGGGGTTTAAGGGTTTAAATAGGAAAATAAGAGATAATGTGGAACAAAAAATAGGAAAATTTGAGTGAAATGGCACGATTTTGCAAGAGTTAATGGTAAAGTTTGATTAGGAAAGCTCTCGGTCAATCGACTCTCAACAGTTTCACCCTCGATTCTTTCAGTCTTCATATCTACAATAGGTTTCATAAGGAAGTCAATCCTTACTCATGAAAAGGTTCTTGACGAATACGATTTTGGCGAGCATGTAGGCCAGCAGGGATAAAGTCACCGCCTTCCACGACAGAATTTTGGCGGCCATGATGCCGAGGGGTAGGACGACACCGAGGAGCGCGATTTTGAGGCCCATCAGCATCTTGGTCAGCAGTAGCAGCTCGTATTTCTTGTATTTCTTCTTGCGCCCACGGCCTAAAAAGTAAGGAAAAATACATTTAAAAATAGAATTATGAGGAGATTATTTTGGAGCCAAAATGGCAATCGTAGGAGTGCGGTTCAAACCCACCTCTGCGCGACAGTGGGCTGGACCAATACAGTGTGCTCCAAGATAGGCCAAATAGGCTGAATAAGCTCTGTCTTATGTGCAAACACTTACCACAAACAGCAAAAAATGAGTAAAAATTAATATTTTAAAATTAAATCCGTAGAAACTTGATTTTTTTTTTGGAAAAAATTCCCCTTGGAGGAGTTTCTGAACCCCCAGTTTCCTGTAATAGGCTAAGCATTTTAATGAGATTAATAAATTCTAAAAATCAAAATAAACGAGAGAATCGTTGACGCATTTTAAAGTATTGTTGTATTAAACAAGATTCTAGTTTTATTAACTGTATCAATTTACTTTTACATTCATGGCCCCCTTTGCTAATATCTTATAGTGTTAATAAGAAATTTTTCAATAAAATGAGGCATTTCAACTTCCCTGTAGTCTCTCAGTGGGGACAACGGGACAGAAGATGGGATTGTCCCGTTCAAAGCGGTACGAATTGTTACCTTGTAATGCTCCAGTGTAATAGGCACCTTAGAAAGAGGCACCACAAACAAAAATGGAGGCGCGGGGCATCGATCCCCGTACCTCTCGCATGCTAAGCGAGCGCTCTACCATCTGAGCTACGCCCCCTCTGATATAGAGTGGTCAATTTCTAGTATAAGATTAGTGAGGTGCTCTAGTTAAAACAAGTATAAATAGAGCAACATCATTGACCATTAATAATAGCAAACGGTAAAAAAAAATGGAGGCGCGGGGCATCGATCCCCGTACCTCTCGCATGCTAAGCGAGCGCTCTACCATCTGAGCTACGCCCCCTGTGATACAGAGTGTACATTTTAATGTATAGGACTTGTTTGTCTGACCTGTTTATACAGGGCATGGGTGTGGGGCCCATGGCGTGGCTCCTGTGCTATGTATAGTGCACTACAGGTAAACAACATTAAGTTTTTTTTTTTTTTTTTTGGCTTTGAAAACGAAGTTATATTCATTTATATGTCGAAATTGCAATCAGTAATAAATTCGTCTAGGATGCTAAACACAGAGACGTCACTCAGGAGCTGAATGTATGTAAAAGGAACTGTGGTCTGCATAGTTAATTTATTAAAAAGCACCGAGCGAGGTACATTGAAACTGGGACAGGTCATAAAAAGATGTTCAAAACTGCCCTCTATCGAACCGCAATAAGTACAAGCAGGGCTGTTGCCTCTCCTCAAAATTTTGCGAATATAACTAGGGCTAAGACCGTGGTCCGCCCTTAATCGGCAAAGAGATACCGCCATTCGCCTAGGTGCTTTTCCAATTTGTTTGAACCATGGCACTCGGGGAGGGGATGGGTTGAAAGTTTTGAAGAATTTTCCCGTCCCAGATATTCTGTAAGCTAGTTCCCATTTTTCTCTATACAGAAGGTTGATTGAGGGATAGTACTCTTCTTTGGGCAGTTTCACTTCAATCAGTGTGCCCTTCTCCGCACCCACTTTAGCCAAGGCATTAAGTTGAGTCACAAGTGACATTAGAAAAATCAGTAAGTTGACTGCGACCTGCCGGGCAGTTGTTGTTCGAACAACAGTCACCATAAAAATGATATATTCTGGTACCTACTGGCTCCTGTATATCATGGGAATCCTGATAAATATTTTGAAAATTTGAGTTTTGTACCAAATTTCAATGTTGCATTAATTAAAAAAAAGGACTTTTTATTGTTTCTATTACTAAGCCAACCTAGCGGAGTTAGGGCTATAAAGCCCTCTCTTACACTCAACTAGGAAGGCCCGGAACCGCCTACTTTACATGCCCTCCGAAGCATGACCAGAAATTGTAGCCAGTGTGGGACTCGAACCAACAACCTTTCAGGTGAAAGTCAAGAGTCCGTACCACTACGCTACATATCTTTACAATTTAAGATAAAAACCACCTGGTTTTTAATTATTATTCCCAATTGATATGATTTTTCATATAGCCTACTATATTATATTCTTACAAAAGCAGAAATTTCAAATATCACAGTTGATTAGCTGCGATATATATAGTGTTGCTTTCTAGCATAAGATTTTATTGGTGCCGTGTTACTGTATAAGCTGCATGCCAATAATGGTTCACTTAAATAGAGGCAAATTTAAGAAAAAAAATGGAGGCGCGGGGCATCGATCCCCGTACCTCTCGCATGCTAAGCGAGCGCTCTACCATCTGAGCTACGCCCCCTGTAGTACAGAGTGTTCATTTTCAAGTATTAGATTAGTGAGGTGCCCCAGTTAAAACTAGTACATAATATACGGACCATTGAGTAACAATCCCTGACCGTGACTTTAGGCATAGGATAAAAAAATATGGAGGCGCGGGGCATCGATCCCCGTACCTCTCGCATGCTAAGCGAGCGCTCTACCATCTGAGCTACGCCCCCTGTGATATAGAGTGGTCAATTTCCAGTATAAGATTAGTTAGGTGCTCCAGTTAAAACAAGTACACATTGACACTGACCCTAAATGAAATCTTTAACAAAAAATATGGAGGCGCGGGGCATCGATCCCCGTACCTCTCGCATGCTAAGCGAGCGCTCTACCATCTGAGCTACGCCCCCTGTGATATAGAGTGTTCATTTTATAGTATTAGATTTGAGTGGTGCCCTAGTTTTATCAGTGCATGGGTGGGGCCCTTGGCGTGGTCTTGTCTGGAGATCCGAACCGCTGGACGGTTGTCCCCTCCCAGGCTCCAGACCGTACCTACTGGCCACTGTGTAGGTATAATCTATTGCAATTATGGTGCCTAAGTATGCATTGCACGACTAGGTACCAAGACCAACGAGGGTACCAATTTTGGTTCTCGTTAAAGCATTGATCTAAAATTATTATTAGGAGGGAAACCTCGCCTTCAGCAACTACCCGTTGAAAATTTACTTGACAAAAAACAGAGTGGCCGAGGATGTACTATACTCATTGCCTAAGTTGTCTAGGTACATAGGCTAAGTTATACAAATTTTGGCAATTCGCTCCGTGCAGGTATACCCAGTGCAAATATACCAGACAAAAAGGCTGAATGTATTTTATGAATTGCACTAGGCCTACTAGGCCCAGATGCCTAAACAAAGTCATCCCCATAAGTGGACATCAATTTTGGTTCTTGTACAGGCATTGATGTTGTAAAATAATTTCCCTTCCAGCGTTATTCACATTGAAAGTAAGCCCGATAAAAAGTACTGGGATTCAGTCTGTATATAAAGCACGCATAGCATGACATGATGCTGGCTTTTCTATTTCAATGGAGGGTACGGATTTTTTTGCTTTCGTTAAAACATTGTCTTGGGGAGAAAAATGTCTCTTCCAGTTGGTAGCTGTTGAAAATATACCTCACAAAAACTCAAAAAGTACAGTTCTTCATGGCAGAATTAGGATCAATCCGCTAACTGAGTATTATGAGCCCTTCATGAAAATGGCGCTTTTTGTAGTGCAGTTTTTTACGACAGATTTACTCGAAATAAAGAATAGGCTATTGGGCGCATAAGTAAAACATAAAGCAGCCCTCTCCCCCCAAAGTGTGAGAGCATGAGGTTCAGGAACACTGCTGAGGCTATTAAAAACATGTTACTTGATTTTTATATAAAATAACATGATGTTTAAACACGTCAAATTAGCGCTTTCCACATGTTTGACACTTGAAAAACTGCGCAGTGATTTTTCAGTTAGTGAAACGGATTCTATAGATGCACTCTATAAAACATCCGTACAATTCATGAAACTACCAACAACTTTTCTGTGACTAAAAGTTTGTACAGTTTACATGTGCAAACCGTGCACCTGACTCGCATCTGTACACTGTACTTGGTTGAATGATACTTTCGCCTGTTCCATTACGTCAATGGGAAGCTAGTCTCAGATTATACATTATCGCTTGTGGCCGGTGTAGGTTGACATCGAGGACATATACCAGTTTGCTAAGGCGCCCATTCCACCGACCGGCTAGGGTTATTTACAAAAACGGTGACGTGGTAGCAGACATTCAAGACTTAGGTGGCGTTTCCATCTACCTCGCATTGCAGAATGCAAATGACATTGACAGAAATTAGAATTTTTTTTTAATAGAAATCTATTAAAATGTATGTACTTAACATATCCCATGACGCCATTTTTTAATTTTAGTTTGTTTGTTTGTGATTTTACTGTATGATCATTGATCAATTTTAACTATGGCATAGAGGAAAATAAACATTTCCGTCAATTCTGCAATGCGAGATCGGTGGAAACCCCGCCTAAGTCTTGAATGTCTGCTACCACGTCACTGTTTTTGTAAATAGCCCTAGCCGGTCGGTGGAATGGGCACCTAATGGCCCAGAATTCTTACGGAAGCAATATAAATAATGTCAGAAATCTATGGGGTCGTTGGCATTGGACAAGGGACCAATGGGCCCATGTAGGCCTAGGTTCATAAAAGAGTCCTTCAAGACCAAAAAAAAAAAAAACATTTGCCCCATTGTCAGAACCCATTGCAATATTGCCTCATTAGATTTGCATGCATGCACCGGGCCTAAGGATTACTGGGTATGACAGAAAATTAGTACACAGGAATTTGGAGGTAAGTATTATGACTTAATATGACCCGGAAAATTCGGATGCTCCCATAGTTTAGGACCTAGCATTTACTGGCACTCCTAAGGCTACAAGGCCCAATATAATTTTCTTTCGGTCCACTTTGGATCACGAACACCTAGCATCAACCGGCGCCTAAATATCATGCTCTGGCCCACTTACAAAAAGATAATTAATGCAGGCAGTAGGGAGGAAATGCCCTGCATTGCAAATTGCCAATATCTGCGTAAAACTGGATTAAAATTACATTCAAATTACCGATTAAACTAGCTTCTGGAATATTCAAGATATCAAGATGTACTTGACTGCAGTGGCCCCGGAAATCGTGGATGTGTTTTTAAAAAAATAAGGACTTTTAATTGTTTCTATTACTAAGCCAACCTAGCGGAGTTAGGGCTATAACTCAACTAGGAAGGCCCAGGACCGCCTGCTTTACATGCCCTCCGAAGCATGGCCAGAAAATGTAGCCAGTGTAGGACCCCTGAATAATTAATTGTATTGGAGACATTATGAATTACAAAGCGTTAGTAAAGACCTCCTTCCTTTTTTTTTTTTTTTTTTAATTATAAGTGCCAGACCCGTGTGGGTAAACGCGCTTTCTGGTGTAGTTTGTAGTTAGTTTGCCGGTGTTGTTGTTTGTATTGTGTGTGTATGGTATGAGTTGGTGGTGTGTGGCAAACTGCGATCAGGAGGGCATTGGACAACGGGTTGCCCAGTGACCGTCTAAGGGCAGTTTCCCAATGCTTGTATTAAACCAGTGTGTTGTTTGCTAGATGAGGCTTGCCAGAGCTGCTGAGTGAAGAAAAGGAATGGTGTGCTGGAGAAGTATTGTATTGTGCGAGACTGTTTTCTGGAAATCTGTATCAGGAGGGAAGGTTCTGTATCTTGAGTAGACGGCATTCTATGACAATGTGAGGAATAAGGTGTCCATGTGTTAACCTTGTATGGCCTATTCTCAAACGAACCACCTTCACTTGGTCTCTTCTACTCACCTGGTCCCTTGCCTTTCTATATGGCTGTATGTATGCATAAAATTCATTATTTCATTCATGAGCCTCCCCCCCCCCAATGGGAAAATGTTAGAAGACATTAACTAATGAGAGTTGCCTGACTAATAGATGTTCGGTCAAAAATGAGTTCAACGTCGTCTTGGTCTCCAGTTCGTGGCAAGGAGTTGATAAAATTATGGTCTCGACCCTTTCCCAAAATATTATATATGCGCAACTGGTCACTTATTTTCCAATAGTATTGCGGCTCAATGGTCTAGAAAAAACTCAATTCAACACTTTTCCACGGTTTCCATACATCCTGAATACCTGAAATAGCCCTCAATAATGGAAAGGACATTTATTAACACCGTAGGCCTATTTAAATACATGCATACATACATACTTATGTACACCTACATACAGTTACGTACAGTTTCCTGGGAAGTCTGTAATAAGCAGCCAAATTATAATTTTTTAAATATTAATAAATAACTTCGATGAAATCTCATTCCTTTTTAATTGGACTAGACGCACTGTACAGGGTTGAATTTCCAAAGAAATCTCAAGTTAATTTTACTTAAATTAACCCATAAGTTATTCATGGCATCAATCTAGGATAATCTCGGTTGTTCTCACTTGCATTATAGATATTTCAAACGAGTAGTCTGGAGTTGCGCACGTTATAATCAATTCCCACTATAATTACCTTAATGTCTTCCTATAATTCGCGCGACATGCAGTAGGCAATGTCAAGGCACCATAACAGGCTGCATCTTGTCCTATGACCTCAGCCTAGGTACCGTGGAAATTCCTACGACTGTGGTTGTTGACGATTATTTGACAATGACCGCCAGAATGTAGTAGTCAGAATGGCGTAGAGGTAACGACTCGGACTATCATCCAGAAGGTGACTGGTTCGAGTTCCACCCGAATGCCAAAATTTTCTAGTGGTACAATTATTTATCTTCTGACTACCATGCTTCGGAGGGCATGTAAAGCCGGCGGTCCCGGCAGTCTTCCCTGACTGTCGATAGGTTAAACAGGAGGCTGTTGATGCAACCTGAAAACTCCTGTACCACGGGTAGTACCACCCCGACACGAATTTACTTTTTACCGCCAGAATGGGCAAATCTGTTTCAGACAGTCTGTTGAAGGGTAACTCTGGAGGCAAGGGTGGGCCCAGGACAAATTTTCGGAGGGGGCCATTCCGGGAAAAGTGAGTGTAGCCTAACTAGCCAAACTAATTTTTAATGATTGTGCAATTGGTGTGTTTGTTAGCGAAACAAGGCACATTATTTTAAAGTGCATTACTTGAAAAACCCATGTGCCTGATGCAGATAGGTACCAATGGGGGGTCCGGGGGTCCCCCCCGGAGGAAAGCTTTGAAAATATAAGGGCAAAATAGTGGGGTTTTACGAATTTTAAGAGCAGTAAAGTAATGATTTTTTAATGATAACAAAGAAATTCTTAAATGTTTATCATATTGCTGGAAACAAGGGGGGCCCGGGGGTCTCCCCCGGAGGAAATATTTGAAATCATAAGTGCAAAGTAGTGGGGTTTTACGATTTTTACAGCAGAAAATTTATAATTTAAACATAGAAGACACATTCACGTTACAATACGAAGGGTTTTGTTTAGAATGTCCTATTTTATGTACCTAGTGGACGCCAATTTTTCTCAGGGGGGGGGGCATGGCCCCTATGGCCCCCCTCTGGACCCGCCACGGTCTGGAAGAAGAACCGCAGAACTAGCAGAGTTAGGGCTTTTGGGCTCTGGCCGATCAGGTGTCGGGAGATTGGTTTCTCTTTCCCTTATAAATGATAACGTTATATTGCGCTATTAAAGTACACTAGACAACAATAATTTCCACAATCAATGAACTCTCTTATTTTCCCCCTTTAAAACGCCATGTTGATGACTATGAGTTCTAATGTTAAAAAAATCTATTACATTCACCAAAAATATCAGTGACGGGACAAGAGTTAAACGCAAACTAGGTGAAATATTATTCACTAAAACAGGATAGATAGAATAATTAATATAGGCTAATTATGAACACCAAAGAATTGGGTTAATTGCTATAGCCAATAAATAAATCTGTCTAAAATTTGGATTTTGTTAGTAAACAACCAAGAATGAGTATACACCTAATTATATACAGTATATATCATTTTGAACGGGGGGTGGTATTTCATGAAATGAAAAGTTGTAAAGAAATTAGTCAAACATTGGTCGCCGTCTCAATGGGTAGATGAATCTCCTTAAAACACTATCTTTAAATTACGCAGTCGTTATACTGTATAAGGGAGGTCAATACTTTCATATGCCATATAGACACCAAAAGTGAGAACATTTCGATGGAGGAATTATAATTACCGACGGCTTCTTTTGTGCAGGTTCAGGCGCCGGTATTGTTCACACTATTCATCACTATCGCCTGCGGATGTAATATTTAATTGAATTTCACGCCACTTGCATCTCCAAGATGAGAAATAATAGCCGTGTGATTGCAGGGCGGATTTAATTAACGTATCGAGTTGACTAGTGACTTCGGTGGCAAGGTGGTAGCTTGTACTCGGGCGAGTCTCTACGCACCTTGCGGTCGGAAACGCTTCGTAACTCGGCAGAAGTACCTACAAGGTTACTTAGTGAGACGATTGGAGAGTTTAATCGGATACATTAATTAAATAATTGTTTGTATGCGATCAATAAATAAAAACAACAAAGCTAGTGTGTTAACCGTCATAGACGTCGCTAGCTTCTGTACTCCCCTCCCCCTTCCTTGAGACGTAAAAATTATTTAGGGGAGTTGGTTACATCTAATATTTTTTTGGGTTTCAGTTCTAAAAGAGTTTTATGTAATTTTAATGTAAAAACCTTTAATATGTGTATGTACTATGTTCTGAAGAAGTTTTTTTGTATAACAAGATTATTCACATACAATCAATTCAATGAGTGTATACGAATAACCTCTTCAGCCACCTCTGTAGTTGAGTTACGACAGGTCACCGATCGCATGATGTGTAGAGACTCTAACAAGTTACCACAGTCTACTATGCCATCGGAGTCCATGCCCGAAAGACATCTTAGGGATTGTTTCTGTAGGTACCTTTTCAAGCTCTGTTATAGGCGAGTTGAAATGTAGATTCCATATAATGCGGGCAATAGTCAAGCTTAAAACGAACTAATGCATTATACAGTAACTTAAAAGTTAGTGTGTCTGTGAAGTTATGTGCCAAAGGAATATGTGTAGCCCCTTGGGACGAATCCAGCTCATTTGGAAGGGGGGGGGGGGTAGTTGTGGGTTAAAATAGGAAAAGCTTAATTTATGTAGTATCAATTGAATCAGAACGTAATAAATTAACAATTGATTTACCAAAGTTTGAAATTTTGAGGGGAGGACAGCTACCCCCCTGTATCCGTCCATGGTAGCCCCCCCCCCCCCTATAGAAGCGTTGACGTAGTGACGTCACATTATCCATTGATCATACTTTAAGTGTGAAGACACCTGTTGGATAGCTATTGTTATTTAAATTGTAGGTAGTGACATTGAACCCATCTAATTTGATGAATGGAAATGCAAAAGGTCAATAGGCGTACAATATCGTAGTACGATATCTTTGTTGAAAGTATCGTAATTGTCAGCAATTAACCTGAATGATTTTGCAAGGACAATGGTAGGGATTATTAAGGGCAGGAATTCCAGCTTTCTCTACCTACTTTCAATTTTTGGTTACTAAATTATTCATTATAAAAGGATTAAGACGTAATGCAGTGTAATGTATTAAAACTATTGTCATTGTCTTAAAATCGAAGAACTGTAACTGGCGTAAAAATGTTCACTGACGATTACATTTCTAGATGGTAATGGGTTTCACAAAATTATCAGATAGGCTAATTTAAAGCCATGCATGTGACTTTTTCTTCACAGCATATAATAGTGTAAGATTGCATGCATTTGAACTTTTTAATTTTTTTAATTTTCTAATTTAATTTCTATTTAATAAAAAATAAAAAATTAATAAGTACTTTTTTTTGTTCTATTACTAAGCCAACCTAGCGGAGTTTGGGCTATAAAGCCCTCTCTTACACTCAACTAGAAAGGCCCGGTACCGCCTGCTTTCCATGCCCTCCGAAGCATGGCCCGAAAATGTAGCAAATGTGAGACTCGAACCAACAACCTTACTGGAAGAAGGTGTTAACACGCATTTCTAAAGTTAGGGTGTAGGCTGTAGGGTGTTAAAACCCACCCTTTCACGTAGGCTATATTTGAAGGGATGGGTATATTATAGAAGAAATAATTTTCCTTAGGATAAAATAAGTGTATCTCACACATTTTCCATGATGAAATCTAGCTTTTGAGGCACCAGGAACACAATTAAGTGGTTTATACAAAATATACAATATGTCTGTCTGGCTGTTACTCAATTTGGGGGCAAACTGCTCGATAAAATTTCTTGAAATTCGACACGTAGGTTCACGAAAATGTTGTCCTGCAACTCTACTGTGCTGTTTACTGATTATAACACCGGAAATATGAATAAATAAACTCAAATTTATTCATTTGTTTTAAAATTGATAAATGATCGGAAAACAAGAATATAGTTCAATAACTTTCTTTATCTTATAAGGAAATGCAAATAAATATTAAAACGTACGGGTTTAAATTTTGGAATGTATCAACAATTAAAAATTAATTGTCTAAATGCGAGAGAAAAAAAATAAAAAAATCACCAAAAATTTAACCGAGGCCTGATAGATTTATTATATATATCCGCGCATTTTGCACCATTTGCATGAAACAAATGAATTAATTGGGGTTAATTTACTCCTATTTTCGGGGCTAAGTTACTTTGTAAACAATAGGGCTACAGACGGGTATTTTTCTCAAATATACCGTACATACATACGAATACGTAAACTAACTATATCTAGGCATATACAAATGAATATAAAAAATTTAATTACTTAATTATAACATCCCACACGAAAATTAATTTTAATACCAGATCAAAATTCATAAAGGTCCGTTATCCATAATTTTTTAAACAAGAACAAGTTAGTAGGCCTAACATATCATTTTTGGGAATGATTTAATGGGTACCTAGCTTATTAGTCTTTTATTGTTTTGAAACTCATGCTGAAGCTGTTGAGTGATATGAGATTGTAACCTGGGGACATCACGCCTCACTTGGGTGGCTACTCGGTAAAACCAGAGCATGGATTACTTAAATACGAATCGTGAGATGCGATATCAAACTGGGCTGCAATTTTATTACGAGCCATAATTAAAATTTCCTTAAAATGACAGATTATTTGGATTCTGCAGAATAATGGCCGCTACTATTGTACTACACTAATTTAAATATTTAACCAACGACTTCATACATGTGTAGGCCTATATAGTACGAGTATAATCACTTCTATGAACAATTTCCAGCTGGTTGTTCTTTCGTAACTTCTGGGACTTTATGGTCAAGTTTGTTTTTAAATGTTTAAATTAAATTAAATGCAACCAATTTAATTTAAACCCTGCCTACTGAACTTTATGAACTTGTAATTGATGAAATTACTTCTGTACTATTTTTTTGAAAGCAGAATTTACGCGACACCTTTCCAAAGGTAGCAGCCTGCTGTGGAGATAGTCTGTTTACAACCACCTGGGTACTTATCTACCTATGCAGTGTCTGCATTGGGAAATGGTATCTACTCAGTATGTATTTCAGATATGCGGCATATTTTTATTATTATTTTTATTATTATTATAATTGTTATTATTGTTATTTATAGGGGGCTTTAATGACTTAGACCTACTTGTAGTAGTCTTGCCCAACGCAAACGACGCGGGTTTAGGATATTATTAGTGGTGTAATATTATTTAGGCGCCCATTCCACCGACCGGCTAGGGCTATTTACAAAAACAGTGACGTGGTAGCAGACATTCAAGACTTAGGCGGGGTTACCACCGACCTCGCATTGCAGAATTGACGGAAATGTTTATTTTCCTCTATGCCATAGTTAAAATTGATCAATGATCATACAATAAAATCACAAACAAACTAAAATTAAAAAATGGCGTCATGGGATATGTTAAGTACAAACATTTTAATAGATTTCTATAAAAAGAAAAATTCTAATTTCCGTCAATGTCATTTGCATTCTGCAATGCGAGGTCGGTGGAAACGCCACCTAAGTCTTGAATGTCTGCTACCACGTCACCGTTCTTGTAAATAGCCCTAGCCGGTCGGTGGAATGGGCGCCTAAACAAAGGGTAAGTTGCACGAACATTGCCTGCTGTGTTAGCAGTTATTAGAGGTAGGGGGCCTATGGCTACTAAACTCTAATTGGCATTAGTTTTGGACTCTGGCAAAAGGCATATATCATCGATGTCAACCCACGCCGGCTGCAAATGATAATGGAAAAGCTCAAAACCAATGTTATAGTAAATGGTATGGCTAGATCGTAACTCATAAGACTGCTAGAAATTCACCATTTCTCTAATGAATGTAAACATTGTTTTCCCCCTACTTGACAATAATGGTATTAATAGCAAAATATTGAAGGAAAAAATGAAAATAATTAGACTTATCGTAGGTACCAACTAATCAACATTACGTACCATTCCTACAAACTATACATGCCGAACTGCAATCATTTCTCAATTTGCCTCATTCGAAAGATACCGTATCAACTCGTGTCCATTACTTGGAATCATTTACTGGTGTAAATAAGAAAATATGCACTGCGTACTAGATGAAGTGCAGTCTACACTCATGCACTTCTATTTTTTCCCCCTTTGAGGTAAATTCCAAAGAAAAACTTGTTTTGATGTGCATATAGGCCTACGATACAGTGCAATTTACTCGTCGTTCGTATTTGCAATATGCAATTAAATGCATTCTATGCCGATAGGCGCAGAACTGCAGTTTTATCGTGATTTTTTTTAATTTTCTTAATAATTTATAATTAACTTACACAGGATTAGATGGTAATGATGCATCAATGACTTGTTTTAGGTGATTGACAGTCGGTAATTATTTGTCATTATATGGTAGATAAGATATTGATGACCCAGAAATGCCTTCTAGTCGTATGTACATCCAGGTGTTTGAGAAATTTACCACAAGGGTCTTTTTCTCACTCGAACTTGGAGGGTTTCATTTCATATGAATGAACTTTTGTAGGCTTGCCCGAAAGCAATTTTTTAGGAAATGTCAAACAACGCGGCTGTTGCCATATTTGGCGGATTCAAAATGTTCTTGCAACTGGGGGCAACGGGGGGGGGGGGGGGGAGGGGGTCGGATGTCGGGATGTCGAATATAGTAGATTATATTATAAACTAAACATTATATTATGCATTTTTATTAATATTCAACTGTGAATTCTGTGTAAGAAGGGGGGGGGGGGGTGGTCGGATGTCTACCCCGGAAGAAATAATTTGAAAAAATAAAGGAAAAAGTTAGATTTCCCCATTTTCTATTTTTCAATAATTAATGTATTAAATTTCATATTCAAATTGATAAAAAGATTGGGGTATCATGCCGGTATATAATTCTGCGTTTTTGCTCTTCCGCTGCATGTTCCTGTCGGATGACTTTTAGTCATTTGTCATTTAAATTGTGCACTGTTTCATACATTTGCCCCCAGAACCAAACTGTCAGGTGGAAACGGGCCTAATAGGTTTTTGTTTACACCCATAAGAGCTACAACATTTATAAGTGATTTAAAAAAACCATTGGAACCGTTATTTAGATTTTCCTAATATTATTGAAAATATGATAAATTAAAAAAAATATCAATGGAGAATAGTTTATGAACCCACTGTTGAACCAGGTACATTCAAGGAGGACCCAACGACCAAGCAAAATCTTGTTTTGGTTCGGAGATGGACTTGAAAACGAACTAAACTCCAAGCTAGGAAAGAAAAACCTCCAAGGAGGAAAGCAAAAATGAGCGAGGATGAAATGTTACATATTTTGTAATAAGTTTTGAGTTATGAAATCATTCCAACGTTTCACATGGGAATGAGATGAGGAGTTGTAGAAACAATACATTGTAGTATTATATGGTATGTATAACACTGACATTAAATTAACTTTGGCTGAAGAGGTAACCTCCTCGTTATAACCGAAATTAGAGGATATGGAAAAAACTGGGCTTGGTGGGATTCGAACCCACGATCTACGCCCCGGTTTGGCGTAGATATTGGGTTCGAATCCCGCCAAACCCAGTTTTTTCCTTACCCTCTAATTTCAGTTGTAGAAACGATTTTTCATCCACTTAAATCATCAAGTGGTATTAAATATATAGTGTCAGCAGCTATATACATAATTTTTGACTCGTATCTGCACTTGGTTAAGTCATGCCTTCGCCTGTTTCATTGCGTTAATGGCAAGCTTGTCTCAGCTTGCCCATTATCGTTTGTAAACGGTGTAAGTTGACATCGAGTATGTATACCAGTTTGCCAATGGCCAAAAATGCATACGGAAACAATACAAATATTATCCGAACTATCTTTGCAGAGATAACATGTGTAACATCTTGCAAAAAAAAACTAAAATTCCCTTTAAATCAAACTTACCCTCAGTCAGATTATCATTTCGCACTGCAGTAATAGGCCACCTGGCCTCTACGTGTCTCTCTGCAGCTGCTGTTGTCATAGGGGAAATAGTTGTGGCAGTTGACGCGAATAATCCTGAAGTAGCGATGTGTTCAGCACTTTTGGGGGGCAGCGGCGAGGTTTTCCCTGACCGCGCAAGGTTCGATGACGTATCCACATATGAACTTTCCACCCTGTAGTTAACGGAAAACCACACCAACAGTTGCACTATTGTACTTTGAACACTCATGATGAATTTTATATATGCACTGTCGTAGCGAAGAGTTCTGAAAAGAATTTGAAAGCATTGTATTAACATTTTTATTGATATTATTAATGTGAGTTTGGCTTAGGTGATGATAGAACGAAAAATTTGATCATTCAGCTGGTTCATTTGAAAGATTTTGATACACTTCATAATACTAATTTTAGACTAGTGGGTCAGGGCGAACACTCCCAAAATTTAAAGCTTCTATCTGCCCAAAGGATACGTCTTAAGAGAGGTTAAGTTAAATATGAAGCATTTAAGTAGGACATGAGAGTGTGTTGCGTTTTCCGGCTAGAATTCTAAGGAAATTGTAGATACCTTATAAAATTTATGTTAGATTATTACACGCAGAACCATGTTTTCGGTACCAAACTACCCAGCAAGCTTAGCTTAGCTTAGCGAAAAAATGTAGGTTGAATAATAATAGAGTTGGATCCAACGACAGGAATCAGAAGCACGGAAAAATTTAAATGTGTGGAAAACTAATTTTCAACTGCCTTTCTTTTCCATTTTACCCTAAGAGTTCTATTTACGGATATTACCTCAGTATTCCCTCTTTACCGCAGTAGCCCAGCTAATATAATCATCATATTTTTCAGTAGAAATTTGCCGGTAGTTAAAACAACAACAATGGGTTAGTTGTAAGAGTGGGCCGAAGTGTCTAAAATTCACCCACATGGAATATAAAACCAATACCATTTCTTCTTTCTTTCTTTATATATGTATAATTATTTATATAGATGTATATATAATAGACTACCTACGATCATTCTTTGGAACTTCGACAATGATCGATCCAAAAATCATCAAGAACTAAAATGAAATACTGGACTCAAGCGGAAATATCGGCCATTAACGAGACTATTCGAATCAGTTCGTTATAACCGTGGGATTGTTGTAAATGAGTTCGAAGTTAGAGGGATTCATTCCCATCATTGCTGAAAAAGTCTCGGAAAGGAATACTGCTATGAACTTACACCATCTATTATCTCATGAGGATACTTTTCAAGTGATGGTGGGACTCGTCCTATACTATAGGTTTTAGACTTTCCAACTTTTCTTTCTCCAATATATATGAATATATATGAAATATGCTATATGAAATGAAAAAAATGGGATTTGGTGGGTTTATTATAAAATCCATTTATAAAGAGCGTATAATACTGGGTACTGTATCCCCAAATGGCAAAAATATTGAATATCATTGAATACTATATGCAGCATATCTGTTCTTCATTGTAACCCCTTTCTCATTGCATTGTGTTAGACTCCCAGAAGAAAATTCAGAGCATCGAACTATTAAACACGACCAATGACTTATCAAAAATTCCTATAACTTATAACTCGTATTAAAAAATTTTAACAGTTCGAAATTTTGGATCCTGCCTACCATGTTTCCAAAACAGTTCGTATTTATTCAGCCTTCTTACCAAATCTCTGACAGTTGGAAATTTCAAGCTCTTCCACGTGTTGCCTATCAGATAGATAACTTACCTGTCTCAAGCGATCTTCAACTCAGGGCGGAAGCTGAGATACAAGTGCCCCCCAAAGTCGGGTGGCCGTCCCTCATTAAGGCACTTTGTTGCTGGTTGGCTGGTGCCCCCCTCCACTGCCGCGCACACACTCTATTTGTCTGTGATGAACATGTCTGCTCCCACTACATGTATGATCCGACCCATTCTGGCACTTGCTGATACTCTTAATTGATTTGACACTGGATTATATGGTTCTGTCGCTCTTACTTCTTCCCATTGGTTCCTTGATTTTCAGTTAAGGGCGCTGATTTGCATGGTCGCTGAGAGAATCGGTGAGCAATTTGTGTCCTTCCCCACCATGCACATATACTTAGATTTTAGTTTTTGGGGAGGCCAAAAATATTAGTGACCTGAACATATCCAGGGGTGGTTCACAGGCGGCTACTCACTCTTCCACCCTTAACTGAAAAAGATGAGGGGGATGAGAGAGGGGGGGGGGGAGTTTGAGGGCTCTTCCCGGCAGAAAATTATGAACTTGTTAGTTTTGCTTATTTTTTATTCCAGTAGCCGAATTAACATTTTTATTAACGGTGATATTTATGAAATATAAATGTTTTTTATTGAAGACGAATACGAGCCTCTATATTTAACTGTCAACTGATAAATACAGTATATGGGCATGCTGACTTTTTAGGGATGATCTCTTTGCATCTCCTAGAAGTACCAGAAGATACAAAGAGTCTACCAGGGTGGTAGACTTGTTACCGTACTTGATTAAAGTCAAGTTTACGCCTGTTGCAATGTCAATAGTATAAGCATGTCTCATATAGCAATAGCTAGATTGAGTCTTTGAGCTGTCTGAGTACATAACACATTAGCTGAACGCGTATGGTGTCCAACAAGTGCATATCGCATTGTGTATTTACGGGCGTAATCATCAAAAGTTCACAGCTTCATGGCAATTTAGCTCTCTTACAGTTTGTAAATACAGTAATCTAACTGCTAACATGATAACAATGTTCAAAGTTGTTGTTCGGTGTACCTATTTCTCACACTGCATTTGTTCTATGCAAGCCTTCTGGATAATGACTGAATGAGTGCAGTTTACAGAAGTAGCAGGATGCAGAACTGCATACAATGAAGGTTATAAGAAATGGTATTGTGTATAGCATTGTAGGCAGGACAGAGTGGGGAATTTTTTTCGGCATAAACCTACACTTAGAAATTTTTACCATTGGCGTACAGCAGACGCTCCTACAATAGGGGAGGGTTTTTTTTAAAAGATTTTGTAAGCAAAATATCCTGTGGAATTTAGACGGAATAAATGATTTCTCGCTCTACAGTGGCAAAGTTTTGAAAATGGTTAAATGAAAAATTCATAAAAAATTCAAGATTTTGAGGGTTATTGGCATTATTTCATCTGCGGGCTTGCTGTGCCGTTTCATATTAAATAAATAAATAAATAAATAAATAAATAAACGTTTATTTGCAAACAGACAAAGTCCAATAATATGCAAATTAATTTAATTACCTTATCCTTGGGGTTATAAATGTAAACAAAACAAAACCTTTTTGAATAGCATTTTTTTTCCTAATAACTTATTGTATTATTGACATTTTTAACCCCAGGTTAAGATTAAAAATGCCATTCTAGGCCCACTGAAATATTATTACTTTTGAAATAGTGGAGTCCGGAGATCTTTTCCATGGCAATTAGGTACTTTGAAAATATAGGTGCACAATAGCGTAGGTTTTAGATATTTTTAACTTGGGCACCATTTCGGCCTACTCTATTTTAGGTGTCACCTCGTAAAGGAGGAAGAATCATGATGCTGGTATCGGATGGATCCTACCTCGTTGAAGGCTTGAAGCTTGTTTTTGTGAGCATGGCACGGAGAAAATAAAAGAGATGTTAGTTGGTAGATAGTTTCATAATTTTGGATAGGGAAAATTTGGAACATCAGTAATATCAGGCTTCATCTATTGAGTATCACTCAATCGGTGTGGATTGAATAAATAAAAATGTGACAGCATTGTGACGAGAGGCATTTAACTGCGACTATAGAGGGATTAGACCCTCCCCACCATATTGGCTTTCCAATGTCCCATATTCTGAGACATGTGTCTTAGAAAAATGGTGTTCAAAAACAAAACAAAACTTGACCAAAACAATTGAACGACACAAATCCAATGATTGTTCTAGAACAAAGTGGAGTGTTGACACTACAACTCAGTCAACCTTTTAATTCCTAAAACACTGACCGACATGAACAAGTGATATCCGTTACAACATCATCATTTGAAAACAAATAAATCATCATTTAATTATAATCACGCTATTTTTTATCGCGAATGTCAAAAAAAGTGGAAATTCTTGCGGTAAAACCAATTCAATTCCAAATAAAAACTACCACCAGTACGTTAGATTGATGGTAACCTTAAAACCTAGATTTAAGCGTTTTCCTCCAAGAAGATTGCAGCCTCCTGTAAATTGATACGTAGGTTTGCATTAGACACCTTCATGTACCTAACACTTGATCTACACCAATGAGATCGTCTTGCACGCTGCGATTCCGGTTGACAAAGTCGAGACGTGACATTATAGACGACCTGAGTTCAGGCATAGATTGGCTACAGACCTATTCGGGTAATGCCACATACCTTACGTGTTGTATAGGATCCTATTCAATAGGATAGTTATAGTTTTATGAGTATACTGCACATTTTTAGTGAAATACTTAATTTGATAAAGCATAAAACCTATAACTAAAATGTATGCACTTAGAGTAAAATGTCGATAGCCTCGTTTTTTGCTGGGTTTATTAGTAGGTTTTGAAGATACCTGCAATATGATTAAATGATAATGATTATTTCGATCAGTATTGTCATCATATTAAGTATATACAGTTGGATTTAATCGGATTAAATGACGGCACTCAAAATTGACCCCGTGCTTGCTGAAATCAAGAAAGTTGGGCTGAATCACTATTAATTATACCTATTTATTGAAATTGCTGTTGCCCCGTTGGGCCTTAAGCGATTTGCGTTTCCTTGGTTTAATGCGGTTTATGTCTGCTACCATGTCAAAACCATATTTCTCATTGACCATTGACGTATGTGGAAACCCCGGCTAAGAGTTTTTGCATGTGTTTCAGATGTGTTATATTATATTTGAATTATTATTATTATTCTGATTGATCTTGTGGTCTGAGAAATCAATAAAATTATGCTAATTAATGCTTTCGAACAGTTTCTAACTTTTTTGCAGTTTGGGAGCCCATTTCGATTATAAAATTTTCCTAATCCTGAAATTTAAATTGAATATCGGAAACTACTAGTTTGAACCCAGAGTTTGGTCGAAATGTGCTGGAGTGAATCCTATACAGGCCTAGCCTAGACAATATATGTACATGTTAAAACTGTTAATACACTGAGAAAATTCGTAAATACGCCTTTCCAGATGTGAGGGGAGGGGGGATGCAGTCGGTCGCCCCTCGTGCTATTAAATGGCCTTGGGTAAGTCTGGATTTTCTTGTACTATGATCCGAACTTGACGCTTTCTACTGATTATTTGATAATGTGTGAGTCCAGGTCCCACAGTCTTGCTTTACTCAAGTATTGACCTAGACAGGTTAATGATAATTTAATGGTAAGGGGCAGAGGAAATGACCTACACCATCGGTTTTCCTGCAGAACTAGCTAGGCGGCTAGAATACTATAACTAAATTTTAATATTACGGTAATCTCAATAAACATGATAACGGTGAGACAAGGCTGTGCAAAGTAATAAAGCAAATGATATTAATGATAAAGCCATTTAATTTTACTCCTGCTGTTATAAGATTTTCTCGCTTTGGGGGAAATTACATAGCCTAAAACTGGATACTCACGCGGCTCCTTAGTAAACACAGAGCTAGCTGCGTGATGGCAGGTACCTGCCCACCAGTGCTATTTAGGCCTCATAGGAAATTAGAAAAATTGTACGGAATGAACGCAATTGCACAGTTGGATGCACTTGCCAATCACGCTCAGATGCAGGGAAGGCAGTTGTTAAGGTAGACCTACTACAATATTAGACTTCATGTATGAAGTGGTATACCACTTTATATACCTACCTGAAATCTTTGGTTTTTCTTTAACAGCCTGAGCCTATAACCATTGAGGAAGTAGGTACACTAAGCGTTTTGAAATCGTTCGAGCCAAAATGTGAAAACATTACCCCGTAGGTAAATACCTGTATGATGTAAACATGCATTCTAAAAGAATAGAGTAGAATAGAAAAGATGTCGAATATAATATAATATTTCTGTATTGAGTCATTAACATGAAACAATAGGCGTTCTACAACCTAGGATACAATATCATTAAATAAATGAAACCCTCAAAAATAGCCTAAAGCAATATACTAGTTCGACTTCGATGGCCAGGTGGTAACGTGTTTGCACTTGTGTGAGTCTTTACACGTCATAACTCAACACGGCTACTAACCTACAGAGGCGACTGAAGAGATCAATCGGATTCATTCAATAAATTGTTTGCATTGCGATTAATCTTTTTTAGGAAAAAAAAATTGTTGGTTTTCATACTGTTGGTTGTAATATTGATAAATTTGTTAATAGTTGCGCGTTGTTTACCATTTGGTATAAGATGTAAGGAGTAATTTGAAAATTTATGAAAAAAGGTCCAGCCCCGGATTTAGGATTTCTTTGAGGAGGAAGGGGGCACGTTCGTCAATTAGCGCCCCTATCTAACGTTAATTTTTCCCATCTCATTTTGCATCGAGATTACTGTCTGGCTTTTAAATAAATAAATAAATAAATAAATAAATAAATAAATAAATAAGGACTTTTTTGTTCTATCACTAAGCCAACCTAGCGGAGTTAGGGCTATAAAGCCCTCTCTTACACTCAACTAAGAAAGCCCGGGACCGCCTGCTTTACATGCCCTCCGAAGCATGGCCAGAAAATGTAGGAAGTGTAGGACTCGAACCAACAACCTTTCGGGTGAAAGTCAGAGTCCGTACCACTACTCTACATGTCCTGACCCTGTCCCCTTTTAGTATCAATCAACTAACCCGAAACCTGTTCCAGGTTCCTCCGCGTGACATCTTTTGATAATTTCCCCCGGAATGATTTTGGCGTCCCTTAACTCGGCGTCCGGGCAAATGCACCCATATGCACCCCCCTCCCCCGCATTTTTTCATGCGTTTGACTGGTTCCTGATACCGAAGCTAAACGCAAAAGCAACTAAAGGAAGCCTTCATGACAAACATTTACGGTTTATCACGTAAACAGGGGTTCACGGGTCCCAGCCTGGGGCCCGGGGGTTGACCTATTGAACTAAACAAATTGGCAAGCCTGAAAAAAAGTTGTGTTGAGCCAAAATCGACGGACATGTGGACAGAAAGGGAAGAAAACAAGGTAAACACCGCGATTTTACCTGTTAAGCCTGCAGCGTTCAGGTTTTTTCGTGCCTCTCATCAAAATTTAATGAGACGAGAACTGAATGCTTGCTGGCTGCTTGTAGTTGGCGTGGTTTGGGGCTTATTACTTATGTTATTTAAATTAAGTGTGAAATTTCAAATTTCAGCCCTTTATAGTTTGTACGTAAAAGCTACGGTACCGGTACCAAAAATTGGAAATACCCCATTATATATGATGCATTAAGTAATATTCTACAACTTAAATGAGCCAAATCTTTAATATCTCGCTTTGTGAATTAAATAAAAAATAAGGAGTCTGTAAAAACAACTGATTTTGGGGTACTAAATAATTCCTGTGGGACGTACACTCTTAATAGCATAATGAAAGCCCGGTACATTTGAGGCATATTGAAAAGTCCTTAAAATTCCAAAAGAGTAAAAGTCCAGCGCGTAACTACAAATGTAATAGTGTAATTATTTGTTCCTTAGATTATTCAAACCATTGAACTATGCCTTAATGTGAGAAACCAAATAATGAATTGGAGTGACTTTCAAAATATCTTGTATTCTTCCATAAGACTAAAGACGATTATATGACCAACGATAAGTGTACTATAATAAGTGTAAATACCTACCTCACTTCTGCTTTTCAATATTGGATCTGACAGCCAGTGAATTAAATTAAAACAGGCTTCGGATAAAGCATTGAAGTACAAGTAGCTACATATGAAGTAATAAGACTTAATTTGAATAACATATGTAAATCATATCTAAGGGATCTGTTCGGTACTTAAATAATTGGGCCACTTCTTTTTTGTTAGACACAAATAGGTTCCACTTTCATTGATGATTATTTCTACCATATAGGAGGATGATTTGTTCAAGATTACGTGAAATAATTTTTGAAATAAACCTACGAACACAAACGGTTTAAACACTTATCTAGAATTTATATGGTTATTTATATAAAAAATACGAAAAATCACGAAAATAATATGAAATTCAGAATCTAGAATTATTATATTTAAACTTCTTTTCTAAATAATTTTCAGCTTTTGTCGGTGTCGCCCGTGGATGAGCCCTATGATGATGCCCTATTTACATACAGAACAGTACTGTGTTTTTGTGTGTCAAAGGCAACCTTTCAATAAAATGTTTTCAACCCGAGTCCCGAGACGGTACATTTGGACCTCCCTTGCAGACAAAATCAGAGAACCGTTTTCGTAGTCATCCATATCTACCAATATGTATAGTATCAAACTAGGGGCTACTGACGTGGTGAAACGGTGAAATTCTTAGTTTTTGTTACCTAAAACAAGTTTTAAATCTATTAAAAGCTCTAAAACAACTATTTAATCTAGTGTAAATGTAAACTACCCTCTCCCCGAGTAGATCAGCCACTGCTCATTGGTTTTTCACAGATATTGGTATTGTTTACGTCTTTTTGAGCAAACTGGCTCACATCCACGTCACATGTGAACTCACACCGAATGCCAGTGACAATGAACAAGCTGAGACATGCGTACTATTGACATTGCAAGAGGGGTTAGCTTGACTAAAAAAACAAAAACGGGAACGAGTCATTGGTGTATTTTTATTGTTTTAACCCAAAACTAACTCCGGGTCAAAAGCTCAGGGCTCAGCTAATACTTAGTGGAATTTGACAAGACCGTTTTAAAAATAACCTCGCTTCACACTCAACGCTTACAAGCCTGTGATTCAGACTGATTCAGTGAATAATACTCGTTCACAAGACGTTAGGCATCAAATGAATGTGAAACATAAAATTTAATACAACTTAAATGTATTTATTAGAACATACAATATAATCAATAAATTAATAATTTATTAAATTAACTATCTATATCTCCGAGGATACTTTTCAAGTGATGGTGGGACTGGATACCGAGGGATCGAAATTCAAATGTACAGACTATGGTAGAAGTCATGGACTAGTATAACTAAAGTACGTAAATAGTAGACGATATCGTAGAGTAATAGATAGATGCTTTAAAGTACAGAATCGTCGTTAGTTTGTGTATACAATAATAATTTGTCTAGTACTAAACAAGTCCTTATGTGAAGTTTGTAATACAAATTTGGTAGGTACTCGAATCTGCCATATGTGGTAGTTGTTCAGTTCAGATGGTATATTTTAGGTTATAAAATCAGGCGCCAGGACATTTTTACCCAAAGTCGGTAACCGGGATATTACCGAAAAATCACTCAATAATTCACTCATAAATTTACTTGTCATTGGTACAAAAAAATCGTTAATACTAGTTGAAAGCCCCAACCAACTTTGTTCCAAATAAGTGAACTTGGAACTCAAAGGAGAAATTCCTTAGGTTCGTAACCTTTAGACCCACAAAAAATAGTTTGTAATGTAGATCATGTCTCGTTGTCAACTCTGATATTGCCCTCATTTGGGTCCTCGTAAGCACCGTCAATTGCGAATTAATAACAGTCATTGTAAGTCGTTTGGTCTATACAGGCTATACAGGTTCAACATCTCACGCCTTACATTAGCATTAAAATCACACTAAGTAACAGTAACCAAATTTCAACCACATTAATTCTTTGGTGTTTCCTGTGTCGAATTAATATCAATCAAAGGTGGTAGTGGTTGTTGCGTTTTTAAGTCTTTTGCGCTTCTGTAACCTCCCAACTGCTGATGAGTTTGTGTTCCCCCACTAAGCGCAGCGTAGTCTAGATTATTTGCATAGTACGAGCCATATTTTTGCATATCCTTTAGATCATCTTCAGAAATCGTCTTATACTCAATTTGTTCAGCGGTTTCCTCATCTTTGGCATCGTCCAGGTTAATATACTGTACCTCAGACGTTCTCGTCACCTTACCTCCTTCTTTGGGTTTCCCGTCTTTGATATTTAGATTCCTGCCGTATGAGTAACCAGCGTGGCTGCCGCCATGGTCGTGTTGTACTTCTGACGAATGGCTGTGGGAGTGGCTGTAAACGGGTTTGCTGATGATTTCGTACGTTGTCTGCTTGTGTCCCCCGCTGGTTGCTGATTTGAGGCCGATGATCGCTGACAACATGAGAGACATTAGGCCTGTCATCAGGGCTTTTCCCGCCAAAGCTGCCAACGCGCCCATTCCCAGGGTGGCCATCATCCCCTTCATCATCATTGCTGCAGCGATCAGTCCACCGTAGCCTCCCTTACCGCCTCCTCCACCGCCACCTCCTTTACGGGCTGTAACAAAGAAGTAAATAAAACATTGATAGTATAAAATGATGACTGCATTAAGGCCACTATTCTACTTGTCAATATTCCGTCATTTGTGCAGACTATTATGTAGATACTTAACTTATCTATTATAAATTAAGTTATAATATGGTAGAGACTTATTATTGGTGCATAAATGACGGAATATTGACAAGTGAAATAGCCGCCTGAACACTTTTGACCAGCATGAAAATTAAGGAACTCGTAGAACAAGAACCCCTTTTGTATGAAAAGAAAACTATAGTAGAGAAGTGACGTCAAATTCCAATGTTTTGATTGGTTGGACACGTTGGGATCCATGCGTTATCAACAGCAAACCCTCCCCAGATTCATTGGACGATTGAGATTCCTAAATATGGGATAGCTTACATTAAATTTGTCATAACCGTTGTGATTTGGGCGCAAGCATTTTCATACACGAAAAAGGTCCACTGCGTCCTTATATTTTCTATATCGTACGTTAATAATAATATATTATAATAATAATATAATAATTTACAGCATTACAATAGGTCAACAGCATATTACAAAGGATTAACTTGTGCTGGGGCCCCCTATTAACTTATAACAGTTATTAATAATTCAATACAAAAAAAGGACTAAAAATTAAAAAAATTAAAAAAACCACAATAAACATGATTAGGCTACATTAGCACTGAACGAGTACATTACAGTTTTGTGATTTTTTCGTTCGTTGCTTGGAGTAATCACATGTCACATATTTAAAAAAATCACTCTCTATTGCAATGGAACAAGAAATCCACACCGGCGCAAGCTGCATTACATTTGCAACCATAACAAGATGCATTGCAATATTACGTTGCATTGCTTCAAAGGCGGCTTATCTCACTGTGAATGATTCTTTATGCTGGTGTGTTGGAAGATTATAAGTTTGATGACTTATACGATATGTACTGCACAATGTGTAGTATTGTAATGTATAATCAAATTTACAGGGACCTACTGTTAATAGTTCCGACGTAGTGGGTGTTGTATCAGGATACATGACACTTAAAACATATTTGCAAAATCAGATAGAGAAATTTGCTAAATGAGAGTGCTTTCCCAAGAGGCTTTCCTTGCGACTATTGAGCTGATTTCTGCTATGACGGATTTTTTTAAACTGAATCATGAATTTTCTGTTAATTCATGCATGTGATTTGATTAAGCACGGCTTACTGTGTATAGCTGATCAACTTTGACATCCTTCATATCAAAATGAGTCCATTCTATTCATTCACTACAGTCTACCAGCAGTAATGAATTTATTGTAGGTAGGATACTTTATTTACACATATATTTTGCAATACATTGCTGCCAGGGGTGCATCCAGGGGTGCATCCAGGGGCCAACAGGGTCCGGGCCAAAGAGAATATTGTTATCTCTACCCCTATCAGTTATAAATAAAGAACTGCGGTATCCGTCGCGGAGAGGCTTCCAGGTATACAATTTTAAGTATTTTGAAAATAGAGGAGTAAATAGTTATTAAAGCATTTTCAGATTAAAATTATCAGCAATCGCCCCCCCCCCACCGTCGGCGGCCCTGAAAATCATAAGCGGTATCTCGTCAAAGAAATAACGTGCGAAAATCGCATAATATCGGCAAAGATCTGGCAAAATATATTTTACCGAGCATGAACGCATTCATGTTATTACAGAACTGGATCTGTAATTGTGGTCAAATTATTTGAATTGCATACTGTACGTCTGAATGTAAATTGCCAGCTATGGTTTATTTCGTTTCACACCTCATACTGCTAACTGCATCGCGATTTTTTTTTCGTTTATCGTCGGTACTGCACAACTATCGATTCTAGCATTATAATTAAGTATTAGTTACAGTATATATAGTTAGGTAGGTATTGTAAGCATTGTGGTGTACAATCCTGTCATTAAACCGAAATAACAGAAATAGGAAGATCTATAAATGAGTGGATTTGGGGATTGAAACTCTTGCCTTGCCGGGGCATCGTCTCTTTAGAACCCCAATATAATAACATAGTAAGCTTCAAGAACATACTAAATACCACCCCTTCTATTGTTATTCAATTACGACCCAAGAAGAACATCGCTATAGAAAACAAAATCGTAGAAAGCTTGCATTAAAATTCAACCATGATTGAGTCATTATTTTTAAGATCCTGGTTCTTTATATAGTAACGTTATTACAGGTTCGGAGATTGAAATAATAAAAATAAATACATGTGTGAAGATTCGGCCGTTGTTAGTATTCTGTGTTAAGTATCGTGTTAGGTTAAAGCCTGTGATTTCGTATTGAGGAATGCATTTTATGATCACAAAGTGCATCTAAATGGGAGACTATAATGTGATTTTGAAAACAACGAGGGGCGCGTATGTAATCATTAGATAGGTCATAAATCATTTTGATAGTACATAATTGGTTTGGTTACCTAATTTTTACCTTTTCCCTTTCTTTGAATCAATAGGTATTTCAATTACACACCCTTCTAAGGATCTGTGGAAAGTTAATTGACTACAGGCTCGATCTTAGGCTTTGATTGTGATTGCCCTTGCAGTGGGCTTACTAAGGCGAATATTTTTATTCGTAGCCTGTGATTAAAAAGAAAACACAGATAATTTTACAATGGAAAGTGCTGTTCAAAATTGTCTACATTTTTTACCCCAGGACTCAGGTGGTCAATAATAGATGAGATTTTTTCTTTACTCTATGTCATCTCATCAATTATTGATGCACAAATGACGGAATATTGACAAGTTAATACTAAACGGCATAGTAGTGCTCAGTTCACATTCAAACTAGTCGTCCTTATACATGGAACCGCCTGCTTTACATGACTCCGAAGTATACCCAGTCAATGCATCAAGTTGTAGATGCTAAGCAACAACCATTCGGATGAAAGTAGGAGTCAAGGCAGCTCCCAGGAATTCTGAGAGCGGGGGGGGGGGGGGTGGTTTTGGTCAATTGTGTAAAATTAGTGTAAAATTACAGCCTATGTATGTATTCAAGGCCCAAAAATATATAAGTTACTTATAGTCGCGTGTCTTACCTAGGGGAAACGTTTTGATAAAATAGGCGTGAAACAGTGGGGTTTTACGCATTTCGACAGTAGTATGGTTAGATTAAACAGACAGATTCGTATAACCACAAACAGGGTAAGACTGAGACCCCCGGAATTTTTTGATAAAATAGTGGAGTTGGGGCCAAGAAGGCCATGGCCCCAGGGCCAAACCAGGCACTGAGTACAAGGACTCCCCCCTCGCCCAAAATCTTCAATAGCCTTGTATCCTAGGTACAGTGGTACCGTATATGCAACTTTATGCAATTTTAGATTTGCCATGGAGTTGAAAACCAGTCAATCAAACTGAGCTGTCAATTTTTCAATCAGGTTTTTTTAGTAACAGCCTCATTATAAGCACTTAAATTCGCTGGCTGCATTAATTTCTGAAATTAATAGACATCATCACAGCATATTAGTATTATCTATCATAGGCTATGCGTATACCTTCCGCCGCAGCACAGGGCAAGACCTACATGCCAGGCTTCAGTATAGATTATTAAATTAAAGGCTTCAGGTTACTTAATTGAAAATTTGTTGTGAATGGCTACCCAACTATCTCTCTCTAACCGGCCGCCATACCATGTTGAATCCAGCGGACCAGAGCAGGTTCAAAGCTGCAGATAACTTGGTCGTGTGGACAGTGCCGGTAGGGAAACATGGTAGGACTTGTCCTGGTCACCTCCGAACTAATCGTGTGACTTCACTGTGTTTCCCAAGTGGTTCGGAATCCACTATAATCAGGAGGTCCACTGTCCTATGGGCTGGCATAGGACAGTCAAGTCGGGGTCGCTCTATGGGCCCAAATGAGGCCTAAGTCGTTATTAACCCGACGAACACTACTACTACTACTACTACCCAACTATCTACGTGAATGTAGTGTTCCTACCTCATATGTCAGCCGTTTTACAATTCTTAACAAAAACAAACAGTAGGTGCAATTCACTAGTATAGCCTTCATGACATCAATTGCCATGTTGATCGCCAATCTTAGATACAACAGACATTTTAAGTAGACGAATGTAAATAACTGTCACATCTTATAACTCAATTTTGGGGGGTTTTAATGGCTTAAAATGTTATCGCTTTTCCCCCTTGATAAAAAAATATCTGGAGCACATTACCTGTTCTTTCTATTACTTTAGTACACATTAGCCACTGGGTATGGAAATAGCCTAGACTCCAGAGAATTAGATTACGATAAGACACAGAAAGCTTTGAAACTACAATTTTATACGGAAGAAAATATTTTCCACCAAGACATGGGTCTCTGACCCCAAGCACGTAGCCAGGATTTTTTATTTCGGAAGGGGCTAACTACCAGGGGGTTGGGGAGGGGGGTATGGGATACCTCCAGTAAAACGGCGGGTCAAGTCTTCCGTAATCAGCGGAATCATTTTTCCCCCTTTTTTTCATTTCGGGAGGGGCTTCAGCCCCTAAAGCCCCCTCCCTGGCTATGTGCCTGTCTGACCCCTAATGGGTACATTAGTTTCACTGGTACGTCAAAATTAATGTACGATACATAATCATGAGCAATAATTTTCACGCTATTTTTCCTAGGTACTGCAGGTACTTGTTAATAAGACTCCAGATGGAACCTGTCAATCTCTCCAATGGTAAACAATGAGTGATGGTGGCACCCTCACATCCCAATAAGTCTTCGGGTACGCATGCGCAAGAACTCGATAAGAATTGTGAGCCTAATTACCTGAAGGCCGTAGGTTGAGCCCGGCCTGTCTACCAACATTGGCTTCTGGGAATCTTTTAAATTACTCATTGTGTTTTTAAATTTTAACACCTCATTATAACAAGGAAGACTGGAGGAGCATGACCCTATGGGAATAGCTTGCAGACTCCATTGCAAATCCTCCTTAGGTTATACATTTTCAGATGCATTGTCTAATTAATTTTTACTGGAGTACGTTAGAGGAATTAGTTCTGCATGTTAAAGTTGGAGCATATCTATAATGACCTTAATGTGTGTGTGATAGGAAGTTTCAATTTGGGGTTTAACACAAAACATAGACTATTGTAAACTGTTCCTAATTAATTATTGTCTTAGCCAATAAACAAGTTACACCCAATCTCAGATCAATTACACTTCTGTCCTGTAAGGAAAGGGCTTGTAGTTATAGCTCTGCAACCCACAAACGGCTCTGGATTGGTTCCCAACGTCAAAACTCAGAAGTGTTTTCATCGCCATGCAGGTTTATCACTTGAAGCCTTCACCTTCACACCTTCAGACACCCAGCTACCTCATGTCATTCTGTACACCACTTTCCCATCAAAACCTTCGTCTTCCTTACTTTATGTCGCAGTAGGCTACTATATGGCCTATCATGTATCCATTTTTTTTCTCATTCACTCATGAGTGGCATGCTCTATTCTACTAAGTATAGCAAGAACAGATGGGACCGAACGGGGAGACACAAACTCATCTGGCGTCTACATTAAAAAGTATGCCATGCTTACCTCCTTCCTCCGAGACGTTGGTGTTCTTCTCCCCGAAGGTGTCAGCAAGGTGAAGACTGATGGAATGGGAGGTCAGGTACTTGCTGACTCTGGACACCAGGTATTCATCCAGTTCGCTGCTGTCGCCACTAGGAAAATTCCGCGCCAAACTTCTCACTAACTTTTCCGGTAGCTGTTTGTTTTCTGCTTCTGCAATAATAAATTATTTGGTTCTTTAATTTCTGTATGTCTTAGGTAGAATGGGAAATAAGGTGGAAAACTATGCTGTTGGAGTCAATCAATGGAAAAGAAAAATCAAGACTGATGATGATGGATTGAAGATGATGAAGAAGAGGAGAAAAAGGAAGTAGAAGCAGATGAAGCAGAAGAAGTGGTACAAGAAGAAGGAGACTTATAAGGTGACGATGAAGCAGAAGGAGAAGAAGAAAAAGAAAAAGAAGAAAAATAAATTCTTTTATTTTTTATAGGAGACATTTTGTTAAGATTCCCATTGTAATTATAATGGGAGGCTTTTGTGCAAAGTCTCCGTATCTTGCAATTTGCTTAGAGTACGCCTTCAAGCAAAACACATTGAAGTCTAATTTTCCAGTGAACTGAGATTATTATCGACATGTCTGCACCTGTGAGTGCAATAATAACAATTATTTATCATTAATGACGCAGAGGGGCCGTCACTAATTTTTGGGCAATTATATAGCCAAGATGAATTTAAGCCGCTGAAATTGCAGAAGACACCAGTTTTATACTATTTACGTCGTTATTGGTGGTAATCATAGAGGCTGGTCTTAAATGTAGCCACTCGGAACTGTAAATGATTGTTCTATATATTGTGAATAAATTATTTTAGGATTTTTCATAGGAACTCTATATAAAGTATGTATCCTCATTCATCAAAATTAAATTCAAGGAATATGTTGATTTTTTTCAAGTAGTACAGTGGTACCTACCCAAACAAATAACTATCTCAAATTATCTACAAGATTATAATGTTCTATTAGAGGGCTACACAATTATTGAGGACGATATAAACAATTTGTCCGGTGAAGTATTCTTTAGATATTGTAAATATCTGAATACGGGGAACTAATCTTGTCGGCAAAATTATCTTTAACTTCATGTATGATCTGCCATTTAAGCTTCCCCATAAGGACTTCGATGGCATAATGGTAGCTTGTTCGTACTTGTGCGAGTCTCTACACATCATGTGATCGGTGACCTGTCGCAACTCAACACAGGTATTACCTAGAGAGGCGACTGAAGAGGTTATTCGCATGCATTCATTGAATTGTTTGTATACGAATAAACTTATGTTAAAAAAAAAGGTATAACACTTAACAGGTAGGTACTCTAAAATTCTAAAATGAATCGTCGAAGTCTGTGCAAAATTCAATTTATGGTGCAAATAAAATAAACATGAAACGAATAAGCTTGAAACCCGTTTGGTATCTACAAAAACTAAAAATAAAGAGTTATGAGTAAGAAACGTGGCAAAAAGAATCAGGGGAATAATGGAAAAATTAAATGAAAATGCAATATATATGCAGTCGCAGAATACAACACCAAATGCTTTGAACTTGGGACATTTGCATATTATTGGACTTTGTTTGTTTGCAAATAAACGTTTATTTATTTTATTTATTTATTTATTTATTTATTACCTGAAAACTTAGTCAAATCGGATAATATAATAGACAATATTGGCCAATGCATGTATACATATACATATGTAGGTACAATAAGTCATAATGTTATTGGGGAGCTAATAGAATCCGCCCATTGTAGGCATAGGTACGACTAAAATACGGGAAAATAGAACATACAGCAGTTAAAAGTAATTTCTGGAATTATCGGTAGGCTACCTAAACCTATTATATCAGGTTCTTCATGAACGAGTCCTCTGGGCTCCCATATAGAATCCGAGTACCATATGCTTTCATAGACTCCAGGCAGTATTTCAAAATTGCAGTTTATTTGCAATGATTATGCGTTTTATTAGCAAAAGTTGTAAAATTTCGTACAGAGCCAAGATTAGTAGGAAATTATGGGGATGTACTTGCAGGTTCCTTTCCAAATTGCAGCTATTCGGTTTCAATATGTTTGTTTTATAGTATTTTTAAAATTTGATTCCCAGCTTTAAGAGTGTACAGCCCGTAGGAAATTGGCACCCCGAAATTTAATATTTTATTTTTTATTGAATTAACTTTTTTTTTTTTTTTTTTAAGTTTAATCGCATACAAACAATTTAATGAATGTATCCGATTGACCTCTTCTGTCGCCTCTGTAGGTTAGTACCCGTGTTGAGTTACGACACGTCTCCGATCGCATGGCGTGTAAAGGCTCGCACAAGTGCAAGCACGTTACCACCCGGCCATCGAAGCATGTTATTAAAGATTCGGCTCATCAAAGTTGTGGAAGACTACTTCATGCATCATATTATAAGATATTTTTAATTTTCGAAATTGTAGTTTTTTCAGAAGCATGCAGATATTTTATAAGCAATAACTTTTCACGTAAAAGCGATTTTATTAAAAAACTACAATTTCGAAAACTAAAAATCCCTTACTATATGATGCATGAAGTAGTCTTCTACAACTTTGATGAGCCAAATCTTTAATAATATGCTTAGTTAATTAAATAATAAATAAAAAGTATTAAATTTCGGGCTGCCACTTTCCTATGGGCTGAAATCGATTGAGATGAAATAGCTGAAAATTGCCATGAAGTGTGTGTGTTGGATCACCAACTAGACACACTAAGCAACTGCCTAAGGGCCCAGAGCGGCCTGAGGGCCCATAAATGTTTTAAAAACTTAATTTAGTATCTAATTCTTCAAAGCTTTCCATAATATTATAAATCTCAAATTTTAAAAAGAGAAAGAAAAATATTATTTAAAATATAATGGGTATTGTATTATTAGTATCTGAGTTACAATATTAGTCATCTTACCTAGTAAGACCATAGACATAGAGCCCATAGAGGGGGGAGGGGGCCCACCAATTTCATTGCCTAGGTGCCCAGAGTTAATAAAAAAAAATAATTATTTTAGGTATAATTTTATTTCAGATCATGCTTTCAATTCTCCTTTGAGAAGGTGGATATTCTCCCCACCGATCTAATATAATTTTATTAGTAAGTACTAAACAACGCAGTTTAGGTACCAAGAACTTACAAAATAAAGTCTGTTAGCTTCTCTGTCTGTTAGTCTGTCTGTTAGTCTGTCTGCTAGACTGTCTGTTAGTCTGTCTGCTAGTCTGTCTGCTAGTCTGTCTGCTAGTCTGTCATTTAACATATTAGTTAGAACAAAAAACAGCCCTATCTCAATGGCAAAAGTTATGCATACTGTATACGTATACGTATGGTTTGGGTGTTGGTTGCAGTATGTACTATACGTATACGGTACCTGGATTTACTAACGGGCTTTATTCGAAGGCACTCTTAAGCTGAGGTAAATTTAATGTTTTAGCTATAGTCTTTATTTAGGTTTTGCACTCTACATTAAAGCTAAATATCTTTATACTCTAATATTTGCAGACTTGTGATCGACATGCCGGACAATGCACAGTAGTTCATTCAATTTTATTTCAGATAGGTATTTTCTTTGCTTATTGTACAGTAGGTGAGGGTAGAGCAAGAAAGAAATTCTAGACCCTCGGGGAAAGATATATGTAGTTATTCGTAGCCTATTCTCTTGCACTCCATCAGCGTTCTGACCTGGTGCTAGTACTTTTGTTTTTAATGCTAGCAGCCTATTTATGTTCTCATTGCATTTGATTTCATAATATGCTGTAATCTGGAGCATTCTCAGCCTAGTTTTTTTTTAAATATCTGTATCTTGTACAGCATGTATATTCACTATTATTGCACCTACAGGTACTTCTTCACTGGTCACCAGTTACACGTTGAATTGCATGGGTCCATATATCTTTCGATTAATAAACTTAGCAATTGACACCTACGGGGCTCCTCCTTTTGCTTTTTAAGTTTTGCTATGTTCTGATACTAACGGTACCTATAAATCAGTTATTATACTACCCAGATTCAAAAAGGTTGGACCATTCTAGTTCACGATGCATTTCAGTTTCTACCTCTGTCAATTCGAATGTTGTGTCATTTATTTTAATATAGAAAGTAGCCTAACTATTCCTCAATCAAAGGAGAAAAAATTCTTCTTATTCTGTTTAAAACCTATCTGATAAAACCTGAATCACTACGTTTTCAATATTTTGTTATATTGCCTTTTGCATTAATAACTCCCTTCTTGCGACCTAGCATGGAAGATACAAGATCTGCAGTGAACGAATCCCAAATGTCTAATAACATGGTCCTCAATTCTTCCCATGTTCTAACATGAGTGACGAAAATTGAAATGCATCTTGAACTGGGGTGGTCCAATCTTATTGAATCTGGGTTGTATTTTTATTATATATATTTATTATATATGTTTTACATCTACTTTACCTTGAACAGTTTCATTGCTGTCATCCCTAGTAATCTCGACCCCAGGCAGCAGGCGATATCTGCGATTGTCCTCCAACAGGTCCACCAACTGAATCATATCCATCTTGAAGCACCCCATCGTGTACGCCGAAGAACAGCTCTTTGCAATCACCTTCTTCAGGATGTCCCTCACTGCAAACGCCCCACCGCACAGTAGCACCAACACAAACACTTGAAAATTCACCATCTTACACCACTGGATCACCTGTACTGTCTTCGGTTGGGTGGGCTCCTGACTTATATCTACCCGCAAGAGACAGTATAGCGAAAAAAACACCACCTTCACTTTGATACCCACACTCATTAACTAGCTATTCTATTCTTTGCCATTGGGGATACCTTGACATTGGCGGCAAATCAGCCGTGAACAAACTCTTAGTATTCATTGATACCTGAGAAAGTATATACACGGTTCTATCGATTTTTCGAAGACTTTCGGCTACTTTTACCCGTGAAATTTCTTTTTATTCCTTACTAACTGCTCCCGGTAACTCGATAATGCCTTTCGCTTTTCTGGGTGATACTTCAACAAAGAATTTGTTGTCTGTAAGTGATAAAGCTTAGCCAGTGACAATGTATTGTACGCTCGTATTGTGGGTTGTCGTTTTTGTCAACTCTTAACTGAATTAGTTATTGATCTGTGTTGAAGGTAGGTTCCAATAGACCTATAGCTTTATACGCGAATATTTAGATACAGGAGATTTATATTTTTATATCAGCATTACGTTTGGCATCTATTCTAGAACTGCAAACAAACAAAACTACAGACTAGATTCTGCAAATTTATTATAATTTGTAACTTATCGTAGGAGTAGTCTCTCTTTACAGCTGATTATATACTAGTATAACAATATAATGCGTAGTACAATAACAATAGGGATACAGTACAGAGATTCCAGTAATGCACCACCTTATAGAGATAATGGGCACCCTTCTTCATATAGCTGCTAATACCATGAAAACTTTGAGGCGAAATTGTCTGAATTTATGCACCAACATATTGTAGTTCCGACAATACCCAAGCATACATATGTCTTAAAGAGAAGTTTGTGCTGCATATTTTTTAAACAAATCATGCATAACGTTTAAAATTCTTCCGTTCTGGAATATGATGTAAATTTGGCTAGTCTATGTATTGCAATAAGTAGATAGGTATTAGATAGTAATAATAACTACCAAAATAAAAAATATATACATATATAATATGATTGATATATATTAATTAACCATAATTGATAGAAGTGGAGCGGAGAGGCAGCTGGAGTAACCCTGGCAGACAGGCCAAGACACAGTCAGATCCGAGTTGAGTTGAAAACTGCCGAAATCACTCTCAAGCTGAAGGAAAAACGGCTGTTATGGCATGGGTATGTCCAAGTTTAAAACGAAACTCAACAACAGAAAAGGGTTGAGAATATTGTGGTCTCAGGAAGCAGGAGAAGAGGAAGACCAAAGATGACGCTGCCGAGAAAGATCCAGGCAGGTTTGGATAAACTCACAATCACACACCAAGACGCCCTAAAATCTAAATCGAGGGCTGTGGAAGCGCCAATGCTGTAGCAGCAGCCCTAAGGCGCAGAAAAAGTAAAACTAAGTATTGCCTTACTATGGTAGTTTCTTACAATTTTGGTTCCTCTACTTACTGTATTGCGTGTATTAACTACGTACAGTACATAAGAAAGACTTGTTCTTAGCAACTGATATTTATCCTAGGCCTAACCCTGTGGAAAAGCGAAAAATCCGAGATAAGATACGAGTACAATCGCAAGTTTATTTATTTTCTTCTTATTAAGATTTTTCATTTTTATCTACAGTTAGCCATTTTTCCACAGGATGATAGTGAGTGGATTGATTAGTTTAGTCGTTGTAATTTGATTCTTTCTCATTATTAGATTTTCATCATTACCTATCCTCTGGAAAAGCGAGAAATACGAGATAAGATATGAGCACAATTGCAAATTTATTTATTTTCTTCTTAATAACATTTCCCATTTTTATCTACAGTTAGCCATTTTTCCACAGGATGATAGTGAGTGGGTTGATTAGTTTAGTCGTTGTAATTAGATTCTTTCTCATTATTAGATTTTCATCATTACCTATCCTCTGGAAAAGCGAGAAATGCGAGATAAGATACGAGCACAATTGCAAATTTATTTATTTTCTTCTTAATAACATTTCCCATTTTTATCTACAGTTAGCCATTTTTCCACAGGATGATAGTGAGTGGGTTGAGTAGTGTAGTCGTTGTAATTTCATCAGTCGCTTCTCTCCTATTTTATTCGTTGCATATTCCGGCTACACTGATGGAGTACGATTTCACACTCTTGGTTTGGGCTAGAGTAGCACAAATTATTGGGCCCTCGGATGTTTCTACTTCTTTCCACATTAACCCAATTTCGTGTTTGCAAACATATCCATCGTCGGATGATAGTCATGTGATTAAATAAAGGTCATAGTTCGGAATCATTCATTGCGAGTGTGAGCTATTGTTTTGTCTGTGAGACGTGACTGCCTTTCTGCTCAAATTGATTATTGTGCCCAATTTGTGCCTTAGTTTGAACCCTGCTGATCTATAGCCAGAAAATTTCTATTGCTATACCCATATACATATACAAGTAGGAATAGATTTTTCTGAGTTTGTTTATAGCTGCACAATAAATGTTAAAATTAATAGCTCAGCATTGTACACAATATTTAATATGCATTAAATTTAATATGCAATATGCACAAATGTTTATAATAAGCGTACCAATATAATATGTAACCGTGTATAATGTATTGTACTGTTAGTAGGAAGAGTGAGAAGATGGACCATTGTTTAAAAAAAATGAAAACTGAAAAAAATGGGTGCTCCGAAATTTGGCAAAATTTATTTTAATCTTATTTACTACGCAAGTTATAGGCTCGTAAAATTTAGTGTATCAAGTTTTTGACGACTAAATATTTCACACACAATTTCAAGAAGAATTTTTAATTTTTATTTTGTAGACTAATTATGACTTAAAAATAAACAGGGCTAAAATTTCACGCAATGGAAAATTAATAAAAAAGTTGGAAAACCAAAAATTAAAAATACCGTATGATAACTGGTAAAAATAATGTTCCTCTAACAGTTCCAAAAAACCGTTTTAAAAAATGATTGTTACCATCACACCACATACACACACACATACGTTTGATCATCACATCCCGTCAAAATGGCAAATTTTCAGTCCTTTCATTGCCCCCTTTTTTGTGCTTTTTTTAGCCACAAACGAAACGAGGTTAACTATTATAATTATGTATCAAAATTGCAAGCGTTGATTATAAATTCATCAAGAATGGTTAATATAGAGACATCATTCAGGAGTTGCGTGCATGAGAATGGAGTTGAAATTAGTTTAATCAGTATATTTAACAGCACCGAACGTATGTTTTTGCCCGCATGCCAAATTTCACCAGATTCCATCGATTAGTTTGCCCACAAATCAACGGACAGACAGACCGAGACACAAAGCTTTCTTTATAGGCCTACTAATGTAAAAATAGGAAAGAAAACATTTTAAAAAATAAGTGAGCTAAAAGCAGATACAAAGAAATGGTTGGAAGGGAGAACGGGTGTCACTGATGTCAGTGGGTGTGGTCTTATTTATATTATCTTCAAAAAAATCAATAATAAGAATACAATATGATAAATAAATAAATATTGTAAATAAGAAAACATATATTATATACAAATACAATTATTCTTCCTCTTCTTGTTCTTCCCCAATCCGTTATCAATTATTACACTGAGTACAATACAAAAATGAAGAAAGTTTCTCATTATTTTATGACACTTCATTGGTGGCTATACGATTCTGCGAATGTCAATATTTCCTTTAAAATTTGTTCTTGTGCATAAAACAAATCTTAAGTGTTGAAGTTGCTAAGACTTTTTTACAAGGCTGAAATTTTCGAAACCTAGTTGTTCTGTTATTATAAGTAGATCATCGTACGTTGTGACAAAAAGGAGACTACCACGACTTATGTGAGATTCACGGTATTCTAACAACACCGGTTAGTTAATAGACCTGTTTGGGTCAAGCAGGTTGTGGGCAGTACCTTCAATTTAGTTTAGTGGTAGGTACAGACACCCGAAGAAAGTACGGTGCTACTGCGGTTTAGCCATGGCACATTAAGTGCAAGCGGATCATGTTACATTGAAAACAGATTAGTTATTATGCTTAGTTTATTTATTTGTCGACTCACTTTCAATTAGACGTAACTTTTACTTTTGTTTCTACAAAGTATCCACTCAGTGTATACAGTCTTTGTGTAAAGATCTATTTAAGAGAGATGAGAGTTAATTCCCGCCAAGTGGTTTTATTGCAATCCTATTGTATACGTTGGAATAAGGAATCCTTTGTGAAGGTGGAAATTTTGGATTTACATAGAATACCCCCTGCTGTGAGACCAAAAATGGCGGAAATCAAATGACCATGCGACACTAGCGCCAATGATGGTACTTCTAGTATATTATATTAGAAGTTCTTTGACTGGCACAAGTACGAACAAGCTACCACTATGCCAAATTGCCAACATTGTTTGTAGCTTGGATTTTGAGGCAAAAAAAACTCAATTTGCATGAAAAATTACTAAGAATACTTTTTGAGAGGTACAATAGGGACAATAAAGCTTCTTCTGTCGGATTCCATTTTCATTAGCTTTACGAACCATGGTGGGAGCCAACTTTAATGGATTGTGAGATCAATATTGTAAGATTTCAGATTGAAAATTGTATGTTGCCTTTGTGGATAGAGGTCTTCTTATTTATGGCCCGCTGGTGCTTACGCCTGTTACATTGTGTCGATGACTCAATGGCAAGTTTGTCTGAGCTTATCCAATATCATTTAAAGCCGGTGTGGGTTGACATTGACGACCCGTACCAGTTAGCCAAATGTCAATGGCCAAAAATTAATACAGAAACAACACAAATAATGTCAGAAAACCTATGTGGGGTCGTTGGCATAGGGCATGGGCCAGTGGGTTCCTATAAATAGACCACGGTTCATCATTTCCGGGCCGCTCGTCCGCTAGCCAAGTGGAGTAACTTCAATCAATCAATCATGTCTTCGCAAGCACGCCCCTGTTTATATTTAGAGCGAGTGCAATTTAAATTTGCCACTTCCCACCTACCTATATCCAGGCATAACTTATTAAATATGTAAGTTAGTAGTTGCGATATTCATTAAAAAATCCATAAATTTTTATTGACAGCTCAAATAACCAATCAAGCAAGTTTCCAAATTGCCGGCAATTTAAATGTTTCATGTTCTAAGGCAGATGCCTAATTGTATAATTTGAAAACGTTTGCCTACGTCAATTTTGTGTAATGAATTGAATAATTATTTGCTAGTTAAATTAAATGTAACTTTATAATTACCTGTACTAAAGGATTTCAATTTACATTATTGCATTACAAGTCAGTGGTTTAGAAGCAAAACGGGCAAAGTCCATTTTAGTTAATATTTCAGGAAAGCCAAAAAACTGTAGCTAAGTGCCCTGTGATTGCATCTAAACCCAATTTTTTAACTAGTTTTACGCTGAAGTAAGCCAGAATTAGCTTCTGATAATTAATGCAATGGATAGATTTCAACCAGACGAATCTATTGGCGCCAAAAACTCAATTTCAGACATTTGTGGACTTAGCCCGTTTTGCTTCTATAACACTCAAAGTATACTATTAGGCCCGTATTACACTGTAAAACATTTTATAAAAAATATTTTATAAAAGTTAATTGACAAAGATCTTTGATAGTGTAATAGGCCATATTTTATAAAACAGTTTTTTTATAAAATTTCTTTTATAAAATGTAATAGGTTGAATAGGTTGACATTACATTTTATAAAAGAATTTGAAGAAGATTCCAAAATGGCGAAGTTCAGTTGAACTGTTGAAACTTTTTTTTAATAATAGACCCATTCTTCGAATATTTTATAAAATATGTCATAAAATATGTTTTATAAAATGTTTTACAGTGTAATACGGGCCTTAGATAAATACGCGTATGTGCTGCCGCATTACAATAAAATACGGCTTTGTGAAATAATAAATATGCATTAAATGCAAATACTGTTATTTTCATGAAACAAACGAGATGTCTCCCATAGGTCCTGCGTTTGGTACAGTCCTATAGTACGATTTATAGCATTGGGAGGTAGGCTACTCACAAGACAAACAAAAAAAGTCAGCTAGGGCCACGCAACTTCTTCTTTAAATGCCTCAACAAGCGTAGACTGGCGAACATCATGTGAATTTGTACCTTGGAGACAGCTGCTTAGAAATGGGAAGTCGTGCACTTGTCAAACAATGACTCAGGTTTTTCAACCAGGATGTCCTTCTACTGCCGGGTGCCCTCAGCCCTTTTATCTTCTCTGAGATTATTAACGGCAGAAGGCAATACTTTTCATTCCTCATCACATGCCCAAAGTATGTTAGTTCCCGTTTCTTAACCATCAGCAGCACCTCGGCGCTATCCATTCGCCTCAGGACCTCAGCATTAGGGACACGATCTCAGCATCTCTAACAAAATAATTAACTGATCAATAGTAAAACACAAAAATTAACAATATAGGAAATGACAAACTATTTTAGACCCAATATGCTTCAAATAGGAGCTTCCCACACCCACCCACACTGCTTTCCGTGAACTGGGATGTTCGTTTACCCTACCAGATAATAGGGTACATTTTAAAAATAGTTTATTTATTTATGTTATTTTGTTATTATTTCATTTTCTATCCTTCATCTATTTCTCACAGCTAGATGAGTACTTAATTTTGTTGAACGCTCTCAAGAAGAAGCCACTCCATACAAGCCTAATGTGTTTAGAATTAAAATTCAATTATCCTGCCCCTATACCTTATTATCAATTTAATTTGCACCTGAACGGTATTCACCGATGATGACAGTTATACGATAGGAAAAATTTCGAGAAGAATTTAGCGATCGAGGCGACGATAGTCGAAAAATGCATGATGTCAGTATTTTCGCAAATTACACATCCTGCAGCCTGCAAACTGGATAAATAGTAAGATTTGCAATTTACATTTTCACATCACATTGATGCACTATATAACTAGGTAGGTACAATCTACACACACTATATTTAATTCACCATCATAATTTAGTACCTGCTCAAAATCATGACACGACCACGTCGCGAAACCAAGTTGGGCGCCATTTTTAACGTGTGGTATCATTCGATGCATATTGGGCCAGTTGTGGGCCCCTTTAATTTAGCGATGGCATTTTTCAATAGTAACTCATCAGCGCTCATCAAAATCGACGCCGACTGTAATATTCTCACCAAAGGTGTTGTAATGACAGAGCCTGACAGACCCGCGGGCTTGATGGTAAGGTTGAGGGCCCCATGGTTTCGGTGCCTAGCTCGTTTGCTAAATACCTAGCTGTTTCTTATGGGAAAAGTCAAAATTGCAAGTTGCCAACAGGGTAACTGTGAATGCTATCAAAATCAAGTGGCAAAATATCCTCCTGGGTGAAGGATTATATCATTGAATCCAGCATAAATGGTATTTCATTAGCTTTAAAGGGGTTTTATGAGTTTGATGTTTCTAGTTTTCTTTGGGCGACCATTCCATTGACCGGCTAGGGCTATTTCCAAAAACATTGACGTGGTAGCAGACATTCAAGACTTAGGTGGCGTTTCCACCGACCTCGCATTGCAGAATTGACGGAAATGTTTATTTTCCTCTATGCCATAGTTAAAATTGATCAATGATCATACAGTAAAACCACAAACAAACAAACTAAAATTAAAAAATGGCTTCATGGGATATGTTAATTACAAACATTTTAATAGATTTCTATTAAAAAAAAAAAAAACATTTCCGTCAATGTCATTTGCAATCTGCAATGCGAGGTCGGTGGAAACGCTACCTAAGTCTTGAATGTCTGCTACCACGTCATCGTTGTTGGAAATAGCCCTAGCCGGTCAATGGAATGGGCGCCTTAGGGCAATTTGTGAGTAGGTATTTGTTATGGGTACTCACTGACTTGCAGTAAAAGGGAATAGTTAGGGGGTTTGCAAGAGATTGATTTAAATGAAATGCAGTGGGAGTGGCAGTAGCCTACATTTATTATGTGGATTACAGTATGTATACTCCTTTTTTAACGCATTATATTACAGTATTATATGGAATATATAACACTGGCATTAAGTTAACTTTATTTGAAGAGGTAACCGCCACGTTATAACCGAAATGAGAGGATATAGAAAAACTGGACTTGGCGGGATTCGAACCCACGATCTACGCCTGATGTACATATCCTCTACTTATATGCGCGTATTGGCATGATTCATATATATTCGGTTAGATAGTTTTGTAGCTGTGCTAACCTGTTTAACATTATAATTTTTACTTTTTCCCCGCTTTTATTTCTAGGTGGGGTCAGCAATATGGCAGGTTGCCTTCCACTCCTTGCGATTGTGTATTATAGAGTGTATTCATCTAGCAATTATTTCATTTGCTGCATAAGTACAATATTATTATAAGCTGTCACTTAATTTCTAATTCCAATTGAACATTCGAACATTGGCTGATTAGTGCAATGAACAAATGCAAATTTCCAATTACCTACAGGTGGGCTCCATAATTACAAACATTATCATTAATGTAGGTCGAATCAATATTCAACGTTAATAATAATAAAAATTAATAATTAAAATCAAGGGTTCAATCGATGCTAATTTATTTACGCATTAAATATTCTACCAGCAGGCTATACTGTTAAGTCTATATGTGTCTTATTTTGTGACATTGGTAATTTTATCAGCCGGCTGTCACATGGTGTAAATACCAGCAATAATTGGAATTATCAATGTTGCTTAGGCGGGGTTTCCACATACGTCAATCGTCAATGAGAAATATGAAGTTGAAGGACATTTCAATTTTTCATTGATGGTGGTGTTTCCACATGTTTTTTTCAACTATTGACACTTTTCTTCTATTGAAACGTATGCGCCAAATGTTTGAAATTTGTTAGCATTTGTTTTTTGAAATTTTGTTTGTATTTGTTTTCTTCGTACACTTATTATTTTTAATAAAACCCAATAATAGTAGGAGATCTGAAGTAAGATCGACGTTCACCGATCTGTTTAATGGATGAAAACTGTTTTATAAACAATCTATTAAAATTTTTGTACTTCAACATATTCCATGGCGCCATTTTAGTTTGTTATTGTTTGCAGCGCGTGATTTTACTCTATGATCATTGATCAATTTTAACAATGACACAGAGTAAAATTGAAATGTCCTTCAATTTCATAAGTCTCATTGACGATTGACGTATGTGGAAACCCCGCCTTAGTCACTATACATCGCAGCGACATTGTTACCATTGCCACCACTAATTTACATTGTTACCATTGCCAAAACCAAACCATCCCTTAGAGAAAGCTTTCTACACTGTCACTGAGGCACTAGCACAATGACAATGACAGAACTACCTGATATTGACGATATTATTATGACAATTTTATTTTATACTTTACTTGTATTGTAGTATAATTTAACGGAAAAATATAATGTATTGCATTTTATTGTAAAAACTGCGCAAAAGAATTAAGCAAAAACGAAAATAAAAGTTTGTTCTGTTCCGCTCATTTCGACATATCTCTCACCCAAATACAGCCAACCATAAATTGTATTAGCAGAATATGACCTCTTTTACTACCCACATGTAGAATATGGTCACTGAAACTGTAAGCCGGCTGTCACATGGTGTAAATACCAGCGATAATTAGTATTATCAATGTTGCTGATTCACGCTACATAGCAGCGACATTGTTACCATATCCACCACTGATTTACATTGCTACCTTTGCCAAAAACTGCCCAAAAAATTTATTGAAGACTAAAATAAACTATAATTTGATCTGTTCCGCTCATTTCGACTCATTCTTCAGCGAAATACAGCCACCCAAAAACGGCATAAGCTGTATTAACCTCTTTTACTACCCACATATGGTCACTGAAACTATCAGCCGGCTGTCACACGATGTAAACACCAGTAATAATTGGCATTATCAATGCTGCTTAGTCACGATGCATCGCAGCGACATTGTTACCATTGCCACCACAGATTTATTTTGCGATCTTATAGCCAAAAATTGAGGCTAAACCAATAGTTAATAGAAAATAAACAATGTTTTGCTCTGGTGCACTCATTCCGACACATTTCACACAAAATACAGCCACCTACACCCTCGAAATCAGGCACAACTCGTCAAGTTTTGAGCGTCCACCATCCTATTTGCTGACTCATCCACACCTAACGCCCATGTTGATTTGGGCCTTATACCTCTAGTAATTGGCGAATTCTTAACTACGTCATTATATTCTCATCAATTAGAATATCTGCTAAAGGTTCATGACCAAATTTTAGTTGAATTTAGTGGCAGTCCTGCAGACGAAGTGAAAACTGGCGAGAAGAATGATTTGCCATTTGACTTGATCACGATGCCATGTGCCGATGAGTGACATGACGAGCCCGCTCATCACTGGATTGTGATATTTACGTAGACATTAATTAAAGAGTGATGAAACATCAAAAAAATTAGAACTTTCCAAATTTTTGAAAGCAAAGGCGGATCTGAGTTATTTTGACAAAATTCATTAATATCACGAGCCATATGCACAAACCAATTTTCTTTTGATGACTACAAAAAAATCCAATTTTTTTTCTCTAAATTAGCAGTTTTTGTAATATTTAAATAAAGAAACACAATTATGTGCAGTATAATCAGTTTACAGAATAACAGTAAAATCTGTAGTCATTTTAGGATTATATTCTAAGCTATTAACGTTGGTGGTTTGTTTATCTGGAACATTAGTGGGATTTTTTTAAAGGAAAATAGACTGTTTCCTCGAGTAGACGTGGTGTATATTTTCTAAAATCCTTGATGGCTACGCTCCACGCCTCAACTAGCGCAAGCCATAGCACATAAGTCCATAGCCCCCTCCACTCTTATAATAGGCTAACTCCTCAGTGTAATTTAATATCAGTTAAAACAATGAGAGATAATGAAACGTTGGTCTGGCCAGGTTCTAAAAGAGGGGTGGATATTGCAGGTTTTGCGGCTGCCCAATTTGGCTAATTATATTGATTGCGGTTTGCCGACGTGAGAATCGCAATCCACTAGCTGCATTATTATTATTGCAGTTCGTCCGAACCATGGCATAACTAATGAGGGTTCACACCTGCGGTGGTCAGTGCCTATGTAATTAAAATGGAATGGGCCTGCAAAAGCTATGGGGCTGTCTTATGTGCAATGGCTTGGGCCAGCAGGGCTCAGCTAGATTCCTACGCCAAATCATTTTATTTTAACTGTACCGCAAATGTCACTTAGGCTTTGAAATTGCACCATTACATATATAGGTATTTTTCCATGTTATCGGTACCCGGACTGACCTTTTTCGTGCTACTACTAAGCCAACCTAGCAGAGTTAGGGCTATAAAGCCCTCTCTTACACTCAAATAGGAAGGCCCGGGGCCACCTGCTTTACATGCCCTCCGAAGCATGGCCAGAAAATGTAGCAAGTGTGAGACTCGAAGCAACAACCTTCCGGGTGAAAGTCGGAGTCTGTACCACAACTCTACATGTCCTGACAAGTTAACGTTAAACAAATGTCACTGTTCGCCGGTTTGGCAGTAGAAAGGAAACATTATCAAAGTTGGTGATCGAATGTGCAAATTAGTACGAAGGCAAAGGTAAACTTTGAAAGAATGAATGAATAAACGACTTTATTGCAATACAAATGGCGAACAATAAGACTATAAAATCATTTTTTCATGCTGACCATAACTTAATAACAGTATACATAGTAATGAAATTATCGTATATGGAATATAAAAAGGGGGGAAAGGTAAAAAGGAGGGGTATAGGAGGGGGGAAAGGGGGGCCACTGTTTCTACTGCTACGAGGCTAGGTAACAGGGTCTAGGTGTTATCGAAAATATGTGATTTTATTTTATTTTTAAACTGATTGTGTGATCCAGCCACCCTAATTTCAATACTTTACACATTTTTGTGTAAAAAGGTCTGCAAGTATTAACAAAAAATCAAACAAAAATACGTCAATATTTACCCTTGACCATATGAAGGACTTCTTGGTGACTTCTCGGAAAGCGTTGAACTGCTTATAGGTAAAGGAAAGTACAGTGAGGACATGAAGAGTAGTGGAACGGACCTATACTAGTCAAATTTTCTAGCCATGCTTCGGTTGGCGTGCAAAGCAGGCGGTCCCGGGTTTTCCCAGTTGAATGCTAGATAGGGCTTAATAGCCCTGACTCCGCTAGATTGGCTTAGTAATAGAACAAGAAGTCATTTTTACTTTTATTTTGGTAGGTAGCAGCAATAATTAGCAGTTAAGCAAGACAGCGGGCCTGGTCCCACCACGCTTGGAAAGTTTCCATAGGGAATACTGGACGGCACCGCTATCTGCCACTAAACAGCGGTGCCGTGCAGTTATCCTTACCGCGACTTTTCAAGCCATGATGGTAACGGCCGTTAGGTCAGGTACCTGGAGATGATTGTTTGTGGGCGACACATTAGGAAATCCGTTATTAGAACAAATAGGTTTGTGCAAAACCACGGAGTATATAGATCAGACGTTTTCCTACGCTGAGCTTACGCTGGTACGCGGGTATCCAAAAACGGGGGATCGGAAGTGTGTTCAATATAATATACTGTTTATTTCCACCAATTGCTCAAATTTTCTCCTAATGCTGAGGTCATGAGGCGAATAGATACAGGAGCCGAGTTAAGAGACGGAAAATAACATACTTCGGCCATGTGATGAGGAACGAATAGTATTGCCTCTGCATTTATAAGAATCCACGGGAAGATAGGAGCGCTGAGGGCTCCTGGCAGAAGATGAATATCCTGGTTAAAAACCTTGAGACAGTGGTTTGGCAAGAGCCTGGCTTCCCTTTTCAGAACAGCATTCTCCAAGGCCCAAATTGCCATGATGATCGCCAATCTTCGATAGAAGAGGTATTTGAAGAAGAAGAAGATTGGCAACGACACTAGGGTGGTAGCACGTGGTGGATAGCGAAAATGCAGCCAGATATGGTGGCTAGTGGCGAATGTAACGAATAAGAAGGCCCCACCAAGCCGCGGCATAATGGGAAGGTATGCTGGCATGTCTAGTGGTGTAGGCTTGTCTATAATAAGCAACAGTAGCCCGAGGATGGCTATGTGACAGGACGAATAGTTGCCGCCACTAAATAAGCAACCAATATAAGGGCACTCTTTTTTCCTGGGGATAAGCCCCGGTGGTAGAGGAACTCAATGAAGAGTTAACGGCTAAGGTTGCAGAAGGCAACGGAAAACCACTTCATTACAATTACCTAGTAGTACATTCGAGGCTCTACATACTAGATTTCCTTTTGGGGAGCCGGAAGTACGTTATCTATATGTCAATCATTGTCAACATGATCGCCAATCTTCGACAGGAGAGGCATTCATAGAAGAAGAAAAATATTCTCCAATCTCCAACCAATTAGCTTCATTGACGGATTTTTCAGCGTGTCGTCTTCGTCAAAATCGTCTTTCTGCTTTGTGCACCGGGCCTACGTCTAACAATCGTACTTTACCGTTTTTATACAGTGCCTGGGAAAATTTCAACAATTCCCAAAGACGTAGAAAACCCAAGTTTTGTTGAGTTTCAGTGGCCCGTACGACCACAATTTGCATTCCCGAGCGTGAAGACAAGTGAAGGAGCTGCGACATTTCACTTGTGTTAGTTCTGTGGCCTCATTGGACACTTCGATAGCCACCTATCTCAGGGTTTTGTGTTGGAGTTATTCATGCAAGATAGTTCAATGTACATATAGACACTAGTTAATTGATCAAAGTAGCTGTAAACTGTGGAGGGCACTTGGTGGCATCCGGCAAGACTGATCTGAAGACAAGGTGGAAATACGGAAGAGCTTGAAAGGGGTGAGAGGTATGCTGAGACGTCAAAGCTCACCCCAATCTACGGTGCCGATGAAGTGGAAGAAGACGAAGAAGAAAAACAACAGCCGCTAATGAATTTCCCATGAAAATTGTATTGTACAGCCTGCACATATCCAGGATTTATTTCAGGGGGGAGGTTGGGGTTATCAATGCACAAACATGTTTAAATGAGAGCTGTTAGGTAGTTGGTATATATTGGAAGTAATTGTCTACATTAATATAAGGTACCTACCCCTAGTGTGCGATGAATTAGAAAGAGACAAAGAAAATTTTCTTTATTTCCCATGAGAAAATTTTTAGTCTTTTGGCCCACTATGCTGAGGCAGTTCACAATCAACATTTTAATAACGTATATAAAAAGCTAAGGCTTATAAATTTACTTTTTTACAACCTGAGTAAATTCATGACTACAAAAGGCATGGTACCTATTTATTATGCTTTTTATCAATCAATATTACAATATGGAATCTGTTTTTTTAGGGGGGGGGGTGCTGGATTTACAAAAACTAAAAAAAATTGTTACTTGCCAAAAATTTGAGGATGCTCAATAAAATAGGGTACAATGTTAGTACGAGGATAATTTTTAAGGAGTTAGGAATTTTGTCATTTGAACTATTGTACAAGAAAATTTTACTAACAATGGTTGTAAGTAACTTGAGTAACTTCCAAGGTGACAGAATTTCTGCTAATAACACAAGCACTAGGCAAACAGGACGTGGTTTCCTCACGGTTCCTAATTACAAATTAACACACAGCAGAAATTCTGTCAACTATAGAGGTTTGAGTTACTACAATGAAATGATCAGGGCCGGATACTATGAAAATATTACATTGTCTGTAATTAAGAACTATATTTTAAGTCTACTCACAGGTGCAGATTAAAAACTAACATAATAAAGTGAGTTGTGCGGTGACCCCAACGCGCCTTTATTGGCTTTGTGGCACCGGTTATTAAAAAATGTGGAATGTTTTTTTGGTTAAATACACGTATTATTATTATTATTATTATTATATAGCCGAAGCTTTGAACAGTGGCAACTGTTGGGGAGGGGGAGGTAGTCGGGGGGGTGTCCCCTTAATGTTATGATTCAAAAATCATGCAGCAACTTCTTTCAATGGGCAATCGGACACGCCCACAGGCCGTTTTTTATTTTTTATTTATTTTTTATTTTCAGTTGAATCGCTTACGCACACTTTAATGAATGTATCTCTCTTCAGTCCCCTCTGTAGGTTAGTGCCCGTGTTGAGATGCGATACGCCATCGTTCGCATGGCGTGTAGAGACTCGCACAAGCACGCTACCACCTGGCCATCGAAGCCGAAATAAAACAAAGCTTTCCTTATACTACGGATAAAAAGGAAAGCAATAAAATCTAATTTGTCGTGAATTAGGCAAATCCGACGACTAATGCTTAAAATTGAAGTGACGCTTATAAATCTTGTTACTAGTATTAGTATTATTTTTGAATCGGCGACCGTAATTGGCCTGTCAGTCAATTCAATATTTTTCCCGTAACTGGTTACCAGCAGCCTGATCGAGGCGATTATAATACCGGGGTTAAATAAATACCCTAGGATTATAACTGTAAACAAACGAATTTTGAATAGCACTTTCCATTATAAAATTATCTTGTTTACATTTTTATTGCCAGGGGATTAAATAAATACCGGTATTATAATCGCCTCGATCAGGCTGCACGTAGGAGAGTATATTAAACAAAACAAATAAATTATTCCAAAAAATATGTAAGCACGTCCACTCAAAGCTTCCGTTTGTCGGGGGGTCACCAAATAATTAAAAAATGCTGCAACATTTCTTACATTGTGACCTTGCCCTAATTAGTTGGCCACCAGTAACCTTTGTTTTTTTAACTTCTTTTGCATTTCCAATTGCTTTTTCATTTTTTTTATAATTTAGATAAAAATATTTGGTAGACCTTTGAAACCAATATTCTGTCTATACCCGAATTCGTTGACCGTTGTAGGTGTAGTACATTTAATATTAATAATAACATTTTTCTATATTTTTTTCATGATATCTACAATATTTTACGTGAAATTTAAGCCATCAATCATTTTTATGAAAAAAGCTATACGGTACTAATAAGTGAAAATAAAAATTATATGATGCATAAAGACAGTCTTCTGCAACTAAAATGAGCCAAATATTTAAAATCAAGCTCTGTTAATTAAATAAAAAATTAGAAGTCAGTAGGCCTACCTATTAAGAAGAACCGATTTTGGGGTCTCAATTTCCTACAGGACGTGCACTTTTCTAGCCACCCAACTGTTTTTTAGAGCAACAAAGTGACCTTTCGTAATATGTATTTCTCCATGATTTCTTTGTTTTCCGCACGAGTAATATGGTAATGTATAGCTTCCAGCTTGACGGACTGACTGGAGAAGTCAGACATATCATCACAATTGACTTTACCATAAAGGTGAAAGTCCGATGATATTACTGATACAGACTACTCAAACCATTGTATATGCCCATCACTTAGGCGCCCATTCCATTGGCCGCCTAGGGCTATTTACAAAAACGGTGACGTGGTAGCAGACATTCAAGACATAGGTGCAGTTTCCACCGACCTCGCATTGCAGAATGCAAATGACATTGACGGAAATTAGAATTTTTTAAAATGTTTGTTTTTCTTTTTATAGACATCTATTAAAATGTTTGCACTTAACATATCCTATGACGCCATTTTTTAATTTTAGTTTGTTTGTTTGTGATTTTACTGTATGATCATTGATCAATTTTAACTATGGCATAGAGGAAAATAAACATTTCCGTTAATTTTGCAATGCGAGGTCGGTGGAAACCCCGCCTAAGTCTTGAATGTCTGCTACCACGTCACCGTTTTTGTAAATAGCCCTAGCCGGTCGGTGGAATGGGCGCCTTATTCTTGGGGATAAAAACACGTCGTAAAATTGTCGGACGACCGCACGACCTTACAAGATGTACAATGCAACCATGACAGGAAGACGATCTGTGGGACGTCCTCGAAAACGCTGGAAGGATGAGTTTGAAACTGACCTTTGCGAGTTGGGAGTCCGTAGATGGTTGAGCGCTGTTCATAACCGGAGAAGCTTTGTCGAGCAGACCAAAGCTCATCAAGAGCTGTAGAGCCAGAAGAAGAAGTGGTTTACAATGTATTCAATGAGGGTCTACTATGGCGATAAGTATTACCTTATTCTTGGGGTTAAAAATGTAAAAAAAAAACATTTTGAATAGCACTTTCCATGATAAAATTATCCTGTACATACATTTTTAATCCCAGGTTAATATTGAAATTAATCGCCGTAGTAGGTTTAACAGCCGTTTTTATTCATATTATTAACGGAAGAAATATAGAACAAGGTATTATTTAATAATTCCTATTATTGCTGCTACTGGTACTAGACAATGTCAATGTAAGCCTATTAAAAAGTACTTAACATATAACTGCCACGATGAGATTAGTGATACCTGATTAATGGAATTAATTTCCCACTTCCAATGAATCATAAAATTTTTCGTCAGTCTTCTGAACCAAAACTTGCATATTGCATGTTTCAAACAAATATTGGGTCGTTATCAGACCAGACCCAAGAACCGGTCCGAGTTTACTCGAACATGCTTTCCAATTTATCAAAATTAGTAGATGGAGAAAATGAGTAATTTCATGGTAAATAATTTTCCTATGGTTAAATTTCCGATATCTCGGGGGGGGGGGGGGCTGTCCATCTAACGTCACTGGAGGTAAGGTAAATTCTAGATAGGTCAGACCAATACATGGCAGAGCACGCAATGCATTTGAGCGCGAATCATTTTATCAAAAAATATTTTTTTCCACCAAACCATACAGTTTTTTGGAAAAGCAACCTGGCCGGTTTCGTTACTCAAAGATGCCTGAAGGTAGAAATCATCGATAGAAAGGTTTCGCAGAAAAATTATTTTTTAGTCATTTTTAATTAAAATTTAGTTATTTTTATTTTTTTACCCCCAGAAGCAAACTATCAAGGGGCAAGTGAACCACCGCGTTTTGTTAACATTAAGAACGACTACAATATATGTGAATTTAAAAGAAATCGTTGGAGCCGTTTTTGAGAAAAGCCCCAAGTTGGTGTAAGGTTTTTGTCTCTCCTGAAAAAATTCACCATTTTGGAGTTTAGCGGTTTGCTAATTAGGGTATTTAATTTTTTTAAAAGACGAGAAGACCTTATAGATTTATAATATTAGTTTTAAATTTTTATTTAATTAAATAATTTAATTGGGGTGATTTTAGAAAATGATACGTAGTTGCAGGGACGGATCCAGCCCATTTTTTGGGGGGGGGGGGTAGCTGAGGGTCAAAATAGGAAAACCTTATGTAGGATCGACTAAATTAGAGCGTAATAACTTAATTTACAATAGATTTACCAAATTTACCCCCCCCCCTGTATCCGTCCTTGCGTAGTTGTCTATTTAGTTATTTTTGGCCGTATCTTACCCGATAGAGGCCCATTGGAAAATAGTTGTTGGCAAATCAGGCTAGTAGTGTGCTCTAGTGGGGAGAGTTCTGAACCTATAGGTACTTACCATTGCAGCCGTTAGATTTCTCTCACTGTACCTCCAGCACATTTCTATCGTCCAGCTGATTCACCTGTTTTTGCTTTCTTTTCAAGGCCAACCTCAGTGGTTAGTAAAATACGGGAGTCCTCATAGATGAGAACACTGACAAGTAGTTAATTAAATACTTCTGACTGGACCAGAAAACATTAACACGACATAAAATTGTAATAAAACGTGCGATCAATACAAAAATCAAAATAAGTTAACTAATGGGCCTATAGATAAATAAATATTAGTAAGTAAGTAAGTACTAGAGTACTACCATTAAATAAATAAATATAACTTAAATAAGTAAATCAACGCATTGATACTAATTTTTAAGGTCAGTAGTTGATGAGTCTCTTCGCTGGTTACCCCAGTAATTGTCTTGGCCAAATTGTCCGAAGGGCAAATCCTGACCTTGATAACCTTGGTAGCCGAGATCTTCCTCTTCTCTGAAATTTGAAGTCACATTTTAAAATTGATAACATCGAGGGATACTTACTTACTAAGATTTACACCATCATTATACTGCTAGCCTATGCAAGAATTATTTCCCGCCAACTTCCAAGAACATTTCTTCTGGAATGTGACAGCTTGGTCTTATCAACAGTAAACACAATTTTATCGTCTTGGATGTTTTTACCATTTGCCATTTAGTGAAGGAAGGAAGTTGATTAGAGCCACCTTTTAAGTCGCAATCTCTCTGATTTGCATCAAATATATCCATCTTACCTACACACAATAAATTACTTCATGATGATTTATTTGAAGAAAGATTGGAAAATATTGAAATCACGCAACTGACAGCACACAAAAAAATGTATCATTTTGTCAAATGGATCATTGAACCTATGCGAAGTGCCAAAGGAGCCACGAATCTTCCCAATATTTAAAAAAAAAATTACGAAGTAACATTGAATTTGTGTAATACATATTGTATGCAATGGACATTGAAATATGTAACGGAGGTAAGGCACTCAGGTAAGGCGGGGGCTACTTCTTTATATATGCTCTCTTATAGAAGGAAAGAATGAAAAATTTTCTTTATTTTGGGCCTTACCCTTACAATTGAGGAGCTTGGTTACAAACGTGGCCAACTCCATTTTTTTACAAAATGGGGTTTTGATCCGACCTTGCAGAAAATTTTAATGTCCACCTGCACGTTGTAAAATAAAGTGACAAAAGCAGCCAGATTCCGCACAGAAGTGCTGAGAAGTCTAGGGTTAGCTATAAACTCAATGCAATTTTCAACAGAAAATCCACTCTCCTGAAAAATTCTACAACTTGGAGTTGGCCATGTTTGTAAACAGCCTCCTCAATTAACCAATAGTGAAGATTGGCGATCGAGTATTCAGTCCTTTTATTTTTTCTTTAATTTTAACATGCAGATGGCGATACTTTTCGTTCCTCATCACATAGCACAGGAGAGTAACCATTATTATTTGACATTGCTGTAAAATTTCTATATAGGAAAGCTCGGGGAAAAATGTCCATCATGGTCCCCAGTAAACAATTCCTGGGTACGGCCCTGAAGAGGCCACTCCCCACACCAGCAAAATAATGTCTGCATGCCCAGTTTATATAGGATCTCAGTAATGTTTATTCTTTAATTCTATTTCCTCTTTGTATATTGTGTTTTAAGTATCCACAGTAATATTTACAAACCTTCTACGCTTTCCGTTGGGTAGATAAATAACATACGGTCTCTTTCCTTCACCCCCGGAAGACTCGACATGATGGTGGTGGTGACTCAGCAGTGCTTTCAAACCGATGAGTTTGCTGATTATGAGGGAAACCACCCCTGCCCACATCCCCTTCACTGCGATCAGCTTAATGACTGTCAAAAGGGCGGGGATAACAATGGCCGCCATTACGGTCATGGCAAGAATGACTGGAACGAGGATTTTTTTTAGTGGAGCTCTGCCTGGAAAAAGTGGAGAAAGCAAATATGTAGTGGTTTTGTTAGTTCTTCTTTATCTTTACTTTCTTAGAAGCTTTCTATTTGACGTAAGGTTGTTTTTCATAGCAGGGCTCCCTATCTTTTTTAGGACTTTAGGAAGAGGCTTTGTGTTGTTATTTCTCTTTATCCGCACCCCGGAGCTTGTAGATCAAAATCAAACGAATTATTAGAGTTTTTATCATTTTTTATAATACTCTAATTGTTAGTACGTTACACCACAACATCCCATGCTCTTATAATTATTAATCCTCAGAGGGGATTTTCTTAAGTGTTTTTTCCAGTTTGTTTACACTTTCTTAGTTGAGGTATGCTCGACTAAGTCATTATCAATTTGTTTACTTCGCTATGGTCGGACTATTCCTACCATAGTTATTAACCACCTCGCGCAATGACTAAATCCCATCAGACTAGCACAGATGACAAGTCTGATAAGTTACTGACAATATCCATACTGTTGTTTCTAACGCCTGCTTTCAGCATTTCTGCTTTAAGCAACCCTGTCAGCCTGGCGGGTGGAGTGAGTCTGTTTGTTAACTTGAGGCACCCTAAGGGCAGACTCTTTCCCCTCGGGGAAAGGGGAGTTGACTAACAGGGTGGACCTCCTGATTATAGTGGATTCCGAACCACTTGGGGAACATGGTAAAGTCACACGATTAAATCGGAGGTGACCAGGACTCGACTTATACTGCCTAAGCGCGTTATCATGTCCCACCAGGTTCCCCTGCCAACGCTGTGCACACTACCAAGTTGCCGCAGTTTGAAACATGTTCTGCTGTAATGGAATCAACATGGTAAGGCCGTTGGCAGACAATATCCATACTGTGCACTTCCATTAATATAATATATATATATATATAACAGTATAAAATAAATAAATACAGATTGACATTTTTGTTCTATTACTAAGCCAACCTAGTGGAGTTAGGGCTATAAAGCCCTGTCTTACACTCAACTAGGAAGACCCGGGACCGCCTGTTTTACATGCCCAATGAAGCATGTCTAGAAAATGTAGCTTGTGTGGGACTCGAACCAACAACCTTTCGGGTAAAAGTTGGAGTCTGTACCACTACTCTACGAGTATATGTCCTGACAGTATATTGGATGCACAGTGTATTCAAATCGGTCGCACTGCATGTTGCTGCAAGCCGAGATTACCGATTAGAAGCACTATGGTTCTAAGTAAACATAAAATGTACCCCTTCAGCCTGCTATATAATGCAAAATTTTGGAGTCCTGCATTTGCCTAATATCCACATGAAGGACTTTTTGAGGAACCTACCCCAACTTGTGTGGCTCATTTGTCCTTAGTTCAATGTCAACGACCCCATGGGTTTCGGACATTATTATTCTATTGTTTCCATAAGCATGTTATTCTGGAAATTAAAGACTAGAAAGTTTTATTTTATTTTATTTTTAGTGAATTTTTCATCCTACGATTTTCATCTCATTGTAACCCTCGAAGGTGGAATTAATTAATTTCGTCAAATTGACTCGGTCATTCTATGATTACAAAATCTGCCTTAACTTAACATACCCCAGTGAAAAATTTGTAATCACTATTGGCCGTGCCAAGGATTTTGTTTGGGAGGGGGAGTGGGGGTTGGTCCACATTTTTTTATGTTTTTATTGTTTTATTAATGAAAGTCCATTCTATCTAGTCTAAAGACCTTTTATTTCGGAGGGAGTCCTGGACCCCCCTTGGTCTTGACTACAGGAGAAATTTTTAATGGTATACATTACTTAAGTGCCCTCCACTCACTATCACTATCCATTAAAAAACATCATTAATTACGAATTTCGTGAAATTCTCAAAATTTAATCTTTTGGGCGTATAACCCGCATATATTTTTGTGTTGTCGCACTATCTCCAATGAGTTATATGCAGTGTGGGAATGCAAAAAATACAGTTATATTATGAAGAATACCCAAACCCCTTCCCTTGACCGCACCCTTTCCTCTTTTATAATGCAAACCGCAATCCCACGACCCACCACGACTTGCCCACCATGATATTCACGGCTTCATACGCTCCATTCATTCCCAGGCCATTTCTCCACGCCAGTCACTAATTACTTTCACCGTATACACCTGAAATTTCTCTTTCAAAGAATGGCGGCCGAAGAAAGTAAACCAGGCAACGGATCCGGGACTAGCTCCCGCAAGCAAAGTACGGGCGGGATTTCAAGTTCTAGGTCTTGTGCATCTCATCAACCTTTGAGTCCGTGTTACCCGACGGAGGAGGGGGAATACGGATGCTGCTCTTGGAAGGGGAGATTTCTTTGATTTTATCCTATACTCATTGTCTGTAGTGGGGATAGCGTTAGAGTGATGTTAAAATAGGGTGTATAGGATTATGGGTTGCAATGATGTTTAAAACCTACAGCGGACGGAACCATCGTAAAATTTAAATTCTGGGATTCAGAGTTGAGAGAGATTGTAGAGTTTTTCGGTTCTCGGTTGGGCAAATATTATGCTTCGTACAGGGCAGGTGAAGGCCAATAATTTAATTTTTATTGCAGAGATTTCAATTTAAAAAAAAAATGAAAGCCTAATGGTTTTTTACGAAATAATTAATACTTAGACATTTATATGAAATGGGTTAGAAGGAAAATTACTTAAACCATGAGGCGTCGCAGTAAATTTTCATTTTCTCGCCTTAAATATTATTACGGTACCTCCTCTAGAAAAGCCCGATGAAGTATCGTCTTTCATACAATAGTTATAGCCTAGTAATTCACTCGGGTGCATGCTTTTCAGATCTTGTATTTTTTATAAATTTTTCATTGGTTCATTTTCATGTCTTTGTGGCCCTGTATTGATGTCATCAAAAAATTAGGGCTTCGTTTGTTTACAAATGTTTTTGTGAAATCTCGATCTTAAAGAGGCAAAACAAAGCAATGGAAATTGGTATGACTTTTTTAATAGTTTCAATGACACCAGTGTGAGCCAATGTCATCAGCCAATTGTGGTTTAAATCTAAGTTTTTGAACATTTGAAAGGTACAAATTATTAAACAATGAAATTCCCGTATAAAATCTAAATCAATATTAAAAACGAAAAGTGGGAAGCAGTATCTAACTAATTATACTACCGTAAACTAAAGTTCTATATGGAACAAATAGGACATTCGCTGCCGCAAAAAATTTTCTATCAATGGTACCTGGCCCCTATAATTCAATAATGTTCAAAAATGAAATCAGGCTCTGATTATAATGGAAAATGTTGGCAAACAACATAAGAAATGCCGCGGCATGAACTGACTGAGGACTGATAGAGAACAGATGCTGCGACAGAAAAATCGTTAAGTTTTTGACCAAGATCAATTAGTATATGCCTGCAATTGCGTGTTAATATTTTATTAAATGTTCAGGACTTTTTAGTTCAGTGCGTCGACTGTATTTTATTTGAAATTTCCAATGCCTCAGCTATTTTATTTTTATGTTCATTATTATTTTATTTATTTATTATATATTATTATTATATTATTATTATAATAATATATTATATATGTATTATTTCTATATTTGTTATTGTCATCTTATAATTATTTTGTTATTTTAATTTTTTTTAATTTATAAAAAAAAAAATTCTTGCGTTAGCCCGTGGACCACTTGAAATATTCTATGTATGTGGACCACCCCTGATCTAGTTCTTTGCCAACTGAACCATTCCTGCATTGTACCAACTAGAATATTTTTCACCATTGGGAAAATGTCATAGGACAAAGAAAAAGCAGGCCATTGGCATGACCAATCCAAGACAACTCCACTTAGAGTTCTAAAGTGGTACCCAACGGCCCTCTTTTTTGCTTTCCAATTTATGCATAGTATAGGGAAAGCTTTGTGATGGTCCAAATTTTCGACGGATTTACACGTTTTGAGGTACCAGGAACCCAAAAAAGTGGTTTTTACAAAATGTCTCTCTGTGTGACTGTCTGTCTATCTGTCCGTCGCTCTGTCGCTCTGTCTGTCGCTCAGTCTGTTCATCGATTTCCGGGCAAACTACTCGGTGGATTTTGCTGAAATTTGGCATGTAGGTTTACAAAAATCATATCTCAGGATTTTTTTTTATTTTGGGCTAACTCAATTTTGGGGGGTTTTATTTTCAAATAACTCCAAAAAAAACGTCTAAAAAAATTATTTCTCAAAAACGGCTCCAACGATTTCTATTAAATTAACTTATATTTTAGCCGTTATTAATGCTAATAAAATGCGGGGGGTCGCTTGCCCCTTGATAGTTTGCTTCTGGGGGTACAAAATAAAAAAACTCAATTTTCATGAAAAATGACTAAAAAATAATTTTTCTGCGGAACCTATGATCTTTCGATGACTTCTTCCTTCAGGTATGTTTCAGGTGTTAAATAGGGAAACAAAACCAAACAGGTTGCTTTCCCAAAAAAAGTATTTGGATTTGTGAAAAAAATTATTTTTTAAAGAAATTATAGAAAATTAACGCTCCAATGTATTACGTGCTAGATAGAATGGAGTTTTAGAAAAATTATTTACTATGAAGTAACTCATTATCTCTCTCCTAATTGATGAATTGGAAAGCATGTTGGAGTGAACTCGGACCGGTTCATTGAGGAAGAACTGGGGGGGGGGGGATGCCTATCGTACACCGAAGAACCCTTTATATGACTCTATACATGAGCGATACTGTAGTTGTCTGGTTAGAAGTCTTCTTTGTCACCTATTATAAACTAAATAAGACAATATGTGTTGCGATTTTTCCATCAATTACCTTCTGAATTGCCATACATTGGAGTGCCGATTTTCCCTGGGTCCATATCCTCTTAAGTGAGATAATTGCATGCAAGCTACGTTTTTAAAAGAGGAAAGTCATGATTTCATACCAAATTATGAACGACAAGAGCGTAATGCGTGCAGGAGGGATTTACGAACAGTACATACAGATATACAATTCATACAGTATGTACGGCATGATCTTATGACATACTCATTCGCTTCTCATCTATGTTGCTATCTTCATCGCTTGATGCAATACTTTACTGCATGGCAGTCAAAATATCGTTCAAATATAGATAGATGACTAAGATGACTTTGGCCGGATTTTTTTGCTTCGGTTAGGCTACCTAATCTCCATAAAAATGACAAGAATGCAAGATAATTTGATATTTGTGAGAGTGCATAGGAGACCTGATACCTGAGAGTCCCGTAGGCAGGACGGAGGAGTGGTCGTGAACCTGCATGTACTTAACTGTACCTGCCCAAGGACACAAGTTCATCCTCGTCAATCTCTGAGCTTTCTTCTTCGGTTCTTGTGAGGGGCCAATGACCCCAAGCTTTTGAAAAAGTTGTCTATATATGGACACTGCTAGGCTGTAGGTCAGCATATCTTGGTTAGGAACCTATGTTAAATGAATTACAAAAATTGAGTTCTGATCTATGATTTTTGTAAACCTACGCGCCAAATTTCATCAAAATCCGCTTAGTGGTATCCCCGCAAATCGATGAACAGACAGACAAAAAACACTTTTTTGGGTTCCTGTGACCTCAACACGTGTAAATCCGTTGACATCTCGGAATCAAAAATGTTGACCATCACAAAGCTTCCCTTAATACTACGTAAATAATGGAAAGCAAGAAGTAGGAAGTTTTATACAGTTGAAAAGCACATTGAAATATTTTAAACATACATACATGTATGGGTGCAGTGCCGGGTTTGGCTATGGGGCACTGTGGGCCCGGGCCCCAGGGCCCCCACAAAAATGGGGCCCCCACAAAACGAAAAAATACAAATAAAAAATTGAAAAAATTAAAAAAAATCAAAACAGATAACTTTTTAAATTTTCGCGGGAAATTCGAACGCATCGTGGCATTAATGACTCATTTTTGATAAAAATTTAACAAAAAATGAAGTATGTCCACTCCTGCTCTGAAACCACGATTGTTTTGCTTCATTAAATACAAATTGAAAATTTGAAATCAAATTTCTAAATTGAAACTACTTTTATCAGCACTTTCTGGTTGGTATATTGTTAAGGTAAGTAGCATAAGTTAATTCTTATATTAGAGGCGGAAGTACCTAATAGTTGTTCTTTATAAGATAAGGTCCTTATTTTTCGTATTCTGCGCCCATTTACCACAATTCACAGAACGCATCAAAACTTTGTAAGCCTATTAATTTTAATACGAAATGTGCCCAGCCACGTGGTCGCCACAAAATCGAGCACGTTATAAATATAAAATTCATTGGTCTAAAATGTTATATTATAAGACGCATGATTCGGAATTTTGAGATGTTTTATACAAAAGGGGATAAAAAATAAAATGTATTCGATTTTGTGGTGACCACGTGGCTGCACATTTCATCTTAAGTAGGGCAATAGGAACAAGTGGACTAGATAATTAGGCTCTGGCTAGTGAGTTCTGAAAAAACTAATTTATTACAATTTTTATTTTTGATTCCGTAGTGAAATAATGGATCGTCACAAGGGAAAACGCGAATATGCAAGCGGCAGTGAAAAGCGGAAAATCGCAGCAGATAAAGAAAACAAAATTCAAGATGTTTTATCTAAAACGCGCCGTATAACGGATTTTGTAACAAAAATAGAGACGGGTCCATCTACTCCTAGTTCTACTTCTAATTTTGTTGAAATGATGAGTGGTGATTCTGATTTTCCTGCATCTTCTCAAGTTATTGCTAGCCCTACCCAAGAGGTAAGAGTTTGACTTTAATTACTTAATTAAGGTGACCGCAATCAAAAATTACCGACCCCACTCACCCCAGTAATTCTTATGGAATTAAAAATGGGGGACTCCTGTTAATTTACTGTATGAATTAAACCTACCTAAACTTGAGTCGGCCATGCCGAAAGGATTGTTTACAAAATTAATTACAACTGTAATTGTTTTACTTGTAGGCAGTAATTGATAACAATGACGAATCCGAAAATACTGCTGATGATGGATTTTGCAAAGAAAATGACGTGGGATTGTGGCCAGCAGTTCTTAGTCAACAACACATCGACTATTGGATCAAGAAAGGAAATTTGGAAACTCAGCATTGTAATGAAGATATTTTGAAAGAAAAAAGCTTGGGACAAGTAGATGCAGTGAAAAGAAGAAAATGCCATGCAAGTTTATTCCTTCGTCAAACTCAGGCAGGCAAGTCTATAAGCCGCTCTTGGTTATGTTTTTCACCTAGTACGGGGAAGCTATACTGCTTTTATTGTAAATTGCTCTGCAAATCAGCAAATCAGTTTTCAACTGAAGGGTTTGCTGACTGGAAGCATGCGTCTGAGCGTTTGAAAAGACATGAAACTACCGTAACGCATTTGCAAATAGTTTGCCAATTTAAGCATCTCTCAAACGAGGCAATGCGTATTGATCGTGAGTTGGCCACACAAGTGAAGGAGAGCATTGCTTATTGGCGAAACGTTCTAAACAGATTGATTTCCGTCATAATATTTCTTTCTGGACGAGGACTTGCCTTTCGAGGGGACAACGAAATTTTGGGATCAACCAAAAATGGCAATTATTTGGGAGTCCTTGAGCTAATTGCACAATATGATCCGTTTTTAGTAGGCCACTTAGAGAAGCATGGAAATCGTGGCAGTGGTAGTGGCGGCGTTAACTACCTATCTGCCCACATTTGCGAAGAATTAATTGCGCTGATGTCCACCAAAGTTAGCGATGAAATAATTAAACGCTTAAAAGCCTGCAAATATTATTCGGTTTCGGTAGATTCAACAACTGACGAAGGCCATATAGATCAAATGACTGTGATTGTCAGGTATCTAGAAGAAAGCACACCAAAGGAAAGATTTCTTAGTTTTATGCCAAACCAAGGCCATAAAGCTAAAGAATTATTTGATGGCCTCAACAAAGTTTTAAAAAAGTTCGGCCTGGATTTGAAAGATATTCGTGGGCAGTCGTATGACAATGCTTCCGCTATGAGTGGAGAATATAGTGGTCTACGCACTTTGGTGCTAAATGAGAATCCTTTGGCTTTATGGGTTCCATGTTTCAATCATTCCCTCAACTTAGTGGGCACAAAAGCGATGGACTCCTGCTCCCAATCGAAATTATTTTTTAGCTTTCTTGAGCAAATTTATGTATTTTTTACAAGTTCCACAGCTCGGTTCAACGTCCTTTCAAATGTTCTAAAAAGTGCTGCGAAGAAGTATGGCCACAACATACCAGTGCCCAAAAGAATCAGTTTAACCCGGTGGTCCTCAAGAGCGGAAGCTACTAATAGCCTAGTTTTGGGCTATAACGAAATACGAGAAGTCCTTAAAGATCTCTCCGAAGAAGATGTCCAAGCAAGTGGACTCTATTTGCAAATTACCACGTTGGAGATAGCAATTTACGCTGTTCTTTGGAACGATATACTGGCAAGGGTGAATGCAGTAAACATCAATCTCCAGAATCCAAGAATCGACATTAATACTTCGATCAGTGTGATGGAGTCCCTTAAGATCTTCATTGGGGAATTTAGGGATTCTTTCCAAGAATATGAGAAAAAGGGTGTTGAATTGTGTGGGCACAATTCTTATAAATCGGAAACTTTGCGGAAGCGGATCCGAAATGTGAGGCTAAATCCTTTGGATTATGGGAAAACTGAGGAAGCTGAATTCAGTCATAGCGAGAAATTCCGAATCGAAAGTTTCATTCCCATAATTGACCAGTTTATGCAATCATTGGATCGGAGAATTTCAGCATATGAAGACATAAATAGGAAATTTGGATTTTTACAATATTTAGAAAAAATAAGCCCTGATGATTTGAAAACTAGGGCAGAGAACCTGGTGAGTTGTTACACAGGTGACTTGGACGGTAACTTGTACTTCGAGCTAGTACAGTTTCGTGAGTTTGTGAAATTATTTGTGATAGATGATGCACAAAAAAACAATATAATCGAAGAAAAACGTATCAGTTTTGAACGGTTCATGTACAATTTGATTTTAGAAAGAGGAGTAGCTGATAGCTTTCCCAATGTAGAAGTACTTTTGAAGATGTACTTAGTTATAATGAGTGGCAACATAAGCAGCGAGCGATCTTTTTCCGTACTAAAACACATAAAAAATCCTCGTCGCACCAGTTCTTCTGAAGCTCGGCTTAGCCATCTTTCAATGCTGAATATAAATCACGACATAGTGGCAGCGTTAAATTATGACGATATAATTGACAGTTTTGCTGTAATAAAGAGTCGAAGAGTGCATCTTTAAATAAATTAAAATTTTGTGTTTATAATTAGGTACCTATTAATTTATTCCTTTTAAAAATACACCGCAGTGTCTACAGCTTTAGTTGAGTAGCCCTTAGGCTTGTATTGTACTATTGACTTGACTTTATATTACTAAGAATCGCTTTTCTTTTTTATAATGATTTTGCAACCTGTGTCACCATTTTATAATTTATTGTGGGATATTCGTCTAAGGGGATTAGAAATTTCTCCCCGAGAAAGGGCCCCCACATAATTCGGGCCCACGGGCCCCCACAAGCCCAAACCCGGCACTGTATGGGTGCATGCACTATAACAAATAATAATAATTTAATAATAATATTTATAGATTGGTAGATCTTTAAGGGTTTTCTCTTCGGTTGTATCTAAAAGTTTTGACATCACGCTAGCTCAGTGGTCGGCAACGTGAAGTTCGCGAGCCGCATGCGGCTCTTTAGCCCGTTAGGCGCGGTGTTTCCTTACATTACAGTTCTATGCACAAAAAATATAGCAATATGAAATAAAACAATATGTAAAATTAAAATTAAAAATAATTTTTAAATGATTTCGTTGTTTTCGTTTTCTAACCACACCTACTATCTCTCTATCTTCCACCTCACGCGGTCTGGCAGATAAATCTTGCTGTCTCGTTAGATGATTTTCGGCGCCTAAGTTTTGACTTTTATAGGCCTAAGTTCATAAAGAGTCTTTGAGGACATTATTGTACAGCCAAAACCCAACACACCAAACAAAGCCCTAAACCCAAAGCCATAAGCGCGAAGTCCTAAGCCCTAACGTTATTCCACCTTGCTCCATGTTCCGCTATTGGCCTTGGCCGCGGCTACTGGCATGAGGAGGCGTGGCAAGTCACGAATGCCACCGACACCGTAATCTCGGTGAAATGCCGGGAAAGTGGCTTCAATAATCACCCCGCTCTCTCACGGAGAAAGGTGTGAGCCGTTTTGGTCCACTTCTTCTCTCACAAGCTAAACATAGGTTGAAAAGTACAACACCCAGGTATAAAACCTGACTGAGCCGTTGACTAAGTGCCAAATGCGTTTGGCAGGTCAAGCAACAATGATCAAATTCTGATTACTAGAATTCTTTATTGTGCTTGAGGTTCCTTCCATAAGGGAGCACCCTTCTGCAATTGAAAGTCTATTTGATTTTTTTGTCAGAAGGACTGCCAGATTGACCTTAAGGGACTCCATAGAACTCGTCAGTGAGGCAATTGAAATTACATGCAGAGAAGAAGGGAATATTGAATGTAGAAAAATGAATGCCAATGAAGTATATCCGGCATTTCCCCCCCCCCCCCCACAAAAAGTCCATTTTTTTTTGTTTGTCTCTATGGATTTGAATTTCCGCGTGACCGTGCTTAGTAACTTTGAGGTTCATTGCGACGGTTGGAATCTATCAAGAATTTGCCGATTGTAATTTGACTGTTTCTTCATACTCTTACTTGAATATCCATTTGAAAATTTAAATCCGCAGGAGAAGTAATTGTTTATAGATTTGGTTGCTGTCAGATGGATTATGTTAATTCGTAGGTTCAGGATAATTGTCTTGTAAATAGCATAAATGGTCAACATGCAATTTTAAAATGGAAATCATGGTTGGTTAAGTAACAATTCGAGAGGAGAAAGCCTTTCAGGGGTAAAAATTATATAGGGCCTATTACATGAATTAACGATCGTAGAGTTGTCCTAAATTTCACATCTCTTAGAGGATTTTGAAATATTTCAAAAAAAATTATTGGCTAAAATTATTGAACTTTGTTTTTAAAAATATAGGGCAGTGAAGATGTGGGGAAGAAGGAGTTCGAAAAACGGTTTTGCTGATGGCCCCCTTAATACATTAAAATTTGAAGGATAATTATACATTATGTATTTCTTCAAATGCAATGGATGCGACATATTAATTATTTCGAATATTTTTGATAGCTCTACAATGTATTTGATTTTACTTAGTAAACAGATATTGGTGTCCGATTTGCACTGAATTTTTTTAATGCTCAACAAGAACTACTGAGAGTCTAGAAAATGTATCGTTGTTTGGAAATGCTCATGAAATATTCATCTGTAAGCAACGTTCTTTTATTCAACTTTAATATTGTACACTGCAGTGCCCTATTTCCGGTTGGTTTCTTTCTTATTTTCTTTCATTTAAAGTACTATTATTATTGCTTTCCAATTTATTACATTCGTTACAGCAGTTCCCTTTACCTCCATATGTAATGACTTTTGAGGTCTACAAATACGGTACTAATAAAAAAATAATTAATAAATGGTCTGCAATAAAGAAATTAGTGGCTGCTGGAAACTATTAGATTATAAACTTCTGTAGCCTTTATGGTCATTGCTGCGAATGTTATTTTATAAACATTAGTAACTCTGTATTTTCGAAATTGCATTTAATTTACCTTGAAAATGAACTCTAGATATCTTACACCAACAGCATACTTACAAAAAAAAAAAAAAAAAAAAGCAAATGAAAATTACTCATGTTTGAAGAGAATATCTTAGGTTGCCTAACTTAATTATTATTATAATGAGTGTTTTTTTTGTTCTCTCCTACCACTGCTACAGTGAAATCTACAATATATCGCCGTTCAGTGCCGGGTTTGGCTTTGTGGGGGCCCTTTCTCTGGCAGTGCAGTCTTATGTACCCCTTGGGCTTTGGGGACGAATATTTCACTATCACTGATAAAATGGAGACCCAGAGTCCCCCAATATATTTCGACGAGTTTATTTGCTTTGGTTTTTTAATGTATTGTAATTTTGTATTTTAATACTTTCTGTGAAGGCCCCTTTTTTGTGGGGGCCCTGGGGTCATGGCCCTACATGCCCCATAGCCAATCCCGGCACTGTCGCCGTAAATGATTTAAAATTCGTTCGAACAACGATACCTTATTTTATTACAAAGATGATAACAAAAATCGGTCTTGCTAGAAACTACAATAGCACAACAGATTTTCATTAAAAAGACAACAACGTTTCTAAACTTATTTTGTTATCTGAATCTGACAAGGAAAATGAAGGAGCAGATGAAATTAAATTCTATTGTATTACTGTTATGGCTATTTTTCTTCAGTGAATACGAACATAAAACACGCTCACATGTTGTTCGTGCTCTCAAACTTTTCCAAATCAGAAATTTTCCAAAAAGGTGGAAAACGTGAGCTGAGATTTATGAATTGATTTCTTGCGCAATGACCATGGAAACATTCATTTAATACAATCTACGAATTTACTTTTAGATTTTAATAAAAACTGTCAGCTTACTTTTAGGGGCTTATTTACTAGGCATTATGCTTCAACTAGGCTACTCTGAATTGTTATTTTTCGTAAGACAATGAGTAGAATTTACACATAAGAATAAAACCTTTCACTTCACAAATTGGGAACACGTGCTTCCGAAGCGTATTTTGTTTCTAGGAGGGAAAAGTGGTTCTGTACTTGTTAGGTGACGTATGATGGAGCAAATGATACAATATCTAGTTAGGCTGAGAATATATACATTTTTTTTTCAAATTTCGTTGGTGTCATTATTGACTATGAAAAGAATGGCTGCATTTCGACATTTATAGCCATTGATGAAGGCATAGTCAGTAGGTCTCTTGTTTTAGTTTCATACTTTCATATACAGGCATGGAAATTTGAAATTTCACCCTGGAGGAATGCAGCCATCGCTTACCGGAATGGTTTCTTTGGATCAGCAATAATAGGTCTACATTGATATAGGCATATAGTTTGTAGGTTTCTTGTTTTAGTTTAATAAAATAAATACAGACACGGAAATTTGAAATTTTACCCATGAAGAATGCTCCCATCGCTTACCGGATTGGTTTCTTTGGGTCAGCAATATTAGGTCTATCTTTGAAACCACCGTATCATAGCCTGAGTCTAATCCAGGTACAGGGTTTATTCCATTTATACCATACATTGGTTACATTACTACAATAGAAAATCAGTCACTGTTCAAGCAAGGTGTTCACTGTTCAGGCACTTGGCAGAAGGAAAATTGAAATGGCCTAGTTGCATAGTCAGAAAATTGAAGGCGCTTGTCAATTCTATTTAGAATTTTTGAGAACTTTATGGTCTTGGTAGTTTTTGCTTTATTGACATGCAATTAAAGGAAAGCCAATTATGTAGGATCATTAGTTTTCATAATATTGGTGGCATAATTTACTAAATAATGTTAGGCCTAAGAACTGGAAGAAGAACAATCTTAGGTAATTCGCAGTTTTACGTTTTTAAATAACCCAGTAGTAGGCAAACTGTTATAGACGGTTACTGGGCAACCATGTTGTCTGATAGCAGTTTTTTCTTGCCAAAACGGACTAAAAAGGTATTACTAATGGAATGGAAATGGCTGTATAAGTTATACTATTAAATAAGCCAAAATAATTAAACAAAAAAGACAGTACATGCATTAATATTTATTATTTAATTTACAATAGGGTTCTATTAAACAAAAAATGTATTGTTAAAATGAATTCTACTTAAAAAAGAGGACGCTTTCAAAATTATACAAATATCCAAAGATTTATTGACTTATTTTATAATAAATAAATAAAAAGACGAACGAGCCAAATTTTTATGATGACGTCACGCGTTCCACAAAATCGCCACCTTCTAGGAAGGTTGTCGCAAGTCGGTCTAAACTAAGCTAAGGCGGCTATTTTGAGGCAATTATGCACTCGTTACGTCATCATAAAAATGGCACGTATTCAGCAAATGTCCCTTTTTTTCAATATAAATAAACTATAAATCTTTGGGCATTGATTCAAATTTGAAATTTCCCTGTATTTTCATGTAGAATTGCATATGCCAATAAACAGGAACACTTTACCAAAACTTACAACTCAATCGCAACTGTTCCAGATATTTTTATAATAAATTGCATATTATGCTAGAATATTCAAATAATACAGGCTATTTAAAACCAGCAGGCTATGACGTAGACGATGAATCTACAAACATATTATTTTACAGCCGTCACAGGCACTCCCACCTAGCCTATAATAACTAATAAGGGCATGTCATGAATCTCAGTAATTACGGAATAGGTTTTACTTTCTTCGGTACCCGCATACCTAATGTTTCGTATAGTTCAGGACATTCCCTACAGATGGCACGGAATTCCCTGTAAGAAGACATATCTGTAAAACCAATCCAATTTTCTCGACTTACATTTGGACAAACCATAAGGAAAAGATAGTCTTAATGGAAAGATGAATGATAATATGTTAGTAATACTATACCGTAACTATAATAAGAAACTAATGACAGACTTGAGGCACGCATCAGAGATATCTAAATGTTCTGAAAAACATTTTTTTTTTCTTTTTGACTATAAATTAATGAACTCCTCATGCATGCTACAGTAGGGAAAATTATATGAAATTAATCGGATTAAAAATTCATTAAAAATACAAGCTTTCGTTGTAATTTTTCATTTTCACACAATGAATGTTATTAATACTCTAGAATAAACGCGATATTATAGTATATACATTATACTGATTTTTACAATAGTATTAAAACCACTAGTTAAAAAGTGTACTTTTTTTTAGGAAGCTTGCAATTTTCATTTTTGCGGGGGTGGAACAAGGAATTAATTAATTTCATAAAAAAAACTCGGTGTATTCTTCTTAGTCTCCAAATATCAGGAAAATTCTGCCGAAGAAAATATACATGGAAAGCCCATTCAAAATTGTAATGCAACATCGAAACTTCAAAATATTTAACCTGTACATTTCAGTGATCTTCATTTATTTATAAAAATTGCAAAGAAACTAACAGCCAATAGCGTAGTCTTGGATTACCGACTTACCCTACTAACAAAACTTCACTTACCTTCTTCTACTCCTTCAAATTTGGCAACAACATCGGAAAGCCTCATCGATACTGTACTGTTGGTGACGGGGGACGGGAATTCCAAAATAGTCGACTCCAGGACGCCATCAACACTGCGCCTAGTTCTTCCTTCAGCCTGCTTCAGCCTCACAGGACTTCCAAAAAGGTGGACCTTCTGCGCGCAATTAAGCGCCGGCAAGAGTCCTTGTTCTAACGTGTCCATCATGGAATCATCAGCGGCCGTCCATCCTACCCAAAAGATGATGCATACGATGGTAGCCCAAGACTTCATCCTGAAATGGAAAGTGGTTGTGAGAGGGTTACAAAAATGAAGAAGGCAATATGTACCTATGTATCTAAAGAGGATGTGTACGTAGATATTGATCACCCCGCTGTATCAATCGATTGTTATTTTCTATTTAATCGACTACATAATATAAGCTATATAGATTTAGTCTATGGAAGTTGTACCGAACTATTTCATGCAGAATATAATACATTAATAAATAATAATTAACTACATATTTCTGTTAGATTATACAATCAAGCAATCAACAAGACAAGTAATCGACAAGAGGGTATAAAGTAAAATCGTCTAAATATCGTCAAAATCAGGTAGTTCTTATGAATGAATGAAGGAATGAATGAATGAATATATTTTAGTACGATACAATGAGACAATATACAATATAACAACAATTTATAAAAATCACTCCACTGGGCAAATGCCCGAGTGTGGTCTACATCTGTTAACACAACGAAATAATCAGTAAAAGTTTGCTAGTTAGGCTACAATAAAATAGGTATACTGATGTTTAATTTTGTTTTTCGCACGTATAGTAGCATTGTATACAACTGTATATTGTTGTAAATCGACTTTACAAAGTATCAAATGTCAAAAACATCACGCTCTTTAACGACTTTAACATAATTAGATATTTCCTTTTTTTTAAATGATATTCTGGCATTGTCATTGTGCTAGTGCCTCAGTTACAGTGCAGAAAGCTTTCTCTAAGAGATTGTCTTAAGCAATTTAGGGAATTTAGTAGCATTTAGCATTTCTTTTGGTTTTCTAAGGTAGGCGAATCCTTGCAGTATAGGATCCAGTCGCTCACACTTGGTAGTGGATGGTATCAGGTAACCCCTTTGCCTCGTGTTGTAGGTGTGGGTGCCCTCATTTTGTTTAATAGAGTATTTTCAATTTTTTGTGGTGTTCATATTTAAAAAAACTTAACAGCTATGACTAAATGTTCAGCGTTGTAAAATTCATGGAGAATGGCAGTACCAAAAAGTGAAATTAGCCTATGATGTATTGTGTATGAAGCAGTCCTTTATAACTTCCCTGGTCTAAATCATTAAAGGGTACGTAGTACTAACTAGTAAATTAAATAAAAATTAGAAATTGACTGATTTTTGAGATTCACGGTTGGCTAACATCTACGATCAGTAAGCGTATCCTGATAATTTTTTTTGGATGTATAGCTGTTTTGGGATACAATATGAATCTACAAAATGCCACTCAACCCACAATACATGATACATATCACCGAAAAAATGAATTATATTATATAATTAACGATTAATGAATTAATTGTCCCTTACCTGTGATTAGCGGTCTGTTGCCTATTGATGACTATAACGACTAGAGGAAAATCTACATAGTAAAGGGCAATAAATTCGTTTTGGCAGTTCTCCATAGATAGATATCAAACAATAACAATTGGCAATGATGTTCGTTATCCTTTTTACGATCGTGTGACTGTCATAAATAAGCAGCTTGGCTACAGGTTTAATTAATAATAATCTCAGGTTCATAGTTGCATACGAAACGTTCAAATATGCTCAGGGGCAGATTTTAAAAATTTGCTCTAACTTGGTAATCTATCCGACAATATTTTTAAGCAACATTTAGGCCTAGATAGAAACAAAATGTATAAAGTTATTGTTTTAAAAAATACATTTTATCCATTATGTACAATAGGTATTGCAGATTCATTCGAATGCCTTATCTGCTTCAAAGGAGAGGGAAATGCCGATCGTAAAATTCAGCTGCATTGGTATTGAGGTAGAAAACCGAAATACGACTTAGGAGGAAATGGCTCGGCAGTCAGCTCTACTATGACTACCAGCCAAGGACGGGCGTTGGCTGAAGAGGAAGAAGAAGATTATGTATACAGGAATAATATAGATATAGACACCATTTACGCCTTAAAACAAAGCCCTTTCTTACAAAAGCATTTACTAGAAAATAAACTTGTCAGCACAACATCCCTCTCTGAGCGCCAGTTTCCATGGTTTAAATTACCATGGCCGAAGCCAGGGAGGGGGGGGGGGGTTGAAATCCAATAAACGCCTATTAAGATCATGTTTTTTTTTTTGCCATTTGAAGAATAATGTGTTCTCAAACAAACTACACTACCTAAACTATTTTTTGCCAATTCCCAATGCGTAAAATCCCACTATTTTATCATTTTCCCATAATTTATCAAAATAACTATCTACCGGACGAGCCCTCCCGAATCACCCCCCCCCCCCTTTTTGCAGTAATATGTATTAGTCCTTGTCTGTAGAATATTACCTTTACCAGTACTATTTAAATGCGTATAAACCCGATATTTCTTGCCTATGCTTTACAAAATTTCCCCCAAGGGAGTCATGTGAGAAACATTATTAATGATCCTTTGTCTGAAAAATCTAAGCTTTATTGCTATCAAAAATGCGTAAACACTATTTTTTCGACTACATTATCATACATTTTCCGCCAGGAGAGACCCTCCCCCTTCGCCCCTATGTTATATGTAACCAATGGACTGCAAAAATAATTATTAGGATTTGTGGATGTAGTTCCATGATCCTGCATTGGTTTATTCCTAGCCATTGGGGTTCGGTAAGCTAAGAAAGCACACAAAAACCACCGTTGCACGACAAACTAATTCGAGTCAAGCCTAAGGACTGGTAGAGGATTCTCTCTCTAGACCACTGCACAGCCATTGCGCTTTCTGCTTACATATAAAGGCACCCATTAGGGTTGGGTAGACCCAAGCTAGGGGGAAAAATTTTCTTTTCACGTCAAATCTCAAACCTCAACCTTCCGTTTCATAGTCTAGTTCTCTACCAACTGGACCTTTCCTTACCGAAGCACAAATAGACTAAGAAATAATTTCCGCTCACACATGGAACTTTTTTAAAAAAAAAACCCTTTACTTCAGAAATTTGGAGCAAATACTTCATGAGAAGAAGGTTCTGGTTCAATAAGTAAAATCTGGTTCTGTACTTACTTGCATTATGCGAAGATAATGGAAAAAATGGTACAGTTATGTGAATACCTTGGCCTTCTTTTTTTTACCTTTAAAATCAAGAAGTGTTCTTTTTTATGGATTCTATTGTTTGCTGTAACAGAATGGCGTCATAGCTAGGCTAAAAATACTAAAATACTACAAGACCAATTGTATTTTACCTGTGATGCCTGCATGGTGAGTGGTGACATCATAGGGCATAGAACCAAGGGCGGATCAAGCGGAAAATTTAGGGTCCCAAATTGTATGTGTAGGTGTGCAGTCTATTTACCCCCACTGTGACCCAAATCGTTTATTAAAATACATTTTTACTATCTTATGAATTTACTCATTTAGAGGGGGTCATGACCCCCGTAACCTTATTTAGGGGGGGGGGGTCAGTGGGCAGATTCAGTGGATTATAACATTAAGAAAATTATTATTTTTAATTCCCATTGTAAATCCATATTATCTAGTGTAAGTTCATTTAATTTTTTTTTTGGGGGGGGGGGGGGGGGTTAAGACCCCCCTGACCCCCCCTAAAATCAGCCCTTGCGGCGTGACCTCCTTTGTATATCCGCCATTGCATAGAACTGTAGCTTGTCGAAGGACGATGCAATTGAATAGGCAGTGTTGACTTGAATTGGTTTGTATTGCAGTGCTTCGACTCAAGTTAGAGTAATTTAACACACAGTGGTTACAATATGAGCTGTGAGACGAGAACGATACATGCTTACAATTAATATTGAATTTGATCCAGCCTGCTTCCATATAGAAAAACCAACTCTGTGTCCACAGCTAAAGGAGCTGATGAGACACAGAGGGTAGATTAAAGATATTATTGAATAAGAGAAATAAATACGTAAAAGGAAGATTGAGGAATATTGAATTATCTGATTGTGAACAGCGCCATCTACCGGGAAAAAGGTGAAGCTGGAAGCAGACTGGTTATTACACATGTGGGACTAAGTGGTCCCCACATTACCCCCCTCCTAAGACTGGAAGTCGGAGAAATGTCGTGGAACGTGGACGTGACGACCTGAGCGAGTGGTGCGAGTCGGTGGTGTCGGCACGACGTCAGTGGCAGGAAGTGGTGAGGAGACCTTCTCCTGAGGTTTATCTTGAGCAGGATGCTGATGCGGGGGGTTGATCGTAGACTGGTGAGACGGTTCGTCTGTACTGGCATTAATGTAGGCCGGCTTGACCCTGTCCATTGACACAGTAACGTCACGACCGCGGCTTGAAATCGTAACTGTTTTGTCGGTGCGACTTAACACAGGGAATGGTCCCGCATAAGGACGTTCGAGGGAAGCACGGACGTGGTCTTGTCTCACGAAAACGTGCGTGGCCTTGGCAAGGTCTTGTGGGATGAATGTTTGATGAGCCCCGTGTCTCTTGACGCGAGTGGGGCGTAGTGAGTCGAATTTCCTTCGAAGTGAGATGAGAGTGTCCGCCGGACTCTGATTTGAAGGAGGAGTTGTCAGCATCTGTCCTGGTAGTTTTAATGGTTCACCATAGACCAGATCTGCTGGAGAAGCTTGAAGATCTTTCTTAAGAGTGGCGCGCATGCCCAGTAAAACTAGCGGAAGGGCTTCCGTCCATTTGTCATTGGCATGACACATAATGGAGGCTTTGAGTGAGCGGTGCATACGTTCTACCATGCCGTTGGATGCAGGGTGGTAACTGGTAGTCCGTGCATGGTGAAATCCGCATAATCGGGCCAGGTCAGCAAACAAATGGCTCTCAAACTGTCGGCCGCGATCAGTAGTAATTGTCTCCGGGCACCCAAACCGGCTGATCCAGCAGGAAATGAGGGTTCTGGCGACGTTTTCGGCGGTGATGTTCACCATAGGAGCGGCTTCCGGCCATCGCGTGAAACGGTCAACGAGTGTTAACAAATACGTGTAGCCTTCCGACGGTGGTAATGGGCCTACAATGTCGAGGTGTATGTGCTGAAACCGTCGGTCAGGCTGAGTAAAGGTTCCAATCGCAGTGAGGGTGTGTCGATGTATCTTGGACAATTGACAGTTGACACACAGACGAGCCCAAGCGCGGCAATCCTTACGGATAGAAGGCCATATGTAGCGTTGGGCAACCAGGTTAGCAGACGCTGCTATTCCTGGGTGATGTAGGCTGTGTAGGTGCTCGAAAAGTTGTCGACGTAATGGTTTGGGCACAAATGGGCGTTGTATGTCTTGACTAGAATCGCACGTAAGGACTGAATCAGAGCCCGGAATGGGAACATCAACGAGGATGAGGGACGTCTTTCTACTGGACCGAAGCTCTTTGAGTTCTCTGTCGTCTTTCTGAGCAGAAGAAAGTTGCTCAGGAGATACGGGAGTAGAGATTGCTTCGATTCTTGAGAATGCATCAGCGGCCAAGTTGTCCTGCCCAGCGATGTATTGGATGTCCGTGGTGAATTGAGAGACGAATTCCATTTGCCGCATTTGGCGAGGTGAGCAACTTGTTTTTGGATTCTGAAAAGCGTGCGTCAACGGTTTGTGATCGGTATACACGACAAAAGCGCGCGCTTCTAGCAGGTAACGGAAATGACGAATGGCGTCGTGTACCGCAAGCAATTCGCGATCGTAGGCGGACCATGTTCGTTGGTTTTCTTTAAGTTTCTGCGAGAAGAATGCCAATGGCTGCCAATGATCGTTGATCCGTTGTTGGACTGTAGCTCCGATACTGGTGTCTGATGCATCTGTGACTAGTGCAATCGGAGCCGTATGATCTGGATGCGCGAGTAGGGTGATGCGTGCCAGACTGTGTTTGCATGAGCTGAAAGCTTCGGTAAGCTTTGTTGTCCATGGTATCGTAGCGTTCCCTTTTACCTTGTCTCCAGATAACAACGTGTTGAGTGGTGCTTGTTCGTTGGCTGCATTTGGTAGGAACCGGCGGTAGTAGTTAATCATGCCAAGGAAACGGCGTAGATCTTTGAATGTCTTTGGAAGAGGGTATTCAGTGAGTGCCTTTACCCTGTCTGGTAGGGCTTGTGTGCCTTCTGCTGACACGAGGTAACCAAGAAAGCTGATTGACCCAACGCCGAGGGTACACTTGCTAGGATTAATGACTAGGCCATATTCTCGGAATCGTTGGAAGAGTTGACGTAGGTGTGATTCGTGCTCCTGCTTATCACTCGATGCAACCAGTACGTCGTCGATGTATGAATATGCCCACGGGAGGTCGCGTAGGATGTTATCCATGAAGCGTTGGAAGGTTTGAGCAGCATTGCGAAGACCGAATGTCATGAATGGGAATTCGAAAAGGCCGAACGGAGTATTTATTGCTGTCTTTGGAATGTCACCATTGGAAACTGGTATCTGGGTGAATGCTTTGACCAGGTCTATTTTGCTGAATACGGTTTTTCCTCGCAATTCTGCACTGAAATCTGCGATGTGGCGGACTGGGTACGCGTCAGGAATTGTTCGAGCATTGAGCCGTCTGTAGTCCCCGCATGGGCGCCATGAATGGTCGCTTTTAGGTACTAGGTGTAATGGTGAGGCCCATGGGCTGTCGGACGGACGACATACGCCGGTCTGGATCATGTCGTTGAACTCCTTTTTGGCGATAATAAACTTGTCCGGGGCCAACCGGCGTGGGCGAGCGGAGACGGGAGGTCCGTCTGTCGTTCTAATGTAGTGGACCGTGGAGTGTTTGACCTGGTCTGTGGGTTGTCTCGGCCGCGTGAGGTCGCTAAACTCCTCAATTATTACTTTTAGACTGGCCGGGGTACTGTGCGGTATTGTTAAGGTAGAAACGCTAGGTTGCTTGGAGGGGCTTTGACACAGGTTCGCCTTGCGATGCGTTGTCCCGTCGATCAGCTTTGAGTTCTGGAGATCCACCAGCAAATTAGAGGCTGCGAGAAAGTCTGCACCGATGATGGGTTGCGTGACATCGGCAATGATGAAATTCCAACGGAAACTGCGTCGTAATCCCAGGTCCAGTTGTTGAGCTGTTGTTCCGTACGTATTGATGATTGTGCCATTGGCGGCAGTCAGCTCGAGTTGAGTACGACGGAGCGGTAGGTTGAGACGGGCACGTGGAAAAACGCAGATGTCGGACCCTGTGTCAATGAGATAACGTATCTTGGTGCAAGGGTCCGTGATAAGAAGGCGATGTGAGGTTTTAAGCAGGTGTGTAGTGGCGCAGGCAGGCCCTGCCTTTACTGGCTGCGATCGTCGTTTTTCGGAAATCTGCATGGCTGCTGGCACTTTCTGGCCTTCCTCCCATAGGTTTGGTGGTAAAAACACCAAGTTGGGTCTTGTTTAGGCGCTGGTGAACGGAACTGGCGCTGGAACCGTGGCTGTGTGGCACGTTGTCCGTATCTGTCGGCGAACTGTGCCTGTAGAGCCGCGACGTTCTCTGTTAACGTCTTCAATAGGTCCACAGGGGCCATTGTGCACTCAAGAATCCGGTCACGTGTTGCTGAATTGATGGTGGCCATCTTGTCGGCGAGGTTCGCGACGTCACCTAGTGACAGGTGATCATGACCGATGATTGCCAATTGTATAGCGTGCGGGAGGCGAGACGTCCAAATGGTGCGTAAAACCGAGTCTGATATGGCTTTCTCTGCGAGGGCCCGCAGTCTCCGGAGAAAAGAGCTGGGAGTTTTGTCCCCTATGTCTTCCGACATTAGTAGCTGAATGCGACTGCTTGCTGGAAGACTCATTCGTTGGATTAACTGCGTTTTTAGCTCAGTGTATGGGTTTACTGGTACTGGGGCAGCTAACAAATCTGAGATCTCGCTGAGGGTACTTTGGTCGAGCGCTGAAAGGACGTGGTAATATTTCGTCGTTTCCACTGTGACCCCAGCAAGTGCGAACTGAGCCTCCGCTTGAGTGAACCACAGTGCCGGTGACAGGTTGGCCGACTGTGTCCAGAAGGGTGGAAGCTTGACCGAGACTGCCATCGTACTAGCAGGGCCTGTCATCTTGGTTGTAGCCGTGGGTGTCGGTGTTGTGGCTGTAGCAGTTGTAGCTGTAGCGGTTGTAGCTGTAGCGGTCGTAGCTGTAGCGGTTGTAGCTGTAGCGGTCGTAGCTGTAGCGGTTGTGGCTGTGGTCTGCGGCATCTTGCAGGTTGTGGCTGTGCTGCTGCGGTGAATGTAGCTGCTCCGGGGTGGTTTCCACCGCCTATGGCCGGATGAGACGTTCTGGAGGCTGGAACTGGAACTGGAACGGGCTGGAACTGGCTGGAAGCTGGAACTGGAACTGGCTGGAACTGGGACTGGCTGGAAGCTGGAAGCTGGAAGCTGGAACTGGCTGGAACTGGAACTGGCTGGAACTGGAACTGGCTGGAACTGGAGCTGGCTGGAACTGGAGCTGGCTGGAACTGGAACTGGCTGGAATTGGCTGGAACTGGAATTGGCTGGAACTGGAACTGGCTGGAACTGGCTGGAACTGGAGCTGGAACTGGAGCTGGAACTGGAATCTGGAAGGCTGCTTGTTCCGTTGTCGAGGGTCACCAATGTAGCTTGTCGAAGGACGATGCAATTGAATAGGCAGTGTTGACTTGAATTGGTTTGTATTGCAGTGCTTCGACTCAAGTTAGAGTAATTTAACACACAGTGGTTACAATATGAGCTGTGAGACGAGAACGATACATGCTTACAATTAATATTGAATTTGATCCAGCCTGCTTCCATATAGAAAAACCAACTCTGTGTCCACAGCTAAAGGAGCTGATGAGACACAGAGGGTAGATTAAAGATATTATTGAATAAGAGAAATAAATACGTAAAAGGAAGATTGAGGAATATTGAATTATCTGATTGTGAACAGCGCCATCTACCGGGAAAAAGGTGAAGCTGGAAGCAGACTGGTTATTACACATGTGGGACTAAGTGGTCCCCACAGAACTATAAAAAACGAAAGTAGTAGTCTTTGGAATACTTCAAATGACAATCATACAAGTATTTGCATGTGTATAACTAGGCTTACACAAGTCACCTCTTCTATATATCGTGCTATTGTTAAATGGCGGCTTTTCCACTTGTTATAATTTTCCGTCATTTTCCGGTCAATAATTGATGAGGTTTTCCTTTACTACCGATGTTATGTCATTGTCCATTTTAAATTCCGCATGTTAAAATCAAATGATCAAATAGAAAAAATACGCATTGTAAAGAAACAAACTAAAATTTAAAATGGCGTCATCTCCAGATGAGAAACAATTGAAATTACTTTATTGAGAACGAGTGAATTACTTCATAATTTAAATCATAAAATTACAGATCATATAAAAATCAGTGGCAAACTTTAACAAATTGAAAAAAATTGAAGACGATTGGAATGATTGGAAGGGGTGTTAAAATAAATTTATAGTGTTATACATTAAATTTATAATACTTCTTCTTCCCCCTTAGTGCCGCGTGCGCAGCATGGGGGAGGGGGGTCGTCTCGAACCCATTTCCTGAACTGAAATTTATAATACAAAATAATATATAATATTTATAAATTGATAATGTTTTCGTCTATGGTATTAGACTATCAATATGGAAGAAAAATTATCCTTCGGCTATTATTATCCTATTAGTCCTATTTTTCTCTGTGTACATATATGCATTCACGGACTAAATCCGTCTTGATGAACCCAGTTGCTCGTAGAGTTCTATACTGAAGATCTAAGATATTTCCTCTTTTAATTTCTGGTGGCATCTGTGTCTTTTCTAAAAATCTTACTACTAAGGAAAACTTTCCATCTTTCAAAAGCACTCGTATATTTTACAAAATAAATAGGCAAACAACGCAACAAAATAAGTTAAACCCTATAGTCCTATTTTTGAGGTAAGAAGCAGCCTAATAGGCCAAAAGGAACAATATATTAGTTTGCAAAATGATTCCAAACTATTCGCAAGAACTGTAGAACTTAGCGCAGAATTTCCTAAATTATAAACGAAAACTATATAGAAATTTTTATACTGTATGTTAAGTTTAAGAACCTTCTCCAGCCACCTGTCGTAAATTAAGTCGTAACCAGAAAGAAAAGCAATACTATACCATCACCAGTAGGGAAAATATGAATTTTAAATTTTGAAAAGTTACCTAATTGTTGGATTATTTGGCTCCTAATCCAAGAATTGTCTATCAAATAATCTATTTCGGTAACAATAGAACAAGAAGCGCATGCGTTACTTAGTTTTTGGCCATAACATTGAATATTAATTGTGTATACAGTAACATGACTCAGAATTGTAACCCACAATATGCTAGTAATCTCATTTCAATGGGAATACACACCGCAGAGCCTATTAATGTCATGTCATATAATACTACGGTATCAGGTATCAAAGTCTATCTCCGAAGAAGTAACCGTGATACCTTAAACTACTACGTATCAAAGCAGTTTGCTACTCCATGGAACAAAAATTGAGATGTACTGTATGCTGTGTCAAAACGCAACTCCGATATCATAATGCTGTACATAATACATGACACTTGTACGATAACCGCATGGTTTCTGTAGTACGGTACAATATTTCCCAAATAGATCCCAAATTCTGCGAGTTCTACAAACTTTGTTCGGTAAGTTAGTTAATCGCTAATAATATTTCATTCGCTCGCTATGTCGATTTGGTGGGGCTGCCATAAGCCAGGTTTTGCGCTGCAGCCTCGTCAAAATTTCTGGAATATGGACCACCCGAGCTCCAGCCTCCGGTATTGCTGTAGCTGCTGCCTGAATTCCAGCCAGATCCGCCGCTAGCTGATGAAACCTGTAAACATACATTTTATTGATTACTCTTAATTATAATACTTAATTACATTTTACAGTCGATAATTGGTTACATACTGATGCAAAGCTTTGCGATGGTCGAAATTTTCGATTCAGAGATTTCAACTGATAAGAAAGCTTAGAGGTCCCAGGAACCAAAAATGTGGTTTTTACATTTATCTGTTTGTCTGTCTGTCCGTCGATTTGTGGGCAAACTGCTCGGTGGATAGCTCCGATAGCGCCACAATAAAGAAAAGCAATCTACCTGACATAATGCGGTTCACGAAGTTTGCCGGCTTAACTAAATGGGCCGATGTCAACTAAGAGTGCTGATAGTGCTGTAGTAAGAAACTAAATAGACAAGCTACAGAAAGGGTCTCATGTGACTTATGCCAGCAAATTAATTATAAATAGTAAGATATCACCCGGATAAACCGAGCCCGAGGCTTGAGCCCCAAGCGGGCATAATGTTTTCTAATCGTGAATGCTTTTTATCATGTCTTGCCTACTCTAATCAGCATCGTTGCTACCTACCTTTCCGAAAGCTCCACCACCGCCGAGGAACTTCTGGAGCGCGATGACGGCTACAATGACGAAGGCAATCTTGGCGATAACGAGGGCCTTGGTTGCGATGAGGGCGAGACCACCAAGGAGCAGGGGAATGACGGCGAAGATTTTGGCGGCAATACCGATCACAATGGGCAGCATGTTCTTCTTTAGCTTGCCACGACCTGAAATTAGAAAAATATAATAATTATAATTTAGTTTCAGCTACTTCGGCTATAGCTTTGTTATTCACGTTGTACCTATTTAAAAAAATATATATCTAAGTACACGGATTTTTTTCTATCAATTCTCTATCTACTATATACATATATCTGAATCGAATTCAAAGCTACAGCTGTATAATGGTGAAAGCTAACTGCAAACTGAAATCACATTCCAATTAACCAATCCCCAAAAAACATTACATTGCAAAATCTGCGATTAATTTATTATCAACATTACAATTTGGAGAAAGTTGTATACGTTTGCTCCTCATATCAGATGAATGCTTCATTAATATTGTAAGCTACATAACACAATGCCGGGGACCTATGGCTCGATACCAGTCATGTACGCCCATGTATGGGGTCCCGTATCGATGATCATAGATGTTAGACTAAATTATAATAAATAGGCGAGCATACCTAAGTGTCTATTAGCATATGTTTCGAGTCATTGTCAAGATCAGGGGGCTCCTAGCTGTGTGACAGATTAGGTACGCTCCAAAAAGTCGGTTTCACCTTTATGACGGTAGTGATTTTTATGGATTTGTATTTCAAGCTGATGAAGCGTAAAATAAGGAGCCTCGTTTGCTTGTTTGCTCCACACAGTGAAATTCACTATCAAAACTGACAGTTATGTTACACTATGTGATAGGTTACTGGCTTGCGAGATTGTGCGTTATACGGCAAAACCTAATGTATACAGGTTCCCTTATTGGCACTGACTCGGCAAAAAGGTTGGGGGGCTTGATTTGGCAATTCTAGGGGATGATGTCCAAGGGCGATGATGGCCAGGGGCGTCGTTTGGGGGCCCAGGGGGTCAATTACCCGCCTGCGATTGGAAAAATTTCGACCTTGATCTTGACTAACGAGGAAATCGTTACAACCATGTTTAAAAAAATAGTACCTAATGGTCAAATTGTCATGTGCCCCTCCCCCCCCCAAATATTGAAATGCAACGGTCTGCCCCATAAAATCGTATTTTGATGAGTCATGAGTCCTTCGAACATACCATTTTCCATGAGATATGTTTTATTAAGCATCAATGATACAGGCAAAAATGTAGAAGTCGATATAATAGACTAATTGCAAATGTGAGAGTGCAGAAAGTGTAGAGTTGGTAAAATAAACTTCGAGTACATGTTCATTAATTTCTAATATATGTGAACATAGATTACGAACTTGCGTAGGCTGTGCCAAATCAAGACTGTCAAATTCAAGTTGAAACCTTAAAAAAATTGAACAAGTCGTCATACAACTAGATTTGACTAAATTCCGTTTAACGGTAGACCATACCCACCGGTATCGGTAAATTTGGTATTTGATATTTCCATTTGGCAGTTGACACTGTTTTTAGCACATTTCTTTTCCTAATAGCCACTTAATTACCTACCGGTACTGGCTTTTAAGGTGTTTTGATGGCAACCTGTATATTATTAGTATATTTTAGGTTCCGGGAAATAATAAGATGGAGCTACGGGCCAGGCTTGGGATCTATATTTATTTTTCTCATTTACAGTAGAAGGTATAATTTAAATCAAGGAATCTAGTCCGGAGCCTCAAGCTATTCCTTAGAAACGAAATTTCTTAAGTAACCCAACACCATGACATGGATGTTGGCTGGATTAGATTATACCTATAGAAAGTTAATAATTAACAAAAAACCAAAAATCAGCGTTTTTGAAAAAACATAATACATAATTAAGCCTTGGACTAAGGAGACGAATGGTGAATTCCCTGGTTTAGAGCATTGCACTGTACGGATGTGAAACATGGTGTAGAAACAGGAAAATGAATTTTGTTTTTCAATAATTAATTTAATAGTGAGAGAGAACTTAAAAAAACTTGACTTGCGAAATTTCTTTGTAAAGTGGTTGGGTAGTATATGATATAAGTTAGATAGCCAATAAAACGATGAACTGCCATAAAGGGAAATATAAAAATAATGTGATGGCCTGTCAACTTCGAAGTTGAGCTATGGCCCCAATTAGACACTCCAATATTTACTCGCTCGAAGAAATATTTGGAATGCTTATGTTGTCGATTTGAATGTGCATTTCGGTATCAAAATCTCCAATTTTTCTTCGAGTCATCTTTACTGGGTCGAATATTGTTCGAGTGTGTAACCCGGAGATTAAGACGTATGAAGGTGGATCAAAATTGACGGAGACTTATTTTTTATTTTATTTTTATGTTTAACCCCTCCCTTTTATTATTACGCTCAGGCCACTTGGAGGTGTTGTACCGAAAGTAAAGTCCTGCTAATACCAAATTAGACATATGGGGGAAAGTAGAGAATTTTTCTAGATCAATTGTTTTCAGTTGTAACCTAGGTTAGTTTTAATGTCAGTATTACAGTATATACCATATAATTCAACAATATACACGTATGGGGTATCTACTCTTTCTTTAGGACCACAAGAATCCACCAAACTGCTAATGTTTGAGACGACCTGACTAGTTCACATTAAATTCTGCACAACAAATTATTTTCGCAGTCGCATCCCGAACTCGCTCTAAGGCTCTTTTAGTCTTTCATAACTAATAGAGTATGCCCCTCGTATTCTACACAATCCATTTAAAGCTGTGAGGTGGGCTCAGGCACGGATCTACAATGAGACCAAGGAGGGGGCTAAGATTAAATTTCTAATTTTGTTTTGAAAAATAGGGCTGAAATATTGGGGGTTCACGCATTTTCAGAGCAATAAGGGTTCTATATTATAGGTAATTAATACAATCGAGCACAAGGGGGGTCCGGGGGTCTCTCCCCCCGAGGAACATTTGTGAAAAATAGGATAGAAATAGTGGGGTTTTACGCATTTTGAGGACCTTAATGGGGGGCTATAGCCCCCATAGCCCCCATGTAGATCCGCGCCTGGGTGGGCTTGAACCCATAGGTTTTGGCATTATGTCAGTTCTCACGGGCTAAATTAATATTTGGCACTCGGCACTTGGCTTGGCAGGAGAAATGGTGTGAATTGTGACAGTGTTCCTCAGAATAGAGAAAGGGTAATAGACTTAAATTACCTGCCGATAATCTGTGATTTGTGGTAGGTGGGTAAGGACAGCCAATTTTCAATGTTTTCCTGTCGCAGAAAGTAGGAAAAAAGTGCAAGATCTGGTCCACTCAATGTATTCGGACGATATTCCAATCTCGCAAACTTACTCCTTTTCTACCAAATGGGTAGGTTAAGTTTTGTAGTTGTTAGATAAGCACCAGACTGCTTTCTGTAAGGCATTCACATTACGGTACCTTCAAAACATATGATATTTCGATGGGTATCGAATCTACATCCATTTAATTGCGTTGCATTTATATGCCATTCACTCCTTCTTGTTCTGTATCTACATTGTTAGTCATTGTAAAAAGACGATAAGTTAAACATGAACGGAGAAAGAATAACGTACCCAGGGAACCTAACGTACTGACTCCATAGAGAGTCTTGAAAAAAAAATGCTCCACATACGTCTGGCATATATGTGAGAATGAATAGAAAACCTTGTTCAAATTAATTATTATTCCTCTTTAATTCCCGTATCAAAGGTCAATTTTGGATCATTGCCATAAGTTTCTACTCATTCCCAGATATTTAGCGTTGTTGTAACGGCTTCGGCTGCATATCTGTGTTTTTTAAACCTACCCACTTCGTAAACAGTCTCTTAGAAGAAGGGGTTATGTTCCATAATAGACGATAATATGCCGATGCGTCTTGCGTCTCCTTACATTAGGTTTCCAAAATTTTTCAAATTGGTATTGTGTTCGCCATGGTTTATTTCTGGCCTTATAACGGTTATTACTGCAAATCTAGCCCTTGCCGTATTAAACTGGCGTATCCGCACTTGTGGTGAAGTCATTGTGGCAATGGTGAGATTGTCTGATCTTGTCCATTGTCACTTGTAGCCAGTGTAGGATGACATCCAGGACATGCTTGCCATGATATATTTTTATTTTATTATGTTTGTACGATATACTGCATAATAAATCCATTCATTCTTTTTAATTTACCCCATTATTTCATCGTAATATGCCATTCGTGCCCTCCAACTTCTATAAAACTGCCTCGTATCTGTTCACGGCTTGTTGAATAATACAAACTGTGCAGGTTGTCTGTGGTCAATACCATGGAAATGACCTAAAGGTCAATATTCGGTACCAGGTTCAGGCGAAGGTCAACGAGACCGTCGAGACCATATAATACCCAGCAGATGTGTAATACTGACCAGTCATGACTTACATAATAATTCTCGTGCATAAGCTGAGCCTATTGTGCTACAAGTCAGGTAGAGACATAGTCTTCCTGAAGATTTGATTTACGATCAAACCTGAATTTTATTACAGTTTAAAGTAGTCAAAGTTACCGCTCTCCATGACGGCATTAGGAGATATAAAATGAGACAGGTTGTAAATTTAACCGTTTCTTAAAGTGATATTAATTTTATTGTATTCAAATGAGGGTGTAGCCTAACGGTGACGGTAACCTCAAAAAATACCTCTTTCTTAGCTATACTAATAACAAAAATTTACGATAAGTTACTTCGTCCTTCATTAAGTTTGCCCATACCAGTCATGAGAACAATATTGTATCGTTTGTGTTTTCTACAAAAAATACTACTGTTTCCAATTTTTGAAGCCACAAAATTTCCTCATAAATCGTCTTCATCGTTTTCATCGTGTCAGTGTGTCACCGGCCGCTGCAGTGTGCCACAAGTGGTCAATTTCGATCGATTGTTATTGACCATTTTAAAAAATAGGCTATTACGCTGCTATTGACCAAAGTTCCGCTTTTCAAACATTTCGAATAAAGACTCAAATGAAATTAATTTTCTTGTGGTGCATTATGGTTTTATGCGATTATTGTGGTCTGATGAAATTATAAGAGACTCTTCGGTTATTGATTCAGGTTGTGCTCAATCATGAATCCATCTTTCACACATGGAAATATGCGTGAAATTGTTATTTGAAATGTGGCTTTAGATACAAATACTGCGCATATCCTGGAGAGATCGTGTCCCTAATGCTGAGGTACACAGGAGAATGGATACAGAAGCGGATTTTCTGCTGATGGTTAAGGAACTGATGATGAAATAATTCGGTCATGTGTCTTGAGGAACGAAATTTATCACCTTATACATGTGATAAGACAAGTGAAGATAAAAGGACAGAGGGCTCCCGTCAGAAGAAGAACATCGAGGTATAAAAACCTGAGGTAGTGGTTTGGCAAGAGCACGACGTCCCATTTCAGAGCATCAGGTCCAAATTGCCATTACGATCGCTCATTTTCGATAAAGGGGGCATTTCAAGAAGAGGAAGTTATTTTGTGACTTACGCTGAAACTTACAACCAGAAATTTCATTCCAGGACCTTCCAAAGCCTAGACTAACAGTAATCTGCAGCTACTTATCTAATTTTATGCAATAAATTCATAGATTGCTCAGCTGAGTAGATCACACTGTAAACGAGACTAGAAGGAACATCAGGACATGTAGAGTAGTGGTACAGACTCCGCCTTTCACCCGAAAGGTTAGGGGTTAGAGTCCCACACTTGCCAAAATGTCTGGACAAGCTTTGGAGCGCATGTATAGGATGCGATGTCAGGCCTCCCTAGCTGAGTGTACGAGACGGTTTTATAGCCCTAACTCAGCTAGGTTGGCTTAGTAATAGAACAAAAAGTCAATATTTAATCATTTATAAGGGAGGCGCCTTAATAGCGTACTGAATCGTAATGATGGGTCGTTGTACGTTCACGTTGCTTACTTTAACGGCGCCGTATGTCAGTTTTTTCCTCAGGTGGGCTGTCGATTCTAGCCACAAATTTCATTCACATCACTGCGAACGTAGTTAGTCTTACCTTTATGGTGCTTTAATCAAAATGTTGAGAGAAAAATAATAATATCAATTAATATAAACTCACCTTCATCAAAAGCTCTCTTCAAATCCTGCGAAGTGGTCTCAGGTAATTTGAACTGCAGCGTGTGCGTCTTGAAGAACTTGACGGCAGCATCGATAAACATATCCAACAGCCTCGAAGACTTCTCCGATACATCTTCCGGCAGAGAATTTTCCAGCTCAGCTTCGCTCAGCGCCCTACCCGTCCTATCCACATCTCCAGACCCGACGAAGCTCACTCCATCAAAAAGCTGGACGTTATCCATACGACCCAGCCGCTGCATGAACGCGACAGCGCGTAGCCCCAGGCAGACGGCAGCATCCCCATCTTTGCAGTCCCAAGCAGGGGCGGCGAAGGCACCGGAAAACACAAAAATCACTGCCACACACAAAACCTTCATGCTGATGGAACCAAAGAGAACTGATCAAGTTGATCTTTGAACTATTCGTTTTATCAGGAGTGATTTTTCATCATCACCAGGTGGGGTAGGCCACTCTTGGGATAGAGCCTCAACTTTGATGTGTAGCGCCGCCTGCGGGAAGAAACCGGGTATCTCCTATGCAGCATGTGGATGCTTAATTATGTGTTTACGAGTTAAATGTTTTTTTCTCTCTTTATGAATCTTGTGGAACCGGGTCTTATGTCAAGTTAATACATGTTTTTTTCACATGGGAAACGATATTGAGTGCAGCTATTTTAAGACAGTTGACGAAATGGTGTCTCTTATTGGAATTCAATTTATCTGATTTTAATTTTCATTCTGAGAATAACATATTGAATTATTTGCAAAACTACAGTGTGATATTGTACTATATAATATGACTTGAAGAAAGTACTATTACAATGTGTTCCGAAAAAAGAACAATCCAATGAGGGCATACCCTTGACCACTGCACTATTTTGGATGTTGTAGTCAGCAATATGGCTTTCCTATGAAGTGAGGCTACCATCCATTCGGATTATTACTATTATTGATGGGCTTTTTATGAACTTGTAGTATAGTCCATTGAGCCTTGCCCTGCCAACCACCCCACCAGTTTTTGGACATTATTGGTATTGGTTCCGCGGCGAATGGATTTTTAACCATTTCAAACTGATTCACTACTCAATGTCAACCCACACCGACGGCAAGTGACAATGAGCAAGTTCATACATGCTTACAATTAACATTTAACATTGTAATTTGTAACAGGTGTAAGGTGTTCGGCTTAGCCCATAGATTAAAAAAAAATTGTAAACAAAAATCGGCATACATTTATTACGGTTTATTGCAATGTCAGATGCCCTATACAGTGTAGAATATCAAGGTGTGAAAACACTCCGGACTGGTTCCTTCTGGACTACTGCTCTATTTGGGATGTTGTGGTCAGCAACATGACCGTCAGTCTCGTTTTTCCTGAATCGATGAAGATGAAGGTGAGGAATCCATTACTGTTGGGTGGACCCACAGGCGGAAAATTTTTCTATTTTTATGTGTAGTCGTGAACTTCAACCTTCTGTTTCATAGTCCAGTTCTCTTATTACTGGGTTGTTCTTGACCCTAGATAATCGTAACATAATGCCAGTAGCTCTTTTGATATGCCTGATGCACTTCTGCTGTGCAATACTGTACTGCATGTTGTCTGATGAACAGGGTCGTGTTGGGTACCATATAGGGTGCTCGGGACAGAGCGCCACATCCTCGCTCCCCCCGTTCTTACCCCCGACATTTACGTGTCTGTGTTTGCAGCCCCTTTATCGCTAATTTCTCCTCCAATGGTTCTATTATCTTGAACTCTCTTCTCATTTCTAAGCCTGTAAGTAAGTAAACGACTTCGGTGGCCAGGTGGTAGCATGCTTGTACTTGTGCGAGTCTCACGACACCTTGCGATCAGAGACGTGTCGCAACTCGAAACAAGTACCTATAAGGTTACTTAGTGAGGCGATTGAAGAGGTTAATCGTTAATCGGATACATGCATTAAATTGTTTGTACGCAATAAACCTTTTATTTTAAAAAAAAGAAAAAAAGTAAGTTCTACTTACACAAGATAAGTCAGGCCTAAAAACGATTGAGAATGAGTTACACTAGGCCCTCCTTTTATTTCCAAACAAATACATTAAGCTACAAACCACATAGTCACATCAATGACAAAAATATATGCTACCTACACACATATTTAATTTTTATTACCGCCATGATATCATTCATATTTATCTATCTAATTAATCAGAGATCAAAATTACTTGTAAAATATCAAGAAATCTGACGTGGCGCATTGGGTACTTAAAGTGATGTAGGCTACTTTATTGTTGGTAGTCCCAGAAAGGTACAGGTTTAGCCTGAGGAACCCCGATCCGAGGAATAAGGATGACTATAGAGCCTAATAAATACGAACTCAAGATAAGATATATCGTATTAACATCGAGTCACTCATTTGTCATATCAATCAAACTGACCAGTTTTTACGGCAATCAGGCTGCGTTCATTTCAGTTCCTTTTAATTTTTTTTTAAATATTAATAGTGTTATCCTTATTAAAGATCTCCAGATTCCGAGGAGTGCACTCCAACTAAAAAGAACCGGTCCGAGTTTACTCGAACATGCTTTCCAATTTATCAAAATTGGTAGATAGAGGAAATGAGTAATTTGATGGTAAATAATTTTCCTTCCGCTAAATTTCCGATGTCTCGGGAGAGGGGGGGGTGTCCACCTGACGTCACTGGAGGTGAGATAAATTCTAGATAGGTCAGACCAACACATTACCACACAGCAATAATGGCAGGGTACACAATGCATTTGAGCTCAAAATAAAACAAAATGGTCCAAAGGTATAATTTTTCCCAACCAACATGCCAAATTTCATTCAAATCCACCGAGTAGTTTGCCCGGAAATCGATGAATAGACAGACAGAGCGACAGAGCGAGAGACCGACAGACTGACAGACAGACAGACATTTCGTGGGACCTCAAAACGTGTAAATCCGTTGAAATCTTGGAATCGAAAATTTCGACCATTACAAAGCTTTCCAAACTACGTATAAATTGGAAAGCAAAAATCACAATCAACATATATGAATTCAACTACATTCAGCTATATACTCGTAGTTAAATCATGTGGCTCCCGAAATAGGAAAAGGGAAGAAGAAATTATGTATTGCGAGTTGGTGAAATGCTTAATTTGTCAGGTCTAATAGATTTTTGGGTCAGCAGTGGACGGTAAGCAGTTTGGTTGATAAAATTCAACGTAGTCTGCCCGCCGCAAGAAGTTGGTAGCTAGAGGTGATCTATGGTTTTGTCCCCTTCCGAAATATTTTATATGCGCCTTTGGCTATCTATAGCATAGTTAAACTTGTAACTATGCCGTTATACTAACACAAACACAAGTACTTTCTTACCTATACGACATTTAGGTAAACCAGCCACTGACATAACATTATGCTTGTATAAGGTATGCATGCATAATATCAATACGTGCCCTTCTATTTGCAGTGTACACAACATATATTCCAGTAACATCCTGCATATATACGCCAAGGTCATACAAAGTTGCAAATACCAGAACAGAGCCTGTTCAAAACTGCAGAAAACCTGCAGGTAGTGTGCCCAACGTTAGCAGGGGGACACGGTGATGGGACCGCACTGAGACTACCAGAGTCAGTCTAAGTGCGTGTTGAGTCCACGCTCGAATTAATCGTGTGACTTTACTATGTTCCCCAAGTGGTTCGGAATCCACTAAGATAAGGAGGTCCACCTGTCATTCAACTCCCCTTCTCCCTTAGGAGAAGGAGTCTGCCCTTAGAGTGCCTCATGTTAATAAACAGGCTCACTCCGCCTACCAGGCTGACAGGGTTGCTTTAAGCTGAAATGCTGAAAGTAGGTGTTGCAAAAAACAAAACAATTTGCATATACAATATATACAGAACCTATAGTGAATCGCCAAGATGTCTAGGACTTACGAGCTTTTGATACTAACTCAATAGAGCACACGCCTAGGTACGGTCCCCATACAAAATACGAGACACATCAATGGTGACACTCATATGTAAATACCAATCGGTACCTGTTCAATTAACAGAGTACCAGGTATTCTTTCTCCCCTCCTCTGCAATACCACCGGTTTTTGAGTCATCCGCGTGTGGATTTTTGTACTTTCACTCTTTCCGTGTTTGCCCTTTCTTCCTCATATCGTATATCCGTTTTAAAGGAGTCATCCGGTACGTGTTAGTACAATACCTTGGTTTTCTGCGAACAAGTGAATGAAAGTATTTGTTTGGAAATGTCATTAAATTAGGTGGCACAACGAGTTGCTTTATACTACTTACATGCTGATGAAACGCTTGTATTTTCGTGAGAACTGTGAATGAGCAGGTTTTTTGACATTTAGACTAATTGTAGTCTTATATGCATAATTGTACGAATTTGGTTTGACTGCCTTGTAGTATTTGAGTAGTGGGTTGACAGATTGGGAATGGTAACTCAGCGATTCCAAGCCCTTGGGTCGTGGGAAGGGATCCCATGCGAAACTTGGAAATATCCATGGCAACAAAATTGTTTCTTACTTCAGGTTAATCTTGTCTTTTAGTGCAGGTGTAGCTACTACAGCTGTTGAGGTCTTTCGTCGTTCATCTTGCGGCTCAAGATGAGCCATGCCAATCCCTTCACAGCGCACCAAGCCATGGGCGCCGGTTTCATAAGGAATAACCACCTCATATTTTAGTGTATTTTGATAATTTTTTTATTTTTATTTATTATTTATTTTTATTGAAATGATAGCTACAGAGTGAAGCCATATAACTATTGGGGGAGGGGGGGGGGGGCAAATTGACTCCTTTCCCCGAAAAAGATTTCCTCTGGCAATCTTGGGCCATACCAATAATTTTCACAACTCGGCGCCCATGCACCAAGCCGCTTCTGACTGAAGCATTTTCTGCACGGTGCTTACATTTAGAGCTGACTTGTATCTGGACTTGGTTAAATCATGCTTTCACCTGTTTCATTGCGTCAAGTTTGCCTAAGCTTTTCCATTATCGCTTGTAGCCGGTGTAGGTTGACATGGAGAAACGTATACCAGTTTGCCAATGGCCAAAAATGTATACGGAAGCAAAACAAATAATGTCAAAAATCCATGGAGTCATAGGCATTAGATAAGGGAGCATGCACTATAAGTAGGCCTGGATCCATTAAAGTTCCTTCAAAAATTAAAATTAGCCTACATTTATAGATCTCCAATCTTGTCTTTAAATACCCACTTCTCGTTTTCCCACAGCCGACAATTGAAGATAGTATGCTGGGTGTATCCCCTTCCACGACGTATTGTACACCAGTATTAATAGCCTTATTCTGTTCTATTTTGTATCCTGAGTCTATAAAAGATAGTGGAATATTCGTGTGTAAGACTTTTCTGCCCGAGAAAGGGCCCCCACACAATTCCAGCCCAGGGGCCTCCACAAAGCCAAACTTGGCACTGCTGTATTGTACACTCGTTTGTTGTACATTTTTTACACTCGTCAATGAAAGCATGAAAACCCCCATGCCCAGTAAAATACTGTGTTGCGTAGAAATTGAGCTTTCTATACCATACCCATCTACCGTCTTTATAATTAGATTCCAGGTCCAACGTCCATTTACGCTGTCCTTGGCCCTAGGACAACATTGTAGGCTTATCGAGGAAGTTCGAAGAATGGGCGACTAGGTGTGGAGGGATAAAGAATGTGAGCATTGCCCATGGTTAATTGATGGCATATGGCATTGTTCATTAATGAAGAAAGCCACTCATCTTTCCAATTTCATATCAATGATGACTCATCTATTGTTCAGTCATCCATGTGACCGATGAAGCCTCGTCAATTGCCTACGTTGTACTGTACCTACAGTTACAGGTACTGCAAGGCAGGGGAGTACCTACCTTAATTTTCAATTGTAACACCTTTTTACTAGACTGAATATGAACAATTGTGGGTCTTTGAGTTATGTGAGTGTGTAGGCTGTGGTAGAAATATTTGAAGTTGGTCTCGACATTTCCCGAAAGCGAAGCAATGGCTCTGACAACTTGAAAGAGCCCCGATTTTTCCATCCTGCTTGCAACGCAAATTGTGGAGGGATTATTTTCTCTTATTCTCTCAGTGTACCAATGAAAAGAGCCGTCTCCATTGGTCTACTGTGGGAGCCATATTGCAATGTCACATGCATTTTATAATATCTTCTAAAGAGCGCTGCAACTATGTAAAAGGCAAGGAGCAACTGCTAAAATCGGCAAAATCTTCTGGATATGGTAAAAATTTGTCCATGTGCACGAAATAAAAGAATTAAAACATTTAAATAAAATTGTGTTGTCTAATATTCACCTATGCACCAAACATTTTGGTCCTTCAAGCCAGAAATGTGCATCTTTTCTTTCTTTATTTCATATTTTTAATATTCCATGAGGCAGCGCCCCCAAACCTCCTATTCGACTACTTGAGCAGCAGGAACTTGACAAAACGCTGAAAATAACAGAATGTTTCTCTGTGGTTACCTAACAAAGCTAGGGGTCGTTCCTTTTTGCATCAAAAAATGTTTAAGTTGATGATTTTAGAAAGGAAAAAAGAAAGAAAATTGTCATTTTTTTCCATATTATGGGTGAATTTGGCCCACTCTTACAATTAGCTCATTACTTTAAAAACTTTTTCACACCTCCTTAGTTTCTATACTAATTCGGAAACACCTCACGATATTTATTCAAACTTCAATCAAATTAATATTTTTTTATTGAACAAATAAGACATACATTGATGCACTACAAAATACAACACAATATAATATGAATATATGAATTATACTGATATTAATATAGATGTTAATATAAAATCTGTTCTTCTTCAATTATAGCATTGTATTAAAAAAAAAACGTAGCCCTGCACAATAGATGAAAGGATCCAATTAAAACTGAAAATATTAACCTGCGTTGACTACACACAATTTTAGAAAAGAAACCGACGATATTATAGTCTGTTGCGATTAACGGTAAAAAGTAATTGGGTAGATAACAAAGTAGGTTCTCGGTGAACTTTTAAGGCTGCAGACAACGCCTTATCCTAGGTAGGTTTTCTACCTATTAGACCCCCACACATTTGCCGTGAATCACTGCTCAAAATTAGCATAAACGGCTCCGTCCTTCCCACCCAAGGTCACCGTCTGCCCTCCATACCGTACCTGAATCCTCTTCCGGTCCTCCTAATTTAAGAGTTGCGGCTTTCATCTGCTAATAAGAGTGTATCAGGCACGTGTCTTATGTCTTATAAAATCAGGTATTTTGATGGGTGAATCCCATTAGCACTTATTTCTTTCAGATAACACATAAAACTGGATTATAACTTCTATAAAATATCATGCTTATGTGTATGGCTTGCCTCGTGGCTACCCTGAAGCGGCCTTAGGGGGTGGCGAACAGGGCAATCGCTCTTGCAGGGGCCTCGCGCATCCATCCAAAAAGAACCGGTCCGAGTTTACTCGAACATGCTTTCCAATTTATGAATTAGTAGAAAATTAGAGAAAATAAGTAATTTCATGGTAAATAATTTTCCTATGGTTTAATTTGGGATATCTCTGGGGGGGGGGGGTGTCCACCTGACGTCACTGGAGGTGAGGTAACCTCAATAAATTTAAAAATCTTTAAAACTCCATTCTATCTAGTGTACGGGCAGGGCACGCAATGCATTTGAGCGTGACATTTTTTCAAAAAACAATTTTTGTGACCAAAACCAAATACTTTTTTGGGAAAGACCTGTCAGGTTTTGTTACTCGTTTACACACCTAAAACATGCCATAAGGTAGAAATCATCGAAAGAAAAATTATTTTTTAGTCATTTTTCATTCAAAATTAGTTATTTTTATTTTTTTACCCCCCGAAGCAAACTATCAAGGGGCAAGCGACCCCCTGCATTTTATTAGCATTAATAAGGGCTACAATATAATATGTGAATTTTAAAGAAATCATTGGAGCCGTTTTTGAGAAATAATTTTTTTAGTCGTTTTTTAGGAGTTTTTTAAGAATAAAATCCCCCCAAATTGAGTTAGCCCAAAAAAAAAAACGGTCCCGAGGTATGATTTTTGTAAACCTACATGCAAAATTTCATCAAAATTGGCCGAGTAGTCTGCCCGGAAATAGATCAACAGACAGACAGACCGACAGACAGACAGACATTTCGTAAAAAGCACTTTTTTGGGTTCCTGGGACCTCAAAACGTGTAAATCCGTTGAAATCTCGGAATCGAAAATTTCGACCGTCAAAGCTTTCCTTATACTACGTATAAATTGGAAAGCAAAAAGCTAATTAACTTATTCATTTATTCAAGACATAATTGAAAAATTCATTATCGAAACACTAGAAGATCGCTTTATTAATCGCATAGCACAGCACTCGGGTCAGCACGGGAGTCGTCGGGACATAATGTTCTGTTCCTCTATTGCTCGGGGAACCCCCGTGTTTCATTTCGTTCGTCAAGTCAACCTTTACAAGAAGGACCAAGGGCCTCACAATGGGTAAGGTCGCCACTGTCAGGCTGCCTACAGATTTCAACAAAGCTCATTCTAAGGATTTGTTGAATGTAATGTGGCATTGCCCGCCATACATGCACGCTCCGCCACTGGTCCAACCCCCCCCCCCCCCCATGGGAAAATTCTCAATTCGCCACTGCCCTCAGCCCCCTAGGACTTCGGAGCCCTCGACCTCACAGAACCACACGTCCCCGATGTTTTGGCACCAACAACTTTACTCTTGCCAAGCAACATTATATTCATATTTCATATTATATGCTAATTGAAATTCAGCCCATTGATAAATTTCATTGTAACATTACCGGATCCCCATTGTCATCTGAAAGTTGGTATGAGGAGGTGTCAAAGAAATGCTTTAGAGAGGATGCTAAACCTGCGGAATAATTGATTTACTGAGAAGGTGTGCCCACATATGTTCGGATGAGATGTTAGGCCTAGTATGCGTTTCAAATTGGCAGCAACGCACCCTGATCTGGGTTTGTGTGCTAGAATGCTTTGCATAGTCTAGAGTTCGTTTGTTTACTGTCGTTTTATTGACATTTTTAGGTTAGTTCGAGTATCGAGTGCCGGGTTTGGCTATGGAGCCGGGAGGGCCAAGGCTCCAATGAATATTAACACAACAGGCAATGTAAGTCCAACTAACCAGTATGGACCTGGCTACTGTATTAACTTTACTCTATTCTATTCTATTTCGTATCCTGAATCTCTATTTTACAAAATAAATGATAGTGGAATATTCGTGTAAAGCTGGCCATTCACGAGGGCTCCAAACGGACTCGCGCTAAGCCAAATGGCGCGTCCTGTTCGATTTGGCGTTAGCGCCATTTAGAGGAGTCATTCACGGCTACGCTGAACCAGTCGCTCTAAATCTTTCAAATTGTACGGTGTGAAAGTACCTCTTCCATATCGCCACACTGTACAATTTGAAAGATTTGGAGCGACTGGTTCAGCGTAGTCGTGATGAACCCTCTAAATGGCGCTGACGCCAAATGGAACCAGAGCCCCCGTGAATGCCCAGCTTAAGGGTATAAGACTTTTCTGCCCGAGAAAGAGTCCTCATATAATTGCGGCCGAGGGGTCCCCACAAGGGAAACCCCTACTTAGTCATGCTTTCTCCTGTTTCATTGCGTCAGCGGTAAGCTTGTCTCAGCTTGTCCATTATCGTTTGTAGCCGGTGTAGGTTGACATCGAGGACGTATACCAGTTTACCATTGGCCAAAAATGCAAGCGGAAACAATACATATAATGTCCGAAATGCATGGGGTCGTTGGCAACGGACAAATGACCAATGAGCCACTAAAAGTAGCCTTAGGTTCATAATGAGTCCTTCAAAACATTATTATTATATGTTAGTTTATAAACAGATGAGTCCATTTGTGCTGTGAAGATTCTATAATATGCCATACCTGAAATAGAGGCGCAATTACAAGGTATGTTGTAATAAATTTGAGGAGCTTGGTTACAAACTTGGTCAACTCCATTTTTTCCACAAAATGGGGTTTTGATCCGACCTTGCAGAAAATTTTAATGTCCACCTGCACATTGTAAAACAAAGTGACTAAAGCAGCCAGATTGCACACAGAAGCGCTTAGAAGCCTAGGGAAGAAGGAATTCATGGATCAAGTAAAAGAAGACGCAGGAGCAATATCATATCAAGAACTGAAGATGAAGATCGAGGATCAAGTAAACTGGAGGACGATATGCAGGGAGTTGCTGCCAACCAATCGCTAAGATTGTAACCTGAAGAAGAAGAAGAAGAAGAAATAGCCTACTGGACTACACTAAGCCGAACCTTACAGGCACAGATGGAAAAATTACAGTGACGGTAAGTTGACTAAGGCATGCTGTGCTAATATTACACGAGCAGCAGTCATCTTACAACTGATATAAGGCATTGATTCAGAAAGTCTCAACGTGGCATTTAACTTTGCTATGAACATACAGCGAAATCCAAAATATGTACTTAATTTAAAAATATTTCTGTGTTTCGTTTGATAGGAATCTGAGCTGATATACGGATGCAAATACTTACTTATTTTCGGAATTTAATAATGGAAACAAGGTAGATTTTCCTTTGTTACTAATGTTTCTAGTGGAAATAATGGGGACAAAATCTGTTCATTAAAAGCGGAAAAAGGAATTAAGAAGCAGTAATAAGCAATCTTATTAAAAGTTTTCATTGGCTATATATATTATATAATTATTGTAAGCTATAAATTTTGGCTATAGCATACTATCCGGTAGACAGCGGGTATAAAAAAAACAACAAAATTGTAATAAAATAAATAAATAATTATATTTCAATAGTAAGCATTCACCATATTTTTGTAACCATGGTATATTCATGCAGAAGCAGCATGTTCATTGAGTTTCGCACTACTTGCTGACGACTTTTAATGAATTATTCGACAAGTACATAGCACTTTATTCTACTCGATATCACAGTCAACCGGAAGTTTTAATGTGTAGTCTAGTTTAAATATCACGTCAGCTTTTAAATTTTTCTGCGAAGTCGCCAAATAGGACAGGAACTATTTCAGGAGATACTTGTAACGATCTGTGATTGTGACCATGTGGTGTTAAATTAATTATCTGAAAGGAAACAGACATATTAGCCTATTAATATATTAATATATCAACATATCTTGTCAGGGCATGTAGAGTAGTGGTACAGACTCCGACTTTCACCTGATAAGGTGTTGGTTCGAATTCCAAATTTGCCTTGCTTCGGAGGGCATGTAAAGCAGGAGGTTACGGGCCTTCCTAGTAGAGTGTAAGAGAGGGCTTTAAAGACCTAACTCCACCAGGTTGGCTTAGTAATAGTACAAAAAAAAATCAATATTTATTTGTGTATGTTATTGTATATCGCACAATTCTCTTCTTCTTCTGATTCAATGATTGGTTGGCAGCAACTCCCTGCATATTATTCTCCAGCTCTCTCGAACATGTGCCTTCCTCTTCAGCTCTTGGTACGTTCGAGCAACTGGGCTGAATACTAATGCAAGCTTTATTAACGAAAGGTACGGGTATAAAGGTTTGGTGAAATAGTTTTCCAGAAATGTGAATTCAGCTGAAAATTCCATTCCTTTAGTTTTCTCAGGTATCACTATTAGGTATTGCACTAATTTAATTCGCTATGTTCCGGGTATGTTCACCAAAGCGAAGTCGCTCAACAACAGTAATTCATTATCAGCAATTGCCATCAGATTAATCTAAATTAAACAATCTCTAACATTACGTACACGTTGCAGTCCGAGCACGAGGAACGAAGTTATCTTATCATATAGACTGAGGCTAAAAACGTAAAAAAATTATTTCGAATAGAACTCAAAAATGAAAAAAAACGTTTGTTACCATTTTTAATTGTATATTAATATATTAGCTAGATGCCACTTTGCATTGTTAGATGCCGGTCAGTCGGTTCCGTCCATTGTCCCTTACTGAGACCTTTCAAACGATTGTGGGAGTTACCAGATAAGATAACAATATATTCTCACCTCTGTAGTGCTATGTTTCTTTTCCGTCGCACTTCTAAAGGTAATTGTCAAGATAAGAGTGAGGGCCATCATTGTAATCATGAGTGCTTTGCCAGTGAGAAGCTTTAGAAACCCAATAGCCAGTGGCAAGAGTGCTGACTTTATAAGCAAGCCTGCCGTTAAAATTTCCATGATAATCTTCTTGTCCTTTTTCTTAATTTTGATTTTCTTTCTGCCTTCCTTCTTTAAATTGTTTTCCGCATCTGGGCTCCCTGCAATTAATGTATAAATTGTATTATTAACGACCCATATAACAACTTATTTTTTTTCAAGAGAAATGGAAAGAAGATGTAAAAAATTATATTTTATAATATATTTTGGCAATTTATTAGCATGATGTTGTTAAGAATTAATTATACATATTATCAAATTTGGCGTCGGAAAGATTTATATGCGTAGGCTAATGTGTGTATGCACATTCAAAAGTGCGCTTAATCGTAGATAAATAACTATTCCGTGCATTATCAAAAAAGATGTACAATATTAATTACAGAGTCTGTGTCCGTCAAGTAGAAAATGAACGCCCCAACGCACCCTAATCACGATCTAGCGAGGAATCTAACGGACGTTCCTCTACGATTACGAATTGAAGCGCTGGATTTGGTGATCGGAGAAAGCAAACATTCTATGAACAGCCTCTGTTGTCTAATTGTATTCATTTCGAACGATTACTTTCTGACAAATTTTATTATATATTGCACAATTGTGTTGTAATTTTGTAAGCTGTGGGTTTTATCTGCAGATTGCGAAATTACCCGACTTATTTGTTAAATGTCAATGACTTTGACAATAAAAATTCTCAATTGAATTGTAACTACTGCATACTGTTATGGCTGCGCGCTTACATTTCAAAGTAGGAGGTTCCTTTTCGAAAACATTCAAGTCTCCGTTCCAATCATTGGCTTCTTCCTCATTTTCTTCTTCTATCGAATTCAATTCTTGGGATTCTTCACTTTCTACCTCTCCAGCTGAAGATGCAGCGAGTGCAATGAAGCAAACCAGTCTTAAGTACGTGCCCATTTTGCGGGCAATTTCATCCTCCTCTTTAGCTCTCTGCAACAAATTAACGCAGTAAATGATATGAGATGTAACTGAAATGAAAGGAATATAGCTGTTTTAATAGGCTACTGGGAACTTGGAAAGACAGTCTTCTAAATTTTGCTTTCCAATTTTTTCAAAAATCTTCGAAACGCAGGCAGGATGAGTTGGAAACTGACCTTCACGAGCTGGGAGTCCGTATATTGTGGATCATTGTACAAAACTGAGATGACTGTAAGAGTGTTGTCGAGCAGGCCAAAGCTCGTCAAGGGCTATAGAGCCAGAAGAAAAAGCAGAAGAAGAAGAATTTTTTGTAAAATCTATCACTACAATAAACTCAGCTGAGGCGTTGGCCTACAATATAAGGAAGGTATGAAGTGGTCTAAGTAAATCGGACACCCCCAACATCCGAAAATTCATGTACATTTTGGCATGTGATATGTTCGATATGCATATGATATTTTATTTCGTTCTATTGAGGGCCTACGATGCCGTTTGGTGTTAGCTTATCTTGGGGTTAAAAATGTAAACAAAACAATTGTGAATAGCACTTTCTAAATTAAAAATATGTTGCTTACATTTTTAATCCCAGAGGTTAAGATTAAAAATTATCGCCATAGTAGGCCAGCTGAAGGATTCTCCACCTCTGGTTGTCTTATACTTGTAAATATTGCATTTGGATCTCTCAGAAGTATAATTTATTTCTGTTATCAAGCTAATTAACTGAAATCTAACTGTATCACTGAGTCAATAAGCATAACTTTTTCTTGAATGTTGAAAAACAAAGGGTAACAAAGCATACCTGAAGCGATCCGGCTGAGGTACAGAAGCACACTGGCCTTAAAAAACCAGTACAGAATTTAATGATCTAACTTCAATTGCTGTGTCATAAATTAAAAGAGTCAGGTGCTATCTATATGTGGCTGATTGGGTTTTATTTCATGAGAAAGCCTTCTACTCTTATGAATTAGACCCTCTCCCTTACCTACTGTAGTTAAGAGCGTGGTTCTGCTATCTTCCAGTAAATACCATTTGTTTCACTCTATTTGGTTTAGGAGGTGCTGAGAAGTTCATGGTTTCAAAGAAATGCTCTTCGGGACCGAATCCAAAATGAGCGCATCAGACAAGACTAGCATGTGGATTCCATAGAGAGAAAAAGGGAGAACAAGCAGCTGCAACGGACCCATCGGCAGGCCGAGGACAACCCTCGCGGAAAGGATTATTGAACAACTCGCCGGAGCAAGAGAGAAAACAATGTCCGAGGTCAAGGCTTTAGCGTCCGACCGAGCCGAGTTCAGGAAATGGGTCGACCCCCCCCCGCTGCGCTCGCGGCATTAAGGGAGAAGAAGAAGAAGAGACCACCAGGCGCCCTATTTACCATTGGCAAGGTGGTGGCGTGCTTGTACTTGTGCGAGTCTCCACACGCCATGCGATCGGAGACGTATCGTAATTCAACACAGGTACTAACCTACAGAGGCGACTGAAGAGGTCAATTGAATACATTCATTAAATTCTTTGTATGCCATTAACCGTTAAAAAAATGTACACTTTGGGGTGTTAAAATGCGTTAGAGCCTTCTACATCGCGTCTTTATTCACAAAATTGTTCCTCGACGGGAACTCCTGGACTTTCCCTGTTTTTAATATTCTCACTTCATGTTTTCTGTAAAATCATCAAACGAATAACCTGTGGGAGACAAGTTCTGTGTAGGCTACAAAACTTCTGGCTCAACTCACTTCGATGTAAGATCCTGGCTACGGCATTTTTGAGGATAGGTACCATGTAGGGGGAAGTAAAATTACCATGGCACATGAAGTAAGTGCTAATAAAGATAACAACGCTTATCATGCAGAACCAGCGCTTAACGATCCCAATTATAATCCAGGAATTTATTTAAAAAAAAATTAAAGTAATATATTTCATAAACAACACTGCCATTCTCCTGAAGCGAGTTAGACTCCCCCCTCTGATTGGCATCTATTTCATGAATTAACACCTATCGTACAATGTGGTGGGAATGGGTCTAATATCGCTGATGTTTGCCAATTTAAATCTCTAATCAAATTAATAAATTGTGAGAATTATAACCATAAAAACCTATGCCTAACTAATTTATTTCATCTGGCCACTCACCTTTTTACTCAGCTTCCCACACAAGACTGAGCATTTAGCTCCTGAAATGTGCTATGTAAGCCTTCTCTAATAGCTCAAAGTACGGTATAGCACCTATACTACTTACTATACCATAAACATTTGAACTTTCTCATGACACTTATTTCTACGCATTCTTTCATAATATTCTTAACATCTGGCATCGACATCTGTATATGGTACCCGCATGGTCACACGTGTCGGACTTTCTTTGTTTGTTATGGCATTAGAACCAATTCTGGAGCTAAATTTAGATATTTAATTAACAAGTTGGGTTGAATGAGTTGAAGTTTAGTAGCGTGCTGAGATTATGTAGTAGGTATTAATTGGGTGAAAGGGAGTTTAATTGAGCTTTCTTGCATCCAAACCCATCCAGACACCCTTAAACCAGAGTACCTATTGAGGAGATTACAAAGGTGGTCAAAGGAAAGGTGACTGAGTATGTAGGGTTCCAATATAAAAAATGAAAATTGCGGCAAATGAAAGACAAATTAACAATCCAGCAGCCAGGGCTGATAACAGAATAAGACGCAGTACGTTTTGCGCACTTGACTTGGTAATCGTAATAGTTTTGCTTTATTATGCCTGTAATTAACTTATGGCGAGAACCTCCAAGCTTAATCCCGGTCACAACGTTTTACCGCTTCATTGCATGCGCTGTAGTTGCCTTTTACAACTCAAGTAGGGTGACCATCGTTCATCCGTACTGATTTTGTCAATACTGATTTGACCACCAACGTCATGCGTACTGATTTGAAATGCAAAAGACAAAAAAATGTTCTGATTTTACCCAACTTAGCAAAAATAAATTAAAATACCAGCGATGAAAAACGTTTGTATAAAAATATTGGGCCCAACCAATCAGATGATTTAAATCATGGACTTTAAAAATGTCAAATTTTAGTGCAAAATTGGTTATATTGGTGCAGGAGCAAGTCTGGACCTTTTTGCGAGGCTTTTATAGGCCTAGATATGATTAATCAATAAATAAATAAATGTTACCACAACGCAAGTATCAACATAGAAATACACAATAGCCAGTATTAAAACATTTTAGCCATTATACTATACCAGCAACCATGTATAATTCGAGGCATCGAAGTCACATGCTGCTGCTAACCAGTCATCCGGCTGTGACTTGAAGAAGGCTATACGAAGTCTGTTCAAAAAACTCTTGGATGTTGTAAAATGCCTTTTGAATGTAACTGCCTATAACTAAGTTGGCCTATTGGCCAATATGGGGTATGCTATGGTATTATGCGGGTCTACGTTGCAAGAAAGACTGAAAATCGTACCTTATTTGTTTTAAAAATATTCAAAAACCTTTGGAACGGCTGGAATATTTCAATACCTATCAGTTTTACATCAATTTCTTAAAAACTTTCTAGAGGGGGAGGGGTACCGATTTAACTTTTTCTGGTCACCCTAAACTTAAGTAGTATGTTCAGTTAAATCCTCCTCTTTATCTATCATGTTGCTTCTGCTTACTCTTAATAAATTCACAGAAAATAACTTTAACTCACCTGTCACCAACTGTTTCCACATTGAAGAATAAAACCGGACTGTTGGGGAACTAGAGCATAGTGGATGTGCATATCGCACGCTTCATTTACTTCCTTTGATTCTTAGTGGTTTCCGACACCATAATTACGGTGTGTTTAACTGACCACATGTGTCCGCCATCTTTGTCCCGCCTTGTAGACAAGTTAACTTTTTTTCTACAGGCCGGCGGTTACTGTTCTACTTGGTCAGTAGAGCAATGGCTAATTTAATTTGTCGTATGGAATACAAGGAGTGTTTACAGAAGACGACGAAACGGATGACCGCAGATGATGCAGTCCAAACTCAGTTTATAGTGGATGCAAACTAGGAGTTCTTTTCTGAAAGAGGCTAAACGAGGCTTCCCCATGGGCTAGACGAGGTGGGACCAGAGGGGGGGAGGGCTTGAGATTTTATAAACTTACACGAGATGATACACTTAGCACCTTAGATACTGAAGACATTATGCCCCTCGATGCCAGAACATTTTCTTAATAGCCTGTGTTTACTATAGGTATAGTAGTATAGCCTACTCAGTCTGCAGCAAAAAAAAATAACTGAAATGATTCAAACAAAAGGTACTGAAAGCAGGTACTTTCTCAAACGAAGAAGCAGAGTGAAGCTGCGCTTGATGAGCAGCCAGAATGATACTTAGTAATTTCAAATAGTTCAATAATGTATAAAATTTACTCGTAAGGGCGCCATCTGCATGAATCCACAACAGTTGAATCTTAACAAATAAGTAATAATAATCTTCCTCTTTCTTCAGGTAGGTGTAGAATTACAATATAATTACATTTGGAAGGGGAGCCTGAAGGACAAGTCCTGTGCTGGGTACCTCTTTTACAAAAGATAATGTGACATAAAATAGGTATTAAGTTGATTTTTTTATTTGTTCGTTTGTATCCCAGTAGGTACCTTCACTGTAAATGAAATCTTGCCCCTCTTGATACAATACTGGCTACACACATGGGCTTACCCCTTAATTTGACTCGTATCTTTACTTGGTTAAGTCATGCTTTCACCTGTTACACTGCGCCAATGGTAAGCTTGTCAAAGCTTTTACATGATTGCTTGTAGCTGGTGTAGGTTGACATCGAGGCCGTATACGAGTTTGCCAATGGTCCAAAATTCTTACAGAAACAATATAAATAATGCCCGAAATCCATGGGGTCGTTGGCATGGACCAAGTAGGCCTATAGGTTTAATAAGGAAAGAATAAGGCAGAGCCTATGGCCCCCAAGTTTTTAATAGGTACATTTTAATTTTTCCTCGTAAGATTGTACGCTGCAGACCCACGTAAGCGACCTCCAGCTTTGTGATGTGGTTATTGAACCTATACACCTGTATCTTCAACTCTTTCGAGATAAGTGAGAACTTCAATACTACATTTCCAGTCATCATTCTGTAGCCCTTGTTTCGGCTGTGATCTTATTGCTTTCCAATTTATACGTAGTATAAGGAAAGCTTTGTGATGGTCCGGGATTCCGAGATTTCAACGGATTTACACGTTTTGAGGTCCCAGGAACCCAAAAAAGTGGTTTTTACTAAATGTCTGTCTGTCGCTCTGTCTGTTGCTCTGTCGATCTGTCTGTGCATCGATTTCTGGGTAAACTACTCGGTCGATATAAATGAAATCTGGCATGTAGGTTTACAAAAATTATACCTCGAGACGATTTTTTTTTTTATTTGGGGCTATCTCAATTTTGGCGGTTTTATTCTAAAAAAACTCCAAAAAACGTCTAAAAAAATTATTTCTCAAAAACCTAAATCTAAATAAATTCAAATTTATTTTAGTCGTCATTAATGTCAACAAAATGCTGTGGGTCTCGTGCCCCTTAATAGTTTGCGTCTGGGGGTAAAAAAATAAAAATAACTAAATTTTCATGAAAAATGACTAAAAAATAATTTTTTTGTGGAATCTTTCTATCGATGATTTCTGCCTTCAGATATGTTTTAGGTGTTCAATAGAGTAACAAAATTAAACAGGTTGTTTTTCCAAAAAAAATATTTGGTTCTGGGCAAAAAATTATTTTTTGAAGAAACTATAGAAAATACATTGCCTGCCCTTTCATTGTTACTACTGTTACAATAATATATTGATCTTTTCGTTCCAGAATATGCAATTGAGTTTTAGGGGGTTTTAATATATTGAGGTGGACCCCCTTCCCCCCTTCTCAACTGAATTCTAAGCTTATAACTCTCGATTCTGACTGAAGTACTTTAGAGCCACTGAACTGGTTCGAGGCTTACTTCTACTTTAAAAAATCAATGGAGTCCTGACATTTTCCCTCCATTTTGTGACAATTTTATCTGTACATTCTCAAAAACATCCTTCGTACGTATTGTATGTGAAAATCAGGGATTTTTCTCCATAATAAATAAATAAATAAATAAATAAGGACTTTTTATTGTTTCTATTACTAAGCCAACCTGGCGGAGTTAGGGCTATAAAGCCAGAGCTTACACTCAACTAGGAAGGCCCGAGACCACCTGCTTTACATGCCCTCCAAAGCATGGCCAGAAGATGTAGGCAGTGTGTGACTCGAACCAACAAGCTATCGGGTGAAAGTCAGAGTCCGTACCACTACCATTTTATAGTTCACTTATAACCAAAGAGGTGTTCCAACCAAGCGAATTATATTTCAATGACTCCATTTGAACTAAAAACATTACTAACCGAGTTTCAATTTTGCTTAGACTCTGCTATAACCAAGAAATTTATACCGCATTAGGAATGGGTGGGGTATAAACGCCAAATTGAGGATGATCTACCTCGGAAAGATTAAACCGAAACCGGAGGAAGTGCAAAATTGTCAAAACTGAAGAGGCATGAAGGAGTGGAGAAGGCTCATATATATCACAACGGGTTGACTTTTCCACTGAACCATATAAGTTATTGGCTTTCTTTAATGCTTGAAATATATTTGTGTCTTACCGTATACCAAAAATGGGTCACCATAAAGGGCTATACTATTTTGCATATAACGTAAAATGGTCTTGCTTGAAGCATCAGCTGTCTCAACGGCAAGTTCAGGGACAATCTACGATATGCTATTATTATCTTACAGTATACAAAGCCCATAGGGGAGCGATTTCAAAATATTTTGTAACCAAAGGATGAGTCTTTTCGCGAAATAAATAAATTCTTCGTTCCACAGCAACGAAGATGGTCATAAATGAAAAACTCATAATAATTGCAAGCTTTCTCAAAAAGCAAATTATTTAACCAACTTTTTTTCCTGTCAATAAAATAAAAAAAATCAATTATTAATAGGATAATATTGTACTATAGCATTTCAGAGAGTCGGAAATTTACGGCATGTAATTTTTAGGAATTTGCCTGACATTTTTCAAATTTTCGCCGCTGTGAAACGAGCAATTAAAAATGTCTTTAGAGAGTTTAGAAACTGTAGGGCCATCTTTAAATTACAAAATATTTGGTAATATCTCCCTCAAGAATAAACGAATTCCCCTTCAAAAGTTACTATAATAACATAACCAATACAATTTAGAACGGCTATTTACAGTTAGCCTCATGTTAATTCTAATTTTAAATTTTAATTTGGCAGCGAAAACGTTTTAATAATTAATTAAATAAATAATCGTAAAAGTAATATAAAGAAAGCGGAAACGCAACTATGCGAACTATTACATTATAACTCAAAATAAATTTATTTTTGGTTAAATTAAATGTATATATATACCACAGAACATACTAGGGGTCTTCACAGTGTTCGTGTTATCGAGTTATCGAGTTAGATGTGCTATTCAAGTTAACACACAATCGTGAATGGACCTCGGGGGTGAGTTATCATCCTATATTGACAGAGTAAACAACGTGGTAGTAGTCAGACGTTCGTGGCACGGGTTTAAAGAAAGTGGCAGAACTCTATTCTAGTGCCACATTTGTTTATTTTTTGTTCATTTTGGTTATTATAATTTTAAGTATTTACGGTAATTGCTTGTGATAATAGATTATACAAATAAATTGAAATACTACAAAATTTTAAACGCGTGTTTCAAATCAATCGACAAGGACAAATATGGCGGCGGTCAAACCTGAGCTATAGCAAGGTAAATAACACGTTAACCAACTTGGAAGTGAGTTTAGGATAGCACGCTGGTTAGCTGGTTATCGGGTTATCGGTGTGTTAACTTAGCTTGATATAACACACTTAACTAGGTATAACTCGATAACACGAACACTGTGAAGATCCCTAATATTTCAATTTTCCTGAAGTTGCTATACTACAGAAAACGTGCATTCCGAACGTGAATAAAATAATTTCTAACAATAGGTAACTCAAACATTAAAATCACAGTAACTCAGCTATGGGCCGCTTTGCGGTGGTGAAGGCCAGCCGCAGCAGCAAAAAGAGCGAAGAAAAACCCGGCAAGACCCGTCGTTGACACCAGCAAAGTTAGAGCCCCCATCAGCACAGGTACCAATGCGAAAAATTTAAGTTTGTAGGCGAGAAGAAGTGGGTAAAGCATCTTGTCCACGTGTTTCACGTGTTTCTTTCGGTGGTGTTGCCTCAAATTATCTGTAAGAATATGTTGAAATAATTAATAATGGCAATAACAATAAGAACCGGTTCAAGTGAACCCGTACATGCTTTTCTATTTACAATAGTAAATAACTGTCCTGTGGTAAAATTTTGGCTAAGGTTTAAATTTAGAATTTCCCTATCCCAAAACTCTGAATTGATGGGACGACTGCATAGCCAAGAATGGTCACTTAAAAAAAAAAAAATAGCGACTTCCTGCCGTACAAATAAATAAATAAATAAGGACTCTTTTTTGTTCTATTACTAAGCCTACCGAGTGGAGTTAGGGCTATGAAGCCCTTTCTTACACTCAACTAGGAAGGCCCGGGAACACCTGCTTTGCATGACCTTCTAAGCACGGCCAGAAAATTAATCTTTTATCTTTTAAAATATATATAGTGTCGGACTTGAACTAGCAACCTTTCGGGTGTCCGTTCCATTACTCCACATGTCCTGCGGCAACTTGTTTCTCAAAAGGGATTTCCGTAGACTCACAGGCTATATTTTTTTATATTTAAAAGTAGGCCTAACTTTCTTATGAATTCGAAAATAACGTAAAAATAGGGAATCAAAAAATCTCGACAATACTGGACTTGAACCCCAAATTGGTGAAGATGGTAACACTCTGATCCGGATAGATTGTAGGTTTGGGCCCAGATTTTTCAAGGTTTCGCTATTTTCAGATATAACTTTCAATTACTTATTTTTTTTTTCTCTGACACTGTCATCCTCAAAAAATTATAAAAATAGAAAGACAGAAAAACGATTGTCTTTATATTTTCAATATGGGCCTGTGGCGGTACCACATGCCCTCGATATTTATAGTGGACTATATGATATATTGCATTGGCGTAAATTCCCAAAATTTCTGGGGGGGGGGGCTTTAGGACCCCAAGACATTGATCCCCCGGAGAAAAGAAATCGATAAATGGCCCCAAATTAATGAGGCTTTACGCATAATATACCCTAGAGAAAGGGGAGCCCGGGGTCTCCCCCGGAGAAAAAAATTGATAAATGGGCTCAAATTAGTGAGGTTTTACGAATAATTTACCCTGCAGAAAGGGGGGCCCGGGGGTCTCATGGGGGTCTCAACCTCAGGGAGGTTTCACGTATGCAAGCAGTACAGTTGAGATTTTACCGAGGAATAAACCTACCACTGAGAGGGGCCCGGGGGTCTCCCCGAAGAAAAATTTTGAAAAAATAGGTCTGAAATATAGGGGTTTTAATCATTTTGAGTAATATATTTTTGTGAATGTACTTGGTCAATATGTTGATTTTGTGAAATAATGTGAATAATGTGATAATGTGAAATAAGCATACTAAGAATTAATTTTCCTTTCGTTATTGTCAATACTATGCCTTTCGCCTTCATAACGTCTTTGTCACCAGAAATCCTGGGGGGGGGGGCTATTTACGCCAATGGTATATTGTATAAATTTAATTACGACAAACCTACCTTGGTCCGCGGCGTCTCGACGGGTAACAGCGTGTAATATAAAGTAATATGTAATAATTATAATGTAATAAAAAGTGTGTTGTGTTTTGTATGTAGAAGTGCACTGTTATGCAACCAATCGATGTTTTACCGCCGCGTATTTGTTGGTCATTGAGAAGTGAAGAGCCTGAGTACTGGGGTTGGGTCAGAAACCTAATGAATACCCCAGCCCAGGCAGGGGCGGATTAAGGTGAAACCATTACAGGGCCATTTTGGGCCTTTCGGTCCACTCTTATAATTAACCCATAATAGGTATGTTCCTCCCTTCGTCCCGCAAATTTCTTCATTTTCTAGTTTTAGATTAGGCTGGTTACCACCAAAGATTAAGTCATCAAAAGTAACTGTCCCATTATGCAAAATAACCGGGACGTCCATAGTTTTTTGAAACCTACCATCATCCCCTTTGTTCTTCAGTGGACCGTCTTCTTCATCATCCTCATCGAAGAACTCAGAGATGAAACTTTTATCAGTAGGCTCCGCATTCTGTGCGTCGTCTTCAGAACTAGAGAACCAGTCTAGGTGCCGCTTCTGCACGCTGCTGCCCTCTGTCCCGGGACCCGGGGACCATTGCAGTCCCGCTAGTTGCTTGCTCTTGAACCTGGGCCTGACTAGTGGGACCTCCTCGTAATTCTTGGAGCCTGATACCAAAGCATCATTTAGCCACAGAGTCCGATTTGGCCGCAATAGATTGGGTTGTCGTTGTTGTAGTAATTCAGCCGCGTGATATCCGTCATTTAAAGTTAGTATGAGCATTACAACGTATATGCACTGGGATTTCATATTTTGGCATTATTACGCCTATTTCTATTGATGCATTTTTTACCTGTAACATAATGACAATTATTATTATTATTATTCACTCACCAATTCAGTGTATTAATCAGTATCAGGATGTTCTCATTAAGCCTTCATGTTTCTTTTGTAGGGCCATGCCGGAATTTGATTTCGTATACCTTTATTGTTTTTCCTCTCTCCTTGTCCCTTAATGCTGGCAGTATCATGTTAAGACTTAAGACCACATGCCGAACAAAATGTCCGAAGAAAGCATGACGGGAAGAAGACTGCACGGATGTCTACGAAACCACTAGAAGAACGAACTAGAAACCGACCTCCTTGAGTTGGGAGCATCATACAAAGCCGAGATGATTGGAAGAGTGTTGTGTAGCGGGCTGAAGCCCATCAAGGGCTGTAGAGTCAGAGGAAGAAGATATAGAAGTACTATTTTTGAAATGGAGAAGCACTTTTCAACTTTTCATATAAGGCAGCACTATGTTACAGAGGCGGCTCTAGGACATTTTTTGTGCGTCTTGGCTACTTTAAAGGAAGACCCAAAAAATAGGATACTTAGGTTATTAGATTATTTTTTTAAGGACCTTTTATGGGCACAGGCCCATATAGGTCCCTTGCCCAATGGCAACGACCCCATGGATTTCGGATATTATTGCTTTCCAATTTATACGTAGTATAAGGAAAGCTTTGTGATGGTCGAAATTTTCGATTCCGAGATTTCAACGGGTTTACACGTTTTGAGGTCCCAGGAACCCAAAAAATTGGTTTTTACGAAATGTCTGTCTGTCGCTCTGTCTGTCTGGATGTCTGTATGTCTGTATGTCTGTGCGTCGATTTCCGGGCAAACTACTCGGTCGATTTTGATGAAATTTTGCATGTAGGTTTACAAAAATCATACCTCGGGACCATTTTTTATTTATTTCGGGCTAACTTAGTTTAGGGGGGTTTTATTCTCAAAAAACTCCAAAAGAACGTCTAAAAAAATGATTTCTCAAAAATGGCTCCAACGATTTCTTTTAAATTCACATATATTGTAGTCGTTATTAATGTTGATAAAATGCGGGAGGTCACTTGCCCCTTGACAGGTTGCTTCTGGGGGTAAAAAAATAAAAATAACTAAATTTTAATGAAAAATGACTAAAAAATAATTTTTCTGCGAAACCTTTCTATCTATGGTTTCTACCTTCAGGCATGTTTTAGGTGTTAAATTGAGTAATGAAACCGGACAGGTTGCTTTCCCAGAAAAGCATTTGGTTCTGTAAAAAAATTTTTTTTTTTTTTAAATGATAGAAAATTCGCGCTCAAATGCATTGCGTGCCCTGCCACTATTGCTCTGTGGTAATTAATGTGTTGGTCTGACCTAGAATTTATCTCACTTCCAGTGACGTCAGGTGGACAACACACCCCCCCTCCCCCTCCGGAGATATCGGAAATTTAACCACTGGAAAATTATTTACCATGAAATTACTCATATTCTCTATCTACTAATGTTGATAAATTGGAAAGCATGTTCGAGTAAACTCGGACCGGTTCTTTCTGTTGTTTCCGTATGCATTTCTGGCCATTGACAAACTGATATACCTTCTCGATGTCAACCTACACCGGCTATGCAAGCGATAATGGACGAGGTGAGACAAGCTCACCGTTAACGCAATGGAACAGGTGAAGGCATGACTTAACCAAGTACAGATATACGAGTCAAATATAGTCAGTATCGGTGTATATGATTATCATAATGGGCTGGCTCACTAATACAGATGAAAAAGTAAAAAATTACTTAAATTCTTCTAAAAAGAATGTTATCGTTAAGATTTCCAAAGTTCTTTTGTAACTACTAAAGTTAATTATACCTTCAACTCTCATTCTCTTTTCTGACTGTCTCTCTAGCGACGCAGCACTTCTCGAAATCAAGCCGTATCCTGTATTGTATGCATGCAAGTACAATACTATTGACGAACATAGCGATCTTGAAATTAATTGGGCCCACAAACTGTATGCGGTTTTGGTCTTTTTCTCTCTATTCTTAATGTATATGTAGGCCTAGCAAGTTGAGAACACCAAAAACATTTTTAAGAAATTGAATACGTAGTTGGGCTAATTAATTGAAAATCAGAAATATTTTATACTAGTCTATAGAAGCACAAATGTCCGTGTTATAATATAGTAAAATATGCGCTTATATAGGAAGTTGTGTACATTATGAAATTCATTATGTGGCCTAATCATAATCAGCTACACACATAATATCTTTTTAATGCTTAAAAGTTTTAATCGTTTTATAAATCGAAGAAGCCTAATTATAATAAAACATGATGTAGTTAAACAAATTAAACTAAAATATTAATTATATTTCAATATTAAAGTATTAATATGGCTCATTATTTGTAATAATCCAAATTTAAAAAAATTAATACCTAATTGATAGAATAAACAATAACTTTACCTACATTGTATACTAGCAATTTTTGATACCACATTACCTGTATTCTCACTAAAAGTAAAGTAGGTATTGGGCTGAGGGGACTCATCTATCTATAAAATAAAGATGTTAAAAAGGGAATTTAGCCTAGTGAAAAAGGTTTCTATAGCATTTCATTTAATAATAGTTTCATTTCATTTAATCTACTTTCCGACTTTACCACAGGCACGTAATATACCCCTACTATTGTTTATGGAAATTTTCCAGCCTCACCTGAACGAATCTTAATCACTGACCTACCCCAAAAATTGACAAAATGCACACTGTACCATAGGAATATCACAAAAGAACTGACTATGTTTCAAGTGGCATATGAACATGTGTTTCATGGTTCAATTCGCTTCGTAGCAGATGTCCACCTCATTATTATATCGATGGTCTGTCTTTATGGCATTCTACGTGTTTAATGTCCAAGCCTTATGTGCATTTAATCGCTTTCACTGAATGAATGACTCGGCGGAGTCGAAAAAGTCGAAATTAGTCAACAAATATTCTAAGGCAGTGGTTCCCAAACGGTGGTCCACAGGCTTATATCAGGTGGTCCACGGACCCAAGTAAGAAATGAGGAGCTTGGTTACAAACTTGGCCAACTCCATTTTAAAAAAAAAATCAGCCAGATTGCGCACAGAAGCGCTGAGAAGTCTAGGATTAGCTATAAGCTTAATGCAATTTTCTACAGCAAATCCGCTCTCCTGAAAAATTCTACAACTTGGAGTTGGCCATGTTTGTAAACAGCCTCCTCAAATAAGGAAAAAAAAAACAGCTGAGTTATTGGAAATTTGAAGTAATAAAATAATGTAAATAAATATAAAAATAATATAAAATACCAGTCCTAATAAACATTTACCGTAGTCAAATATTAGCACGTAGCCTAATTGTACGCACAAACTTGATCCTGGTCCTAGAATTTGACGATTATCCTGACACAGCCATGGTGGTCCACGGAAAATCATAAAATAATTTAGTGGTCCACGGACGAAAAAGGTTGGGAACCACTGTTCTAAGGAATTTAACGCGACAACCCATTGAGGACTCAATGACTAGGAGGTGACTTGCTCTTGACCACCATGGGACACGTCGTAAGAATGACATCAGAAGACCGCACGCCGAACAAAATGGACAAAGCAAGCATGACTTCAGGAAGAATACAGGGACGTCCACAAAATCACTGAATACCGTCGCAGATGAAGGCAGGCTGTGGGTATATAGACGAATGCTGGGCATATTCTAGAGCAGGGGCTCGGGGGGGGGGGGGGGTCGTGAAAAATTTCCAAGTGAGTCGCGGCGTCTGCCAGTTATTCACTAGATAGAATTGAATTGAATGACGAGTTTTTTTTCAATTTAAGTCATATATAAAGAATTAATCATATGTGTAAAATTTAGTGGGTCGCGATGCAATTTTATATCTTTTAGGGACGAAAAAAGTTTGAGAACCTCTGTTCTAGAGAGATCGTGTCTCCTATATTGAGGTCCTGAGGTGAATGGATACAGAAGTCATGTTGTTGCTGAAGGTTGATAAACCGAAACTAACATACTTCGGTCACATGGCAAGGAACGAAAAGTACCACCTTCTGTAAGTAATAATCCAAAGGAAGATAGAAGGACTGAGGTCTCCCGGTAGAAGAAGAACATCCTGGTTGAAACTGCTAAAAGGCAGCGGTTTCCCTTTTCAGAGCAGTAGTCCAAGGTCCAAATTTCCATGATGATTGGCAATATAGAAGCATTTAAAAAAGAATTAGACGATAGCAAGTTGGTAGTGTGCTTGTACTTGTGACCGTACCTACACGCCATGTGATCGGAGACATGTTAAAACTCGAACTACAAAGTCGACTAGAGCTCAATCGGATACATTCATTTAATTGTTTGTATACGATTAACCTTTTATCAAATGGAAAAATGTGTCGTACAAACTGAGATGACTGGAGGAGTATTGCTGAGCCTTTACGGAAGAAACTCTGTTTTTCGCTTATCCCGGCTCTGCCCTATATCTGTTCAGTTTTAATAATTAGGGATTTTTGCGTCTCCATTTCTGAGACCATAAGGCATTACTCAAATTCTCTGCTACTTTGAAGACAAGTTGTGGGTCGTCATTTGGTAAGGCGGGCTCGAAAAGGTGCAGAAACGCCATTCATTGGTGCAGAACCTAAGTATGGGATGGCTTATTGCCAGGCCCGTACTTCTGTACAAAAATGGGTGCAGAGAAAAACTGCAGAGGAATGGAAGAAAGTCCCGGAAAGCAGATTTGCTAAGAAGGTTATTCCGGGTCCTAGTAAAAAGCTCACCGATCAGCTTCTCTCTTTAAGTAGAGAGCAAGCTAGAAGGGTGGTTGGCACGCTTACGGGCCACGGCCACTTCAACAAACACATGCATAGGGTTGGCGTGAAAAACGACAGTAGATGCAGACTGTGTGAAGTTGAAGAAGAAACAGCTGAACACATTCTCTTTGAATGTGAAGCGCTGGGAAAAACTCGATACCAAACTCTTGGCCACCCTAGGTCTGAAGAGGAAACCATCCGATCTAATCCCATCACAAAAACACTAGAATTTATCAAAAAGACTGGTGTTATAAGATGGGCGTAGACGGCAAACGTGGAAGCAAAAGACCTTCTAGGTCGACGCTTATAGGAACTCAAACGAGTAGGCCCCACGAAGGTTAAAAAAAAAAAAAAAAAAAAAAGCGGGTATTCCACATACGTCAATCGCCAATGAAAAATTGAAAAATGACGTAACAATGACGTAAATTGACGGGGTAGCAGAATTTTTAGTATGTCTTTAATGTCTGCTAAAACGTCATTATTCAATTTTTCATTTACGGTATGTGGGATACCCGCCTAAAGGAGGAAACCCAAGTAAGCCGGCGATGCTATTCATAAAGGCACATCACTGAGTCTGTGAAATAAACGGGGGAGTATCGTATACTTTCAGAAAATAGCACATAGCAGGCTCATTACAATAAACTGGGCACCGATTCTCCTTAGTGCCCCTCTAAGCAATGGTAAGCTGCTAATTCAGCAAGCTCGTCTAATATTGACATCCGGCTCAGACGTACCACAAGAAATTGCCGCCAACGAATTTTTACAATTTGCTGAATTTTGACGCCTGACAGATGGTCCTGAATTTAGCATTCAAACACATGTTTGCAACATTTGGTGTAATCCCGGCCACAGGGTATATTGCCAAACCTGAACTTTTATTACCCTATCTGCATTTTTTTTAGTCATAATACAATATATATAAAATCGTCTCCTTTGTAACTTTGTAATATTTTGAACACATTGTCATAAGAGTTAACTTAGTAAAATATCACATAAAAACATAAAAATATCGTCAGAGACTGTATGAGCATTTTAAAGGAATAGGTAAAATAGATACGCAATCAATGCTAGCCCAACATGTAAACAACACAGGACATTCGTGTACCTTTAAGAATTTTAAAATATTACACATAGCCAACAAAGGAAAATTGCGGGATAATCTGGAAACCATTGAAATAAAAGAAGCTGTTAATAGGAATAACCCCTATTAAATGATATAACGTTTATCAGCAATTCTCCTTTGTTGGACTTGGCAGCAGGATCGTATATGTAATGTATTTTTATTTATATTTATAACGTGACTTAATGTTTATAACTTGCAATTACTTGTTTTTATTTTAAGTTTTATCTGCTCACTTGCTGAGAATGACAATCTGTCGAAACCGGTCGTGACGATATTTTTATGTTTTTATGTGATATTTTATATAAGTTTTAACTCTTATGACAATATAATACAATATGCCTATATTGTATTTATAGTGTAGGTAGTAACTAGTAACGTAAGTAATATTATAAGCTCTCAATTAAATTAGGTTGGTCCCATCTTTTCTTGACTATTCCTGCCAACCTTGGGCTGTTTTCTATAATCAAAATGTCAAATTTTTTTTTTATGCACAGTAATATGAAATTTTAGTATTTACCTTAAAAAACCTTGGTCACTATGACAAAACTGCCGCATACAACAATACCAACTTAACTAATGAAAGTAAATTCAAACATCAGACCTTATCGGAGAAACTCTCCTTTTAGACCATAAAATTCCCATTGATGAGCCCAATGAAAAAGAGACCTGTTTTTTTACCCAATTAATCGGGGCAATCCAAATCAGGTCACTGTATCGATAGGTAAAATTCTGTACCTATTTAAAAGGTTATAGCTCTCAGGGTTGCTGATCTCCCATGGCTAGGTATATAAGATTTTCTTTACACTTGCAAAAATAAAGGAACTAGGAAAAAATCCCGGTTACGGGCCTTATCATCATTGTATACATATACCAGAAATATACGACCTGGAAGTATTTAACCATTTTGGGCACAATTTAATTGTACTGTTTCCGTATGCATTTTTGGACTTGGAAACTGGTAAACGTTCTCAATGTCAACCTATACCGGCCAGAAGCGATAATGAACAAGCTGAGACAAACTTACCATTAACGCAATGAAACAGGCGAAAGCATGACTTAACCAACTACAGATACGAGCTAAGCCTCTCATTTCTTCTTAGTAGTTAGTAAGTTTCAATACACGATAAGATAAAGAGTATATTTTGTTGTCAATTTTTCCAAGTGATCCGAATTAATTTACTGTAGATGGAAAAAGTTGACATACAAATTAGAATTTTAATAATACGAGGTTTTTAATCTTTTAAAAACTGTGAAATCCAGTTTAGCTATTGTATAATAGCAGAATAGCCTACACCTTGTATTTACTGTACTGTTGATACTGCTGAACTTAATATATGAGTTGCCTATTAGCAAAAGCAATCCTCTCCATTTTTTTCAGTTTTGAGATATTCGCGCCATTTTTTTTATTTTTCAATACTCTATCCGATGAATCAGATATTGAGACGCAAAAGCAATTCTAATACAGTTAAAATTAGCTTTAAAAACTGTAATGTTATACCTCATGGCGTTGCGGCACAGCAGTTTTTTGCAGTTTCTGAAAAATCGGCCTGGGTGGACAGGATTGCTTTTGCTAATAGGCAACTCATATTGTATGAGAAAATATAGAATCAAGAAAAAGCTGGACAGTGCGGGACTCGAAACCACAGTCTATCACTTTCCGGGGAATAGGTTTACCATCTAAAGGGTGGGCCAAATTCCCACACTGCCCAGATTTTTTCTTGTCTCACTATAGTATCGTATATAATGTCCTAAGTCGGCTAAGTCAATTTAAACTTAAAAGTTTAAAGGGCCTATCGTCTAGGTGTTTCCCGTAAATTTTAACCTGATCTACATGCTTAAAGAAGGATATTCTTACAAAACAAAACATTTTACAAAAACAACAATTTAATCCATAAATACCACAGAGAACATTCATACATAATCTACAAAAACGCGTGGTAAGGTTTGTCTAAGTGGCAAACAGTCAGGTACTAGTTTAGTCCAAAATAACACTAAAGTCTAGGTAAGTTAGGTCCGAACTAAAACTAAAATGGCATGAAAGACCCAGAGAGCTCATTAGATTTTACCTTCAAGGAAAGGTTCTTAGGAACGAACCTGACCAAGAGGTGCATATAAAAACCCATGGCTTCAATTTCATCCAGATTATATAATCTAAGCATTATACTAAAGAGGTAGTTGAGTCCACCGTAGGTCAGTTAAGGTCCCATTCATATGTCATACTTAAGTAGGTGGTTCAAGTAGTTCTGAATGGACCCGTCGGTACGTCTTCTTTGGTATTATAAAATACAATTATCTTTTTCTGTCCGTCTGTCACTTAAAGCTAAAGGAAAGATTATATCTATATAAGTTATAACCTTTCTCCCTGAGATATCCGTATTCAGTTTAGTAATAGTGATAAAAAAGGAGACTAGATTTTTGACATTCCAACAGCTCAAAACTTCCAACATGCATGGCGGTGTAACACCAAGGGAAGGTTATCTTTTTTCCAATCCAAGACATTTTAACACATCCCAAATCATTCATTTCCTGTCCAAAATACGCTAGATTTACAAACTAAATTTGTCATGTCGGATAGTCAGTCATATGAGTCTTGTACCGCAACGCACTCAAATTAATTAGGCTAGGAATAAATTAAGGAAAAAGAGAACTAGGAGAATATGGTAAAGGTCAGCGTCTGACAGTGTTGGCCTGCTGCCTGTAGGCCAATTCTTGCGCACCGGGGACAGGGCTGTAGGATCTCCTGTCCCAGCCTCCACTGCTCTGCCACCCACTTTCATGACCGTGGCCTGGAAAAATAGAAAAATATTTTGTTTATCTCCGTTCATTACAAACAGTATTGAAGAATTATAGAGCAAAATTGGCTCTCTTGAACTCACAGCTGAAAAGTAAGTGTTTTACGGTAGCGTATTCTAGTGAAGACGCCCCAAACCAATCGGTTCTCCACCCAAACTTACTCCTATTGTTGTTGTTGTTGTTGTTGTTTTTGTAGTACTTAGTACTGGGGTTGTAGAAAACTAAGAAGTGGAGCACACATTTGTTTTTACAACATTCTGTCATTCATTTCGTAGTCTACTACCACATTAATTACTTATCACCTTCTAAGCGAAATCACTTCCATGAATTTGTGTCTGAAATTTCCCTTTTTGATAGACTCTCTTATCCTTATGTCTCTCTTTCCAAACTACATTGCGAGGAAATGGAGCCTGATGGAAGTTAAGCAGATGAACGAGGTTCAGAGAGAACTACTGTGACCTGATAGAGAAAAACGAGCCAGTGTACATTAACTTGCCCCATATTTCGAAATATAGGCTTGAAAATAGAAAAATTGAAATTGAAAAACGACATTATTGAAAAAGAAACAAAAGGCTATTAAGTCTTGTTTTCATGCTGAACCTTGCTTATAAGAAATGCAATTTACCAGCCATGTGTTAGTAAAATTAGTGAAGATCCTAAATTATTAAGTAAGATTTGAAGTGTGGGTAGTGTATTAAATATATAGTTTAGGTAGGTTTTGGCAATTTGTGATTTTGTTTTGTCTAAGTAAATCGTAACTCGTTTCGCTGAGTGTTGGAGTCTTTGCCGTCGAAGAGTTTTACTACTTTTGCGGGTCTATTAGGGAATGCAAGAAGATGTGAGAAAGAAGTAACGAATACTTATTAATATTTCTTAATAAGTAAGAAAAAATTGAAATATACAGCGGTGAGTCAGTGAAGTGAGTAGTATTCATGCAATACGGTACTCGCTGTCTATGAGTCTATTTGAAAAGGGTTGAAGCAATGTCGTATCGACATATTATCATTATTCATGGATATTCCTAAGTAAATTCATAAATTTATTGCTTGGCTAGTGATAGAACAACCACCCGTGGTAGATGTTTAAGAGAAATACTCACTCTGCTTCTGCGATAGGAGCTTCTTGAGCGCAATGATGAGAGTGAGGACGAGGGCGATTTTGGAAATGATAAGAGCCTTTCCGGCGAGGAGGAAGAGCAGACCGACAGCGATGGGAATAGCGGCGGCCATTTTCATAGCGAAACCCATCATCATCATAGACATCATTTTCTTCATTTTACCACGTCCTGAAACAATTTTAAAGAACATTTAGTTTATTTTCAATAAATGTAAAACATTCTTTACATTTGAAGCGCCTAAACACCATGAGCCTAAGCTGACTTGTAGTGGCCAATTGGTCATTTGTCCAATGACTACGATCGCCATGGCTTTTGGACAATATTTATATTGCTGCCAAATGAATTTGTGGCCATTGGCAAACTGGTATACGTCCTCAATGTCAACCTACACCGGCTACAAGGAGTAATGAACGGCTGAGGCAAGCTTACCATAAGCGCAATGTAACCGAAAGCAGATGCGAGTCAACGCAAGGGTATAACACCTAGCAATTTTAATTATTACAAAAATGTTCTTCAAGAGGAAATAGATGGTACCTACGCAAAAGATTAAAAAGAAAGGGTACATTGGAAACCAGATTGAGGGATTTGTCTTGGAGGAGGGTGAGACTCGGTACTCCTGAAGGAAGGAACAGGGAATGAATGAAGGAAGGCTCATAAATAACGTCCAGAGATTGGAGCTTATCAGAGATTTAGAGGATGAGTAACTTTCATTCCCATACGGCACATGAATATTATTGCTCTATGGCCGCTGGGCGGGTTTGTACTAGGCCTATACTACACATGCTGCAACCCCAGGAACACTAACTCATAACCTATTTAAAAGCTTCCAATTTAATTAAATAATTGTTCTTAAAAGGTATCCGCCGTGAGCACAGACGTTAAAAATCTCAGCAAATGTTCATTCGAAAGCATCGTTAGTACCAGTAGTGACAGACCCTCCAAATAAACTATTCAAAAGTAGATTATAGAACAAATTGTAGTCCGTAATCAAACGCCAAGCCAATAATGGATCACAGACGCATTGTTCTTAAACATGAATGGCTGTACAAAACAAAAACCCTTCTATTCCTTTCAACTTGCTCCTCTAACTGCAGGTGAGGGCAGCCTCAATAATCTTTGGGTAAAGACAGACACGAAGTAGTTCTCTCCACGCACCGACTACTCTATAATAAACATCAAAATAAGCCTAATCATGGGCCCTTTCTTTGCTCGGTAACGGCACAGGCATCATCCATTACTGATAACCTGGTTAGGTTTCAGGGTTAGTACATTACTTGCTCTCTCCCACTATATTCAATTTTTCTATGCGCTCAGCTTCATCTTTATATTCCGCTTCTATAGAAGATTAGCGATCACAATGCAAATTTGGTCATCGGAGACTGCTGCTCTGAAAAGGGAAGTGCCTCAGGTTTTTCTTCTTCCGCCAGGAACCCTCAGTCCTTCAATCTTCGCTTGGATGATTACATGCAGAAAACCATCTGATCATTTACTCACAGTGGCTGAAGTATGTTAGTATTCGTCTCTTAACCATCAGTAGCTACTCGGTTTCTGTATACATTCACCTCAGGACTATTAGGGACGAATCGATCCTAGAGAGGATGTGCGCAGCATTCGTCCCACCGTGAGACAGAATTTGTTAAATTTTTCCGTTTGGGTTAAACAAAAATACCATGGTTCGAGTCCCACACTGGCTACATTTTCTGGCCATGCTTCGGAGGGCATGTAAAACAGGCGGTCCCGGGCCTTCCTAGTTGAGTGTAAGAGAGGGCTTTATAGCCCTAACTCCGCTAGGTAGGCTTAGTAATAAAAACAATAAAAAGTTCTTATTTATTTATTGTAACATCGTAATAGCACTATACGGCATTAATACATTTCTGGTGTGGTTTTACTACGAAGTGGAATGGATTTAGAACTTAAAAGACAAAATACCTAGATTCGAGGCATAGTAGTAGTAGTAGTGTTCGTCGGGTTAATAACGACTTAGGCCTCATATTTGGGCCCATAGAGCGACCCCGACTTGACTGTCCTACGCCAGCCTATAGGACAGTGGACCTCCTGATTATAGTGGATTCCGAACCACTTGGGAAACACAGTGAAGTCACACGATTAGTTCGGAGGTGACAGGACAAGTCCTACCATGTTTCCCTACCGGCACTGTGCACACGACCAAGTTATCTGTAGCTTTGAACCTGCTCTGGTCCGCTGGATTCAACATGGTATGGCGGCCGGTTTGATTAAAAATAATAATAATAAGAATAATATAATAAATTAAAAATAAAAATAAGAAAATTTCTTAGCCTGATTTTAGAGCGTTTATTCAACCTTAATGGGTACCTAGGTGCTTTATAAACTTTATAAGCACTGTCAAGCATGTTGCTGACCACAAAAGCCCAGTGAGTACAGTAGTCATGAAGAGAAATCCTCTAACAATCTAGTCAACAAACCAAATCCCACAATGGTTTTTTACGGCGGTGGTACAGTTTAATAGGTACTCGTATTGTGTACCTTCTTCTTCTGGGGTTACAATCTATCGATTGGTTTGCAGCAACTTGACTCTTCTTCTCCACTCCTCCCTGTCTTCCGCGATCCTTTTCATTTCCCAGTAGGTCCCGCACTCCATGTCCGCCATTACGTCCTCCATGTGCTCCTTTCTCGGCCTGCCTCTGTGATTTGTGCCCTCGACTGAGCCTTCAACAATGGTGTTTAGAAGGCTTTCATGCCTGATAAGGTGCCCCATAAATCTGGCCCTCCTCGTAGATATAGCTATCGTTAATGTTCTTTTTTCGTTTAGCCTACGAAGATCCTCCTCATTCGCGATATGGTCTCGCCATGAACCTTAAATATCCACACAAAAAAAACGGAAGAACATTTTTTAATTTAGAAGAAATAATTTCAGCGAGAGAAATTGCTTAAAATCAAGCAAAACTCCTCAGGGAAATCACCACCAGCCTTATAATAACCCCCATACCTTATATTAAAAATTCTGTGATTCATACCTCTCCAGAGATTTTCTATTCTATTAAAAAAATCACTCCAATATTTTGCAATATGAAGGCATTTCTTGAGGATACTTAATCAAAACGCTTTTGGTTAGTGAGATTTGCTGCATTTAAGTTCCAGTACTGATTTCAAAATTCTGTACTGTTGTATTTTACTAGCGGGCACGTGAAAACAGCGCCTGTAGATTGGAACGTAAAGAACTATTTAATTAAATCAGAAAAAATTAAATAGGACAGGAGTGAGCATATTTGGCGTATTTCATGGGTTTTAAGGAAAGGGTAGATACGCCATTTGCGTAGCTTGGTGCTGTTTTTCAGTACCAAATCACCCAGCGGCCTTACCGGAATAATATAATATCATATATACGGGATATCAGTGAGAGAAACGGGCCGTCAAAGATATAAGCCTACTTTAGATAAGAACATACACGTGCTGCATGTAGAACACGTGGGTTTCGGTTTGCTAATGCATGTGTATCACAAACGTGTGAATTAGGTGTCTAAGACAGTAATGGGAAAATTATTAACCCAGAATAAAATCCTGCGTAATGAGAGTATGGCTTATTTGTTCGAGTATAGGATGTACTAAAGTCAATGTCATGAGCTCAAGAAGGCCTGTGGGAGCATTTCCCATTCTCACGCACACGCGCCAAATGCGCAATGTCAAAGGTTATAGTGTTACACACTAGTTTAAATGGGGGCCTACTGTATAGTACCAACGATAAGAAAATGTAATTGGTAGCGGCTAATCTTAAGCTAAGTATGGCCGATAGTGGTGAAACATAAGGAGAAATGGTACAGGAAATGCTAAAGAAAATGTGACCTGTATAGCTACAACAACAAAAAGAAGAAAATATTGGAAAATGAAAAACAATGAAACTATTCAATTGGCAACAACAGAATCGGGAGCGCTGTAGTTCTGCAAATTTTATTTTGAGTTCCTAGTGTTCTTATAAAGTTCATATTGACTGTATTGGGCATAGAGCGAGAACCAACCGCTTACGCTTGACCACAAGTGCTGAATCGTTGATTGACTGAGCTACGGATGTCCATCTGCCTCCATCCTACCTATGCTAGCTAGAACGCCATACATGGCTCAGTCAATCAACGATTTAACGCAGTTGTAACCCATTATAAGTGAGCCGTTCTCGCCTTAAGTGAAATACAGTCAAAATGAAACTATTAAGAATCCTACCCAACTCGAGCATGTCAGCGATTCCCGTTATGAGCCCTGTCCGTTGAAATTTTTTCCAATTTTTATTTTTATATGATTGCAACCCCACAACTTGGTCACACATTCTTTGACATCTCCCCTTACGTTTGTCCAATATTGGCCATAAGCAGCTTATTGTTAGCCGTTAGGTGCGATCTACCCTATTTTATTATCATTGATTGCACCACATGATAATTGGGAAAGATTTGGACACATATTTTTGCCACTTACTTTTGATGAAAATTGGCAAACTTCTCTCCTCCCAACGAACAGAAAAAAATTGGACAATGAAACCCAACAGTAATGACTATAATAAAAAACATAGACCTAATATTGTAATGTAAATTTCATTCTTCTATGCGGTAATGTCACAACAACAAGACAAACCCAAAGTAAGCGTAACGATACTACTGTAAACATATTTCTATTTCAAATTTCCACATGAGCATAAATTAGTACCAACCTATCATATATTTTGTTCATTGCGATGAAGTGAAAATGGGCAATATTTATAAATGAGCATGTAGGTACTAATATCCAGAGTGTGTTAATTTAATATTGAAATAAGTGGACACTCCAATAATAATGATTATAATAAATACATAATATTGCAATGTAAAAATCTTTCTTCTATGCGGTAATCTCGCAACCATAAGACAACCCCGAAGTAACCACATCAATGCTATTGTAAACAAATTCCTCTTTCAGATTTCCACATTAGTATCTATTATATTTGTTCATTGTAATGAAGCGAAAATGGACAATAATTATGAATGAGCTTGTACTAACATCCAGAGTGTGCTAATTCAATATTGAAATAAGTGGTTTCTTATGTAAATTCGCGTGTTCTCGCCATTAATGAAATATTCATCGTACTTGAACCGTTATTGCTCATCTCATGAATGAAATCTGCAGATCATTTCACTGCAAACTACGTTCCTCATATTCACGACATGCCTTACTAACATAAATTTTCAATATTGTACACACATGGCGGGTGTGACGTTTAATTTGATTTAGGCGTTAGCTTTTGTGTCAAAGTAAGTAACATTTCTATTTGAAGAGAATAAATTACCTTATGTTTGCTTAGATTTGTTATAGTTTCAAAGTTAAAGTGCCGACTCATAGCGACTTCAGTGGCTGGCAAGGTGGTAGCGTGCTTGTACTTGTTCGAGTCTCGGCGCACCATGCTGTCGGAGACGTGTCGTAACTCGGCACAAGTACCTATTAGACTACTTAGTGAGGCGATTAAAGAGGTTAATCGGATGCATTCATTAAATTTTTCTTACGCGATTTAACCTTTTATTAAAAAAAAATAGAAAAAATTAACTAAATTAACATTAGCTGTTTAAAACACTGGTTTGGAGCATACTGCTTAGTGGTTTCGAGATTTTTTGCAACTACGAAAAAGACAAAACCAAGTTTGCAGTTTTTTAAATGTTGTGCTATAGAAGAATGCTAAAAATATCATGGGGAGATCTGATTACAAAGCAAAAGGTGCTGCAAGGCCGTGCCCAGGTTTTGATTTCAGGGGGGGGGGGTCCAACAATTTTTTTAACGTATTACTGAATTGATGGATAAATTCTTCAAACTATACAGGTTTACATACAAAAATTTATTTCTGGGGGGGGGTCCGGACCCCATGGATTACCCCCCTGGGCACGGCCCTGAGGTGCTGCAAAAGATAAGCGAAGGAAGGAGTTTCATTACCAAGAGCCCAAGTGGTTCGGAATCCACTATAATCAGGAGGTCCACCCTGTCAGTCAACTCCCCTTTCCCCGAGGTGAAAAAGCCTTAGGGTGCCTCAAGTTAACAAACAGACTCACTCCCCCGCCAGGCTGACAGGGTTGCTTAAAGCAGAAATGCTGAAAGTAGGCGTTAGAAACAACAACATTACCAAGAGCCAACCGAATGATACGGCAAGAGAAAATTAATTTTATTTGATTTTATATACCTGCATATAGGCCTATATTATTTTATTTTATTTTTATCTATGGGAGGGATAAAGTAGTGGGTGGGGGGCTCTTATACCACACCCGAGCTCGTTCTAGAAGGCGAATATGATAATAAGGCAAGAAAAAGCAATTCAGTCGAACAATCTTTAAATCTTTTGAAACTTTAATTATTAATCAAATAAGCTATAACGTAATAATTGTGTACGGTAAAATCGCAAATTCTTTACCAGGAAAAAAATGACATTTACCGTTCTACAAACCCATAACATGGTGTGTTTCTTTAATAAATGACAGTTTGATTCGAACTGCACATGGCATAATGACTATCTTCAACACTCGTGATCATTTGGCAGTTTTCACATGGCCGAGTAGTACCTACTTAACTACTGACCCCTCGGTCGACCTGCTCGCCCAGTGGGCGTAATTGCGAACTAATTTCCAAAATTGATGGGTCCACATTTAATTTTGACCGAACATTTCAGCTATTATTTTAACTGTTAATTTGAACATTCCTATCAGGTTTGGTATTTATGGCAAGAATGTATAGTCTTTAGCTAAGTTACTATGGTGTTTAACATCTCGAAAAGAATTCAGACAGACTTCGACTTCGATGGCTAGGTTGTAACGTGCTTGCACTTGTGTGAGTCTTTACACGCCATGCGATCGGAGACGCGTCGTAACTCAACACGGGTACTAACCTACTGAGGGGACTGAAGAGGTCAATCGGATACATTCATTAAATTGTTTGTATGTAATTAACCTTTTTATTTAACAAAAAAAGTTGAGTAGTCCCACAGCAAAACAAGTCTTATACAATTTTCACCGAAATTGAGTTAAATATTCCATTCAAATTCTCCGCCAGAGTTGTACACACTGCACACGATACAAAGAAATAAATGCTACCTAATGAGACCTCGTTCAACCGACCTGGGTGCCCAAAAAAGGAATATCAGTAGCAAGTGATGGAGGATGTAGGGGCCAGTCCGTACAGTGCATGAATCTGAAGAGGGCATGCCAGGATAGAGGGGAGTGGAGGCATCGATGCCACATGTTACTGCCAACCAGCCAGTCGGCTGTAGCTTGAAGAAGAAGAAGAAGACCTCGTGTAAATAAAATTAAATGAATCATGAATCACAGCAAAACTCAGCTTCTCCGTGTCCTTGTTGAAAGTATCAACTCCAAACGGCCAATCGGTGATGCGACACCACAACCAAATAACCTATAGGGCTGGCACTGTTGCATTCAAAACATTACTGGAAGGTTGGGAAAGGGTCAATTGCATCCCCCCCCCCTACGATTGAATAAAAATATGGTATTGATCCTGACTTACAAGGAAATCGTTACAACCATGTTGTCATTTGTCTTCTTACCCCCCCCCCTTAAAAAATATTGAAATTACACCCCTGTCGCACACGGTATGAAGATAGTCTTGATTATGGAATATCACAGGAACAACAGATTGAGGAAAGCACAATAGGCTACTAAAGATTTAAGCCATTAGTAAAGTTATTGCAGGTTCGACAATATTAAAAACCTGCGCATTTTGAACACTATGAGAGCAGCCATGCGTATAGCACGCAGCAGTTAGATTTCTTTCAGAAGGTCTTCCGAGATATTGTTCAGTAATTGAATGGAATCGCTCATGGATGAAATATTATAAGATTATATTGGATCGTGGGACTAGTTTTTCTACTATTTAGATTTGATTAGAATCAGCATGGAAATATCTGCTTTCTCGAGCAATTAGCCGGCTTGAATACAGGTAGGCCTGTTATGGCATTGTACACTATTATACTAGAGTTGATTTTCCAACTGTGCTATGGAACTAATAAGTGTATTAAATGTTTTGCCCTGATAGTTATTCAATTTATTTAATTAGTTTAAAGATTTTGGGTACAAAAGCGTTGAGGGTGTCATTAGGGTAACATTATGACGTTAGGGTGTCACTTTCAGGTGTTCACATACGAATTTTTTGTCGGAAAGAGGCTATCTTGGTGGCCTCGATTTTTTATTTGACAATTTTGGCGGGTTTTAAAATCAGTCAAGTCAAAGAAAGAAAATGTAATGTTTCAGATTGCTTAAAAAATAAATATATTACGGTCCTATTAACAACAGAGCCACACCAGCCTGTTGTAGCCCATCTATTGCGCTACCAAAATATATTTATAGAGAGACATAATGGTGGCATTTTGTTCTCTGAAGTACGCAAGTCAGCCTGAGGGCTATACAGTAGTGTCATAGTATGAAATTGGTCGGAACGTGCAATAGTGCAACTCTAGTCATAGAATTGGTCAGGTCCGATCCGGACTTTTTGTTTGACCTGACCGAGGACCAAAGAGTGGGCGGACCGAAACATAGACCGGGTCAAATGGAAAATACATTGAAAATACAAGTAAACATCGGGGGAACAAACCAGACAAGACCGAAAATATCCATGGACCATATGGTTCGGTCCTTGGTCCTAGGTCTCTGAACTGGTCAGGTCCATCCATCACTAATGTATAACACAATGGTATATCTACAGCAGCACTAACAGAGGTCACATCTCTATTGAGTCTCTTCTGTGCTCAGTTTTCCGAAAACCGCATAAAGGCGGATGTACTGTTGGGAGATCTGTCACTGAAACAACCCTTTGGCACCAATGACAGTTCTCCCATTAGTACTATTGCCGTAGATCTGGCTTTGCACAACCGACCTTAACCGCCATTATAAAGCCGTATTGCGGAATAAAACCGGATGGTGGAGTCTGAGAAGGTGTTCTGTTTATCTTGAGTCGTTCATCTTAGTGATTACGATTGACCCCTGGAAGCAGAGGTCAGCTGGGAGAAAGCACTTTCCTTTGAATTCAAATCTGTCTTTGAAGATGACAGATTACGGTAACTGATCTGTCTTGTACTCAGAAAATTACTTCGATTGATTGGATGTTTCAAGAATTGTTTTCGTTTATATGCAGATGAGGTGAAACGAGGTCTTCAAAGTAGCTGAGCTCCTGAGTAATATTTTATGGTCTCAGACAAAAAGACGCAAAAATTCCTAATTTGTACCTCCTCGTGGTGTGATGGAAGCGCTTTATGACAACTGAACAGATATAAGGGACTGAGTTTAAGCTGGGATTTAAGCAAAAAACACAATCTATTTTGTGCAGGGCACTCTTTTGTCAGGGGGTCGGGAAACCGGCCCCGAAGGCGGAGAAACTCAATGAAGAGTCAACTGCATAAGGATGCAGAAGGCAACGGGAAACCACTGCATTACAATTCACTAGCAGAGTCATCATAACAAAGGGTTAGTTGGACTTACATTGCATGTTGTGTTAATAGTCATTCGAACAATTAGGGTGGAGTCCATTGTCAGGAGAAGGGTGCTTAATGCCTATTAACACAACAGGCAATGTAAGTCCAACGAACCCTTTGCTAAGTAGTATTACACCATCGCCATTAAACTTTATAAATAGATGACCACAATTGTCATGAAGACCGCTTTGATCTTCGATTGAAAAGACATTAGAAGGAGAAGAAGAGAGGAAATTTTTTTTATTTCTAGAAGCTTGCATAAATATAGCTTTTATTTCATTAACGTGCTTTAATTTTTAGACACACTGTGTGTCCACCCTAAACGCTTGGGTAGTAAAAGCTATAAGTAATAAGAACTATGTAAAAAAATGTTCCTCCTGTCGAGTTTCGAACCTCAATCTTCCAAGTCATAGTGCTGTTCTCCTCCAAGTGCACTAAACGGGAGGTATCATGAATGGTAGGTACATTTAATGGGGTCTTAATGAACGTTAAATGCAGTGATAAATGGCAGTAAGCTTACAATAAATTGTGATGGTGCATTTATGCAAACATGACCCCGTTTCTTAAAGGATCCAATGGAATGAGGGTCAACGGTACATGAACAGGTGCGTATGGGTTACAGAGCTGGACCTAATAAAAATTTTAGCCCCACAAGTCGTGGTCATGACTTAATGTTGGGTACCGGCCCCGTGGCCGAATATAGTAACTTGTTCCATTTGCATTGCCAATTTCTTATGACCGCACATTTTTCTCTGTCTGCTTTTGTTGACCCGAATAAACTTATGCCCCGAGTTTTCTGAATTTAAAAAAAAATTGGATCTTATGACAGATCTGTAAAAAACGTCTTGGCACGACCACACAATGAGAGTCTAGACCTGAGTACTCAGAGAGGAACTTTTCTCAGTAACTGAATAGAGAGGATATAGAAACATCTGGTGGGATTCGAACCCACGATCTACGCCTAACTGTGGCGTCGTCATAACCGCTGGAAGCTAACTTCTCTCTGCTGCGTTTGCTGTGGTTAGCAACTTGCCTGGCAGCTGGGCTTTTCCCCTACCTATAAACATAAGTTACCTATTAGGTTTTGGTGGATGCGAACGGAGCCGTGTTGTAAAATTTTAAAATCCAATAAAATAAATAAATAAATGTCGAATCATGAACATCGACCTCCCGTTTCATAGCGTGGTTTTCTACCAACAGCACTATTCTTGGCCGTACAGAAAACACTTTGCCGCATTGCAAACAAAGTAATCACAGGTCATGGTTGTTGTAAATGAATTAATTAATTCTTCACGGCTCATATTTGTACAAAAGGTATGGCAAAGTATTTTCTTTCTACTAACATGATCGCTCAAATTTCCTTGTGTGAATTTCGTGTATTGACGACTCCAGTTATATTTTCTCAAATTGCAATTGGTGCTTGCTTGGAATATCCACTATGTAACTTGATCGGCTAAAAATACCTTTGCTTGTATAGTTTGCTTACAAAATTAAAACCCCTATACTTTTAGGGATTTCATGGTAAAAGGCGAAAGGCTCATTTTTCTTTATCACTGCTGTCTTATCAATAGTGGTCGGAAATATTCCCGATGGTAGTGGTTACAGTTTTCAACAGTAGAGCAGACTTTTTTAAGATCGGAACCTCAGTCCTCGACTACATACAATGTACTAGCCCAGTCTGCAGACTGAACGCCCGAGGACTGTTAAAGCATCCTCAGGACCACTACATTATTTGGGATTTTGAGGTCAGCAGCCTCTGGAACATAAAGTGATGCCTCATGCTGGTACCAATGTTCGCTTTCTTCCATAATATTATAACCTTTTTATTGTTTTAAACAGTAAGTTTTAAACAGCACAAAAGAAGCAAAGGAGGAGACTACAATTTTTTTTATAACCTGAAATAAATAGAGCATACCTTCTTCAACGCCCTGTTCGAGCTCCTCAGGGTTCATCTTGGGTAGTCCAATAGTAATCCGGTGGTTATTGAAGAAGTCAGCAACGCGGTTGAAAAGAATAGAGTTGAGACGTGCGTCCCTCGCATCTTCCGCGCGAGGAAGGCTGCTCTCCAACATGGTCTCCGAAATGGGCTCAGGGGGTGCGGCGCCAGAGGGGTCGCGGACAATCGTCAGAGCATCTCCAATCTGGATGTCGGCAGAGCGGGCGGCACGGTCGAAAAATCCAATAGCCTTCATTTTCAAGCATGGCACAAATCCTTTCCTCTGGCAATCTTCGTAAATTTTCATCAGCAAACGAGGACCTGTGCCCAAGTCATCGCTCTCCTGAGCGCACACAAACCCGGCGAAAACAATAAACAACACACTCCGTATCAACATGGCGATATAATTTTTGGTTCGCGGTCTTCTTTACCGGTCCGCACTTTTTTTCATAAACAACTAATCCCTTTTGCTAGGATACCCTCCTAATTTATACTTCCCATTTCTTCTTATGGTCCAGAAGAACTTTGGTAGACGGGGCTGGCGGACGATGCGGTCCGTTGCGACGCGGTCTTCTTGCGATACGGCTGATCCGCGATTCTCCCCACCTCCGCGGCCATTATCTAATACTTGTCCGAAGACACTTGTGTCGAAGATCATCAGGGGTCGCGGCATACTACGTTCATCTATGAATGGAAGATGAGCCGCGCATTGTTAACTATGTGGCCTTCATAATATCTGTTCAGTGTGAAAGTTCATGTGGAGGTTCAATGTCACCAATTCCACTTTCTTCCACAATTTTCAATTCGTGCTCTATTGTCTATAGTGAAATTATATACCCATTTTCCGGGTTCGACATCCTTTTTCCGCTATTTCTTCGGTTGTTTTATGTTTTTCGTGCGTGGTGAAATAATGATTGAGAGTGGTACGCACTTCGCAGGGTCATCATTGTTAGTTATGGGAGTTGATCAAGATTTTGGCTTATCATCTGGAAATAATGAAAAATAACTCATGCATGGCACTTACTATAAATTATGAGGCATTATTTTGGAAAAAAATTACTTTCTTGCACGCTACCCCTCGGGTAAAAAGAGTTTACGAAAAGACAGGTAAGCGTGGGCTGCATTAAATTAACCTTGGTTGAAGAGGTGACCTCCTTGTTATAACCGAATTTAGAAGATATGAAAAAAACTGGTCTTGCAGGATTCAAACCCACGATCCACGCCTAACTGCTGGACATAAAGCCCCCAAGATTGTGGGTTCGCATCCCGCCAAGGCCAATTTTTCCTACATCCTTTAATTTCGGTAGCAGGGGGAAGGTCTGTTATCTTTGCACTGTTCGGAATTTGGATAGATTTCCTACGACGGCTAGCTTGCCTAAAAGTCAACTTTACTTAAATTACCTATACTTATGTGTATGCGCCACATTTCTGAAGTTGCAATAGAGAAACATTTGTACAAGGATTACGGACAATACAATACCCGTGTATTTATTTTATGAATCTCAATTTTAAAGGAAAAGAACCGGTCCGAGTTTACTCGAACATGCTTTCCAATTTATAAATTAGTAGATAATGACATTCGTAATTTCATAGGAAATAATTTCCCTATGGTTAAATTTCAGATCCCTCCAGGGGGGGGGGGTTAAAAACCCCTTAAAACTCAATAGCATATTCTGGAACGAATAGACCAATACATTGTAACAGTAGTAACAATGGCACATGTCACGTAATGTATTGGAGCGTGAATTTTCCATAATTTCTCAAAAAATAATTTTTTGCACAGAAGCAAATATTTTTTGCCCGCTTTGGTTATCCTATTAAACACCTAAAACATATCTGAAGGTAGAAATCATCGATAGAAAGGTTACGCAGAAATTTGTTTTTAAATGAAAATTGAGTTATTATTATTTTTATACCCCCACAAGCAAACTATCAAAGGGCAAGCGACCCCCCACATTTTGTTAACATTAATAACGACTAAAATATATGTGAATTTAAAAGAAATCGTTGGAGCCGTTTTTGAGAAATCATTTTTTTAGACGTTCTTTTGGAGTTTTTTGAAAATACCCCCCCCCCCCAATTTAGTTAGCCCCAAATAAAAAAATTGTTTCCGAGGTATGATCTTTTTGAGCCTACATGCAAAATTTCATCAAAACCGAGTAGTTTGCCCGGAAATCGACGCAAAGACAGACAGACAGACAGACAGACAGACAGTCAGACATACAGACAGACAGACATACAGACAGAGCGACAGACAGACATTTCGTAAAAACCACTTTTTTGGGTTCCTGGGACCTCAAAACGTGTAAATCCGTAGAAATCCCGGAATCGAAAATTTCGACCATCACAAAGCTTTCCTTATACTACGTATAAATTGGGAAGCAATAAATATCGATTTGTGGAAGTATCGTATTGTGGTGGAACAGTACTTGCCTAAAATATCTTCTTCTCGAGTTGCAATCTACGGATTGGTTTGCAGGGAATGTTCTATTCTTCTTCTCTAGTCTTGTCTGTTTTGTGCGGTCCTAAAATATAAGCACGGTTTATTGGTTATGAAATAAAAATGAAAGTTTTGGTCGCTAACTTGCTCCCGTCGTTCATAACAAGCATTTCTCTAATTACTTATGTCAACGTTAACCAATGTGTTATAATCTATGGTCAGGAATAGCCCAGTCGTTAGGGAACTAGACTATGTACCGGAAATTCGAGGTTGAGACTCAACATAAAAGGATGTTTTTCTGCCTTAGTTTAGTACAAACTTATTATTATTATATGTTATATTATATAGTAATAGTTTCCCATTGAACTTTTCCCTGTCAACGACCCCATCGGGTTTTTAAAATTATTGGCATTGTATCGAATGAATTTCTTGGCGCTTGCAAATGGTTCGTTCTTTGATGCCAACCCCCATCGACTACTAACTATGTCAATGGTCTGTCTGTCAGGACATGTAGAGTAGTGGTACGGACTCCAACTTTCACCCGAAAGGTTGTTGGTTCGAGTCCTACACTTGCTACATTTTCTGGCCATGCTTCGGAGGGCATGTAAAGCAGGCGGTCCCGGGCCTTCCTAGTTGAGTGTAAGAGAGGGCTTTATAGCCCTAACTCCGCTAGGTTGGCTTAGTAATAGAACAAAAAGTCCATATTTATTTATTTATTTATTTTATTTATTTAATGGGCAAGCACAGAAATGCTTAATATTGACAGGTCTTAACCAAGTATACGAACGGATCAATGGGTAGTCACGATTGAGAAAAAACGCGGCTGCCGGATTTGGTACTGGGTAGAGGGTGTCACCACTATCAGTGCTCAGGTGTCTATTGTGTTGTCGTGCCACGGTGTTTTTTGTTTAATGTGTAAAAATTTAGGTAGCTAGATAAATAATTTACAACTCCTTTATGTGTACCAGCAAAGGCTTCCACGGCCGGAGTCGAATGAAGAACCAGTAGGATCCGGGCTGATAGGCCGTGGTCGAAAAGAAAGCGAACTTCGAAACGTTTCTGTGTGACACAGTCGCTGCTGAGCCTCTGAGATACAATCTTAGAAGTCTACGCAGTTCCACTGAAGATGTCGACCGCAGATGTTGACGAAACGTTTGGAAGTTCGATTTCATTCCGACCACGGCCTATCAGCCCGGATTCTACTGGTTCTTCATTAACTCCTTTATATGTTAGGCGCTTAGTATACCTAACATGGATGCAGAAGCCGAATTACTGTTGCAGGTTAACAGACGGAAACTAACATACTTCGGCCTTTTGATGAGTAACGAAAAGTATCGCCTTCTGCGAGTAATAATCCAAGGGATGACAAAGGGATAGAAGGCTCCGTGCCGAAGAAGAACAGTTGTCATCCTAATTGAAAAACCTGGCAGTGGTCAGTGGTTTTGTAAGGGCACGACTTTCATATTTAGATCTGCAGCCTTCAAGGTCCAAATTGCAGTGATGAGTGCCAATCTTTGATAGCAGGGGCGTACAGTTGGGGGCACGGTCCAACTTGCCCCCCCCCCCCAGCCTCGAGCCTTGTGAGACGTGGTTCATACTTCATGGTCCCCATGCAGCAATATGAATATAGGCATTCCTTTTTTATCTTTGTAAAATCTACAGCTATACTTTACTGCTATTAAAATGCGTAAAACCCTACTATTTTGTTATTATATTTCCAATTTTTCCTTATCCTGCCTGATGACGTCATAAGGTCTACGCCTCTGTTCGATAGATGGGGCATTTAAGGAAGTAAACTGTTTGTTAATAGGATAATAAAATAATTGAGTATTTAGTGTTTTAGTGTTGGTTTTACGTAGTAGTCTGCTTATTACACTTTGTAAAATTTGTAAAAATTATAATTCTTACCTTGAGTTTAGTGGGTCACCATCGCCGTGCCCAGAGGAGCGGTTCAAGGGATCCGGACCCCCCCCCCCTCCCCGAAATATTTTTTTAATGTAAACCTGTAGAATTAGAATAAATTTATTTGAGTTTGAACACTGGATAGAATGAACTTTTATCAATAAATTACGTTTAAAGAAAAAACATTTTGGACCCCCCCCCCCTAAATCAAAACTTGGGCACGGCTTTGTGGGTCACAATAAGTTATAACAAATTCGCGGGAAATTTAAATATGTAACAATATTATTAACAATGGGTTCGTTAGTGAGTTAATTATTTATTTAAAACAAGTTTATTTAAAAATTAATATTAATTGCTAAAAAGAGTCACTCAAACATCACTTAAAATTTTATATTTTGATTATATACTATGATTGCGAGACGTACTTCCATTTTGAAAAGGGCATTAAAATGGTTTTTAATAATTCTCGGGGTAAGTTATTCCGTAAATGCCATGGTAAGGCTGCAGATGCAGAAGAACGTTTTCAAGAGGTATATCGTAAGTTAAAAAATCCACTATTGTTCAGAATTTTGTCTGGTCCATTTTTTTCTTCTCAGAAGCCGAAAGGAATGCATGTAGGTAGAGCGTGTCTTACTTATTTCAAAGCCATGAAAACTACGGTATGCGTGTCGCAGGTCCCCCTAAGGCGTCTTAGTTGTAAGAACAGGTTTGTCTATATTACCCGGGACACGTCCTATTCTTTGCCTCTTTTATTTTGATAATATTTATTAGGTACTTCGTCAGCCCAGCCTACCGAGACCCCCCGTTTTCCTACTGAATATTTTTCGGGGTCAACATGGTATTGAGGTTAAATGTAATTTTAAACATTTATATGCAATCAAAATTAGTCAGTATTATACGATATATGCCATATAATCCTGAAATATATTTAATGTCCATAATTATGCATTTTCTTCTATATATTTTATTTGTACATGCTAAGACAGCAATTAATATAATCTTCTTCTTCTGGCTCTACAGCCCTTGATGAAGTTTGGCCTACTCGACAACACTCCTCCAGTAGTCTCGGTTTTGTACAATGCTCCACCATCTACGGACTCCCAACTCACGAAGGTCAGTTTCTAACTCATCCTTCCAGCGTTTTTGAGAACGTCCCGCAAGTCGAGCGGCGAGAAATGCTTCTAACTTCCCTAAATTGCTTAGAAACCATCTCTTAGAGAAAGCTTTTTACACTGTCACTGAGGCACTAGCACAATGACAATGACAGAACTACCTGATTTTGACAATACTCTGACGATTTCATCTTATACTTTACATGTATTGTATAATTTAAAGGAAATATACTGTCTATTGTATTGTATTGTTTTGTCGTCTTCCAGCCATGCTTGCTTTGTACATCTTGTTCGGCATGCGGTAGTCTGACATTCTTACGACTGAGGCCTATTGATGCTAAGTACAACCCTGAGTGGACCAATCCGAAGTCAATGCACGAACTGCAATGCTTAGCTTGCAACCGAAAATAGCCTAACATAAGGTATCAACCAAATTATCACTATCACTCTGCCCCTAGGTACTCTATTTCTTTGTAGGCTAGGTATCCTACATCATTTCAACCAGACATGGCACCGGCAAGTCAATAATTTGGCAAAAAATCAATAACAGTGATTACTTCCGAAGCTACTGATACAAAGACCTAGATACCCACCCACATTCATTCATCCTAGTATCATGCACCTAGAAATACTACACAGGTCTGATAGAATACAAGGTATTGTAAAACTGGATTTTTTTTTCAATAATTGGCAAAAGTAAGTATGTGACCAATGGTGAAGGCACGAGGACTTTCTTCTTTGCATGGTCAGGTCAGAGGTCGTGGAGAGAAACCAAGAATAGGCTCAGCTGCGCCGAGTGCATCATCCTTTTCCCCTGAGGGGGTCACCAACGTAGACATTTGCGATTATAATCTTTCATCTCTTGGCTTGGATTTGGCGGTGGCTTACTTATTTATCCAGAAACAGTTTTCTTGTAGCTTAGGAATCTTGGGGTTCTGTCGGAAATAAAATTAAGTAATTTGAATTACAACTGTAAACATTAAGTTGGTTGGTTTTGTATTGTGGGGATATTTAATGGATCTGGATTTGAATTATTATTATCAAAACACCTTAATATACGTCTTAACTGATGGAACTGGGTATGAATCCCAGCCCAGGTTTTTCTCTATTCTCTAATTCCGATTAAGGTAAGTACCCATTGGCTTCGTTTGAATAACCTAGGTTTGGCACCAGCTAATAATAATAATAATGCAATATTAATGTCCCAAAAGACTTTTTGTGAACTAGACCTGCTAATAGTGTCTGGAAATTATTTATATTTTTTCTGTATTTTGCCATTGGAAAACTGGCAACGAACAAACAGGCAAAAGAATGACTTAATCAAGACAAGTAGGTACGAGTCCACGATCAGATAATTATATTGTGCAACTAGTATACTGTATTAACTCCCTGTTTACGCTACTAAACGTAAATCAGGGCCTGATTTACCCAATGGGCTAACTGGGGTGGGGGGTGGCAAATTCTCGCTGGAGTACCAGAATTATAACTCCATTAATAATTAAATTTGTCGTCTGTAGCGTCGACCTCAATAACTTAAAAAAAAAATCCCAGGCTTGGTTGGGGGGGGGGGGGGGCGGGGGGAATACTGAGGAGTCTAGGGTTGGCAAATTCCTAATTTAGGTCAGGACGTAAATTGACAATACTGCATTAAGAGTGTACAGCCCGTAGGAAAGTGGTAGCCCGAAATGTACTACTTTTTATTTATTTGTATATTTAATTAACTAAGCATGTTATTAAAGATTTGGCTCATCAAAGTTGTAGAAGACTACTTCACGCATCATATAATAAGATATTTTTCAGTTTTCGAAATTGTAGTTCTTTTATAAACATCAAATATTTGAAAAGTTATTATAATGAAAAAACTACAATTTCGAAAATTAAAAATATCTTATAATATGATGCATGAAGTAGTCTTCTACAACTTTGATGAGCCAAATCTTTAATAACATGCTTAGTTAATGGAAAAAAAAATAATATAAAGTATTCCATTTCGGGCTGCCACTTTCCTACGGGCTGTATACAGGTTAGGTTAGGTTAGGTTTTGATCCTGTACAACACTGTTTTGATCCTGTACAACACTGTTTTGATCCTGTACAACACTGTAAAAATATTCTTTGCACAATTTTTGTTATGCTCTGCATTAATGCAACAAGGTAACACAAAATGGTGCAAGGAATATTTTTGCAGTGTTGCAAAGGATCAAAACATTCCATGTCCATACTTTTCTCATTTTGCTTGTACAACACTGTTTTGATTCTGTACAACACTGTAAAAATATTCTTTGCACAATTTTTGTTATGCTCTGCATTAATGCAACAAGGTAACACAAAATGGTGCAAGGAATATTTTTGCAGTGTTGCAAAGGATCAAAACATTCCATGTCCATACTTTTCTCATTTTGCGTGGACTATACACTGTACAACACTGTTTTGATCCTGTACAACACTGTAAAAATATTCTTTGCACAATTTTTGTTATGCTCTGCATTAATGCAACAAGGTAACACAAAATGGTGCAAGGAATATTTTTGCAGTGTTGCAAAGGATCAAAACATTCCACGTCCATACTTTTCTCATTTTGCGTGGACTATACACTACTACAGATTATAAAATGAAACTAAACATAAATTACACAGATTGTCTAATCACAAACCTTCAGGCGTTATTTTAGCCGCGGGCTCAATGAACCCTAACAGATAAGATCGGGCATGAATGAAGTTGTAGTGTGGGCGGGGCGTAGTAGCAGGTGTGTACAATGCATCCGCGTTCCTATGACCTTCCGCTACACTACAATGCTTATTGTTTGCATCCTTTTTGGTGCGAAGGGTTTAATTAGGGGCAGGACAGGCGCGGATCTAGAATGACACCAAGGAGGGGCTAAGATTAAATACGAATAAAAAAGATGAAATGCCGGGTGAAATTTTTTTTGAAAAATATGGGTGAAATATTGGGATTTTACGCATTTTCAAAGCAATAAGGTTTCTATATTATACAGGGAATTAATCCAATTGTGCACAAGGGGTCCCCCCCCCCGGGAGAAAATTTTGAAAAATAGTGGGGTTTTACGCATTTTGAGAGCAGTTACACTTGGATTTATGATTTTTATCTGTTGATAGTAGAGGTAACGAACTTTGTAGTTGTGTAGATAAAAACACACTTCTATGAAGTGTAAAATCAGAACCTAATCGAGGGGGGCTATAGCCCCCATAGACCCCCCTCCCACGTAGATCCGCGCCTGGGGCAGGATGTGCATGCATTTCATACTATTGAAGTTTGGATACGGGTATGGTCTCTTTAAGAGCGAATCCGAGTACCCCCACTACGCGATTTTTGAGCAGTCGATTTTCCGGGGAAATTTTGATTGTCTAGCCGTCAATAACGGCCTTTAAATTAGCTAAAATACTCCTCTATAGGTAAAATGGGTAAAAGTGGGCCGAAAGGCACAAAATTCGCCCACATGGAAAATCTTCTTTTCTTTCTTTCTTTCTTTTCCTCTACATTTCAATAAATGACATGTTGCAACACACCAATTCAGTTTCGCTTTCAGTTCTTGAACTCCTTCCTGGGTTTATTGTTATTTCTTTTTAATGACTTTTTATTGACCCTGGCCTACGTATTGTGGCCCATAGGTCCCTTGTCCAATGCCAGCGACCCCATGGAGTTCGGACATTATTTGTACTGTTTCCGTATAAATTTTTGGAAACTGATACATACGTTCTCGATGTCAACCTACACTGGCTACAAAGGATGATGGGCAAGTTGAGACAAGCTTACCATTGACGCAATGAAACAGGCGAATGCATGACTTTACCAAGTACAGATACGAGTCTCGGGACCACTATACACTCTACCCTAATTTATTTTTTATGTTATTGTTATCCTTAATATAAATTATATGGCTCTATATGGCCCAAAGGAAAAGTCCCGTGCCGGGCCCCCCTTTTAAAAGTACAAGTGAAAATTAGTACAAGTAATAAAATAGAAAAAAAAAATTAAACGTTAATAGAGAATAATTGTGCAAGCAGACAACTGAATTAATGTAGGCTAATGTAAAATAAATAAAAATATTGGTTCAGTCAAGTAATCTTTCAGGTGTTGATAGTGATGGTGTTGTACCTTCTAGATAGTCCTACTCAGCAACTTCATGTTTCTACTTCAAACATGTTTTTTGCCATCTGCTTTATTGTTTTAGTCTATTGAGTACAGTTCTTTCATTTGTTTACTTGTGAAGTTTGTCATCTTACACTTTCTCATCGCTACTTTATGGAGCCGAATCATGATTGTGGGTTTCATCATGAAGCCGAGGTTTAGTATAGAGTATACCTGATACCTATGTTTTTTGGTCATCATTAAATAAAAGAATAAAAATATATTGACTGTTTTTGTCCTATTACTATGCCCACCTGCTGTAAGCCCTTTCTTACACTCATCTAGGAAAGCCCGGGACCGCCTGCTTTACATTAATGCATTGCCAGAAAATGTAGCAAGTGTGGTGGTAGTAGTAGTAGTATTAGTATTCGTCGGGTTAATAACGACTTAGGCCTCATATTTGGGCCCATAGAGCGACCCTGACTTGACTGTCCTATGCCAGCCCATAGGACAGTGGACCTCCTGATTATAGTGGATTCCGAACCACTTAGGAAACACCTCCCACTCTCTCCCTTTTATTGTCAAACCAGCTATTGAAAATAACAGCCTCTCGGCCGTAATAGAGGTTGGGCAGACAACAACAAACAGGTTATGGATATGGTAGGAATTTATTTTTACTTTTTCCTTCTACCAAGACAAAACGTCAAAATCGCTTATTATTTCCTCTATTTCAAGCGGGATGTCCCGCGAGAATGAAGGACCGTCCCGCGTCCTGTCCCGCAGCGAAACCCACTGCCCCTTTCCGGTTCCATATTAATAGCGCCAACGCGAATTCCGGAACCTCATTATTGCTTTCCAATTTATACGTAGTATAAGGAAAGCTTTGTGATGGTCGAAATTTTCGATTCCGAGATTTCAACGGATTTACACGTTTTGAGGTCCCAGGAACCCAAAAAAGTGGTTTTTACAAAATGTCTGTCCGTCGGTCTGTCGATTTCCGGGCAAACTACTCAGTGGATTTGAGTGAAATTTGGCATGTAGGTTCACAAAAATAATACCTCGGGATCGTTTTTTTTTTTTTGGGCTAACTCAATTTGGGGGGGTTTTATTTTCAAAAAACTCCAAAAAAACGTCTAAAAAAATTATTTCTCAAAAACGGCTCCAACGATTTCTTTTAAATTCTCGTAGATTGTAGTCGTTATTAATGTTGACAAAATGCGGGGGGTCGCTTGCCCCTTGATAGTTTGCTTCTGGGGGTAAAAAAATAAAAATAACTAAATTTTAATGAAAAAATGACTAAAAATGCGAAACCTTTCTATCGATGATTTCTACCTTCAAGCATGTTTTAGGTGTTAAATTGAGTAACGAAACCGGATAGGCTGCTGTCCCAAAAAAAATATTTGGTTTTGCCCAAAAAATTATTTTTTGAAAAAAATGATAGAAAATTCGCGCTCAAATGCATTGCATGCCCTGCCATTATTGCTGTGTGGTAATTAATGTGTTTGTTTGACCTATCGAGAATTTACCTCACTTCCAGTGACGTCTGGACAACCCCCCCCCCCCCCCGAGATATCGGAAATTTAACCGTAGGAAAAATATTTGCCATAAAATTACTAATTTTCTCTATCGAATAATTTTGATAAATTGGAAAGCATGTTCGAGTGAACTCGGACCGGTTCTTTTGGGTTGGTAGTGTTTTTATTGGCATTCCCTAATAGGCAATTAGATGCTCAAAAACCGTGGAAACGGCTGCCCTGAGTGTTACTTTTGCACTAATTTCTCCCAATAACAGGAATCCTTACTTAAGTCAATGCTAGCTGCTTGAAACATGAATGAATGAATGAATGAATGAATGAATGTATTAAATATTTAGAACAATTTAAATACAATAATTGTAAAGCCCCACATGGAGACCTATAACAATTTACCCTACTCTAAAACTAAAGAAAACGAAAAAAAATCAATTAGACTTAATTTAACTTATTAAACTACACTTACATATTAATAACAGATCTCTCGTAAACACATAACAGTCTAGTCTACTATTTCAAATAAAGATTCCACCTCTTCCCGTCTCATCAGCCATTCCCGGACGAATTTGGAAAATTTATTTATTGACAGCGACCCAGGACAAATATTAAGTAAGTTAAATAATTTTGGTGCTATATATTGGTAGGATTTGGTAAAATTTGCTATGTATGCCCTTGGTACTACAAGGTGCTCAATTCTTCTAGTATTTGCTGGTCTGGGTCTCTGTACCATGTCCCCACTGATAGAGTAAAAAATTCGCAATGTCTTGTAAAAGAACAAGTGCCGCAGCGGGAATAAACCGAGAGACGCAAACATTGTTATTAATTACGAATCGAAATTTATGGCAATGTGCGAGACTGCAAGTAATACAAGTTTCCTATAGCACTTTCATGAATAATACAGGAATTGGTGAGCGTTGACAACACTGGTTACTTATTGGATGGTTTTAGTGAAAGCAGAAAATTCACTCTGTAGTGGTGATACCTGTCTGGTTGTCCGTATAGCATGAATCAAAAGATAAGGAAAAAAGTAAATTCAACTGCAGTACCTAACTTGACCTATACGTTGGCATGCTAACTATTAAAGCCATAGCTGATAAGGTGTCTAGAGCAATGCACATACAATGACTCTTGGTAGGTACAGACGCATACCGTACGATATATCATATATGTATTGTATATGTACTAATATATGTATGACATGCAGAGTAGACAGGACATGTAGAGCAGTGGTACAAACTCCGACTTTCAAGCGGAAGGTTGTTGGTTCGAGTCCCACACTTGCTGGCCATGCTTCGGAGGGTATGTAAAGCAGGCGCTTTTGGGCCTTCCTAGTTGAGTGGAAGAGGGGGCTATATAGCCCTAACTCCGCCAGGTTGGCTTAGTACTAGAAGAAGAAAGTCAATACTTAATGTAATATGTATCAAGTGATAGAGGCATTAGACATAGAGGTTGCATCGTACTAAAACTATTGAATACTGGAATACTTAGGCTAATACTTTTATATAGTAATGCCGGTTATGGCAGAAAAACTGCAATATACTGTATATACTCGTCCTGTATTGTGGTATATACAGGATGTAGACATTGTTTTAATACTTTAAGCTAGCATTGGGGTAGTATAGTATTGTATCGTAGTATGCCTTATTGCATACATTGTGTAATAATTTCACAATACATACAAAACAATTAGATTAGTATAATTATGGAAAAATTTGTATATTATTCTTAAAACTATAATCCTCTGTCTCACTGAATGCCGAGAGTGTAAACCTATACTATATCTAAATACGGGTTGTCCCCCCCCCCCCATGCACCCCTCATTTTCTGAAGTTATTATCTGTTCCACTTCCTTTCAGGTCTAGCCGGTGTAATTGAAATCGAGGCAGCCCACATCTACAAGAGTATAGTTGGATGTTTTTGGATTGTTATTAACAAAGTAAAGCAGAAAGGTCGATAAGCATCTTAGCAGCGATTACTGTAACTTAACTTTTTATGGAAATATAAATTTATTGTATTGTATTATTGTATTGTATCTATTCGTAGTTGCACTCCATAATTCTTCCTTCTTAATGTATACAATATAGCCGGTTATCATAGGCTTAGACTCTGCGGCAAAGACCTGTATCTCTTCTTGTGTATCCTCCAGAGTCGTTCTAGGGGTCTGCATATCGGTCTTCTCCCCTGTAGGCTGTGGCTTCATTTTCCGTCCTATTCTGTGGACTTGCTTGAGCCTTCCTGAGTGTCATGTGTCCACAGGCAGGAACTGTTATAAATTAATATGTAAACGATATAATCGACTTCAATGACCAGGTAGTACCGTGCTTGTACTTGTGTGAGTTTCAGCATGCCATGCGATCAGAGACGTATAGAAGCGATTAAAGAAGTAAATCGGTTACATACTATTATTATATTCATATTATTTATATTATATTCATAAATTGTATGTATGCGATTAAACCTTAAGAAAGCCCCAGTTCGAGTTTATCCTTTGGGGTCCCCCTACCACCAATTATCGTAATATACTGTTGACCTGTTAGCCCAGGGCAGATAATTTTTTTTAAGACATTAAATTATAGTAGAATGAAACCCATTGGAAATGGCAGATAATATGACAGACATTAAAGGAAAAATAAATTACGGGCGATCCGAGTTCGGGAGGCGGCAGGTAGGGGTGGTTTTTAAGGGTGAAATACGGTACATCTTCATTTCCGGCAAAACTACAAGTTTTATGGAAAAACGTTAAATAACAAAACGGTAGATAAGAAGAAGATGTACAACTTTAGTAATTACACTTTTTTCACATAACCTCAGATATTATGAGAAAAATGCCAAAAACTAGGGTTTTTATTTTTTATTTTTAACTTTAACTTTTAAATTTTTTACGTGAAAATTTGAGAAAACTAACTTTTGTATGCTATAAATACACTGTAATTTTTTTGATTTAAAATATTAATTTTTCAACGAACAAAAACCTTACCTAAATTTTAAAAAAAAATCGACATTTTGGGTGAGATTTTTCGATTGAAAATTAGGGTGATTTTTCCATATATAGTCAAAATTAGTTGGAAAAAAATTAATATATAAAATTAAAAAAATTACAGTGTATTTAGAACATACAAAAGTATGTTTTCCTCCATTTTCACGAAAATGTTTCTTTTTTTATGAAAGTTAAAAATAAAAAACCGAAACCCTGGTTTTTGGCATTTTTCTCACAAAATTTGAGGTTACATGAAAAAAGTGTAATCACTAAAGTTGTACATCTTCTTATTATCTACCTTTTTGCTATTTGACGTTTTTCCATAGGACTTGTGGTCTTGTCGAAAATGAAGATGTACCGTATTTCACCATTAAAAACTACCCCTACCTGCCTCCCGAACTCAGATCGCCCGTAATTTATTTTTCCGTTAATGTCTGTCATATTATCTTCCATTTCCAATGGGTTTCATTTTACTATAATTTAATGTTTTTTTTCACCATTTTTCAGGGGATCTACCCTGGGCTATGTTGTAGTGCTGTAAAATTGATTAAATTATATTTAATTACATTATTAAATAATGTAATATAATATAAATTTAATCAAATACAAATTTTGTATTGTATTATATAGGAGCTATGGGACATCACTTCTCACGAAAAATGTGTTTTTGACGGTTTGGAGCCACCCCCCCACGTCTCATATGACTAGTCCTTGCAAGACGTACCCCGAGAGTTTAAAAAATATATTTGGCGGGTTTGAAAGTCCCAATTCTCCTATATCGGACTCTAGAAGAACCTATACCGAAAAGAAAATTTTAAAGAGTTAAGCAATTACAATATACCATAAGTTCTATAGTGGCAATAACACAAATTAGAGATTCAGCAGGAGCTATACCAGACAAGCAGATGGGTAGCCTGCAGAAGAAAGTCTCGGCTAGTGACCATATGGAGCATTTCTTATGTTTCAGAGTCCATCTCTTATTGCAGATGCTTCAGCCACTTTCACTGGTGGACAGCGATAGGCCTTGCATGTGAATTATTGCCAGTGATTATAACCCGTGACTGGACACATTTTTGGAGGATATGCTTGTGAAATTTTTTATTATTTAATTATTATCAGTTATAATGTGGGATGTAATGCAATTTTGTTATGTCAGCCATCTGTCTACGACATTCAAGACATCCAACACTTCGAATCAATTTTTTTATTTGTTCAGTGGGCAGGGTAATGAAGATGTCGTCTTAGGAAGAAACTAAGCGATTTGTGAATGTCGCATTGGCTTAAACTCAGAAACACTATGGTCTACTAAGCTAACACTACAGGATTCGTTACGTTTAAACTTATTTGCTGCTTGGCTTCTGACAAGAGAAATTATTATGTCCAGATTCTTGCATTCCCACAAAGATAAGTTTGTTATTGCCGAAATTTTCAAATTCACAATTATGCGTCCTGAGGTCCCATGATATGAAAGAAAGTGTTTTCTACGGAACATTAATTTGTAGACAAACTACTCGATGTATCTCAGTCATGACATGTAGAGTAGTGGTACGGACTCTGACTTTCACCCGAAAGGTTGTTGGTTCGAGTTCTACACTTCGTACATTTTCTGGCCATGCTTCGGAGGGCATGTAAAGCAGGCGGTCCCGGGCTTTCTTAGTTGAGTTTAAGAGAGGGCTTTATAGCCCTAACTCCGCTAGGTTGGCTCAGTAATAGAACAAAAAAAAGTCTTTATTTATTTATATCTCATATCTCGGAACTATTTTTTCTACTTTAGGCTTAATCAATTTTGGAGGTTTAATCCCTCCAAAACGGCCAAAAAGGACATTCTTTTTTCTCAAAAGCGGCTCTACAATTTTGTTTAAACACACAAAGCAGTTGTTATTATGTGAACAAATTGTGCAATAGCATCCAAAAGTAAATACCATGATGATACGGGTGTGATAAACATTTTAACACACAGTATCTACTTAGGCTTCATTCTAATTGTGTATGCTTGGCCAGTTTGGAACTATCTAAAGGTTAAATATATACAATTCATGTTCTTGTGGAAAATCAATTAATTGAATCAACTTAAGTGATACTTGCGCTATTACATGATTTTATCGTAAGCTTGTTTCAGCTTGCCCTTTATGAATTGTAGCCCGTGTGGGTTGACATCGACCACGTTTACCAGCTTGCCATTGGCCAAAAAACATTACCGAAAATGTAAAAAAAAAACACTAAGGTGCCGTTGGCATTGAGTCAGGACTAATAGACCATTATTAAGTTAATTATGGGCATTATTTATGATTTAAAATTTATGGTACAGACTCATACCTACCTGTGGGGGGGGGGGGGTGAGGGTGGGGGTGAGGGGGGGGGGGTGAGGGGGGGGGGGTGAGGGGGGTGAGGGGGGTGAGGGGGGGGCAAGCATCAGCGACGAGTCGGAAAAAGTTCGAGGGTGCTCGGAAAAAAGCTGGCTCTCTTATTATCATATTTGTAAGAGTTTGTTATCTGTACTACATACATTTTTATGTACTGTACTATATCCTAGAAAGGTGTGCCTCTGCTCTTTAAATGCTACCACACCCTATACACCCAACTCGTGGGATCAATTGGAGAATACTAGGCCAAACAGTGGTAGTTTTCTTCTGAGAAGTAGGAAACGAAACTGGTAACTGTATCGAGCCGTTAATACATGCAATTCCGATACGGCCAACTTGCTAATTTAAACACACACCGCGGTATCATTGAAATCAGGCTGCCCAGGTGTTAACTAGCTCCTAATTGTACCTCCATATCTATAATAATTAATTGGGGGGCAATCCGCATGACCTTCCAAGGTTCTTAGCATTGAACTGAAATGAACATTTTGTTTAAGCCGGAAGGATATAGTTATGTTTGAACGACTTTTTTGGGATGTACGTGTGCTTGTAGTGGCTTATTTAACCTTGCAATATGTATGCCAACGACCCCATGGATATTTGGACATTGACGCAGTTTTTTTAGCCAATTGAAAAATGGTCCCTACACGTTCGCAATATCAACTAATACCGCACCGGCTAGAAGCAATAATGAACAATGTAACAGGCGTAAGCTGCAAGTATGGCTTAAACCAAGTTTGGGCACAAATCAAGTCGAAAGGCCATGAGAGTGCAATTATGTTTGCATAGTAAAGATGCCAGTCTCGAGAGCCCCCTCTTCTCCTTCTTCTTTTCTATAGTTACAATTCATAGATTGGTTTGCAGCAAACCTTTCCAACTACTTTTCCATTCTTTGCTGTCCTCTTGAGTTTCACATCTCTTGCTTGAGGTCTTCCTTTAGTGCCCTCAATGGTGCCTTTTACTGTGGTGTTAAGGAGACCCTGATGTGTTATCAGAGTCACCTACTGCCTAAATAAGTAGCCAGGAGGAAGATGGACGGCAAGAAAGCGGTAGCTTGAGGAGGACCTCAATAAACTGGGATTTATTTTATTTTTTATTTTTTATATTTTATACAAACAACAAAAAAATTAATTACATAGTTGACATAAACCAAGGCACTAGCCAGTGTGCGGTTTAGTACATTTATAACATTTACATAATGCTTAACTTATAATAAATGAACATTTAATAAAACGAAGCGTTCATTATGGAGTCGTTCTCAATTAGAATTAAAACTTAAAACTAAAAATGGGGGGGGGGGTAGAGGGAGAGGGAAATGTTTATTAAAATACTATTTGATGTCATGTAGCTGGTAGCTGTCAGGTTCCAGGTACAGTAAATACAGGGAATAGAAATACTCATGATACAATTCGTCCACAAGGTGGAAAACCCATCGGCAGACCTAGGACAACCCTCGAGGAAAGAATTGAGCAACTCGCTGGAGCAGGAGAAAACGCAATGGCCAAGCTGATGGGGTTAGCGTCCAACCGGGTCGAGTACAAGAAATGGGTCCTGGGTGACACCTTCACTCTGCGCACTAAGATTGAAGAGGAAAAAGAGAAGATACAATTCGTCATAAGGTTTACTGTAGCCACAGTAGTTCATAGTTAGAGTCTGTTAGGACAGTGGTCGTCAACCCTTGGCTCCGGAGCCAACTAGCTCCGAGCAGCTTTGCTTCTGGCTCCACTTGAACTAGAATTAAAATTGAAACTTTTCTAGAAAAAATCAAAATCAAATTCATCAAATGGAAATTCAAAATGAAAAACAATTGTATTGCATCCTCATATTTACGTAGTCTAACTGAGTGTAAAAGTATTAAAAACAGATAAAAAAAATTAAGTAGTTACTTTTCCCTACCCCCGTTTCTCCTATCTATGTACATATAATATAGATAGAAAAGGGAATAGGGAAATAGAGAAATAGTTCAGCGTGAAGATACCTCCGTCAGCCATAGAAATAGAAATGCCTAACTTAACTTACCCCCAAAGTTTCTTTGCCTTTGGCTATTAACTTATGAACATCAGTAGTCCACCTCGTGCTACATGTTTTCTTTTTTCTTTTTTTTAATTAATTTATGTCGCAGAGCGCATTTTTTAAATTAAATAAAAATAAAAACCACAATTCAAATGCAAAACAACAACAAACATGGCTGTTTTCAATTTCCCCAGTGCAGTTTACCCAACCAAGTAGTTGGGTAAAGTGTGGGAATGTTTTGAAATAGGTTTCCTTATGGTATTATTTTTCTACGTAGAGAAATTGGGGTCTATTTTTCTGTTTCCTACTTTCCCGCAGGGTAACCCAAACGCAGTGAATACCCCTATGGTGTATAAATTATAGTGCTTCATAGGTCGCTGTGACTCAGAATATGGCTCCGTTGTGCAAAAAGTTTGACGACCACTGTGTTAGGGTAATGGACTAAGTAAACCAGATGGAGGAAAGTGGTGAAGTAGATGGGATCGGTGTCATCTCTGTGACCTTTGGTCAAACTAGTACTTTATGAAAACCGCGCCTATTAGTCAAACTAGTCCTACTCCATGAATAAACAACACATTCTTCTTCATGCAACTGTTTCAAATATATTTTACCGCCTTCTAGCTTGTAAAATGTATTTAAATGAATTTGTAATGCAGTACACCTAGCGGTGAAAGTTAAATACAAATTATTTCACCTTTTTTATGTTAAATTATTCTTCTAAGTAGTGACTGAAAAGATTAAAAGGTTAGAAAAATGAGTTAAATATTTTATGTTTGGATTTATCTCAGAGAGTGATCGATAAGGCGCCCATTCCACATACGTACAACGTCAATGAAAATTATGAAATTGAAGGACATTTCAATTTCTCATTAATGTGGGCCATTCCATATGTTTTTAAAATTGACAATTTTCAATTGAAGCGTATGCGCCAAATTTTTGAAATTTGTTTCTTGAAATTGTATTTGTTTTCTTCGTCGCCTTATTATTTAATCCTTATTATAATTTCTATACGGAAATGCTTTCTTTTTAGAGAAATCAATTAAAATAGTTGTACTTCTCATATCACATGACGCCATTTTTTTAATTTTAGATTGTTTGTTTCATTGTTTGTGATTTTACTCTATTATTAATTGATCATTGATCAATTTTAACAATGGCATAGAGTAAAATTGAAATGCCCTTCAATTTCATAATTTTCATTGACGTTGTACGTATGTGGAATGGGCACCTAATGATTAAAAATTAACAACGCATAGTTTCATAATATTATGGAAAACAAAGTGGAACTTATGATGATGAATTTATAAAATTACTGCTTTCAATTTCGATGTATAAATGAATGTAACTTCGTTATAAAGTTCGAGAATGTACATAATTTATTTAGGCCCTTCCGTGTAGCTTAACCTACGATGAGAATTGTAAGCCTAACCACCCTAGCAATAAACAATAATTAGAAAATTGTAAAAATGTTGTGTCCTGGAATTCTGGCTGTAGTAAGTTGTGCCTGACATTTTCAATGGAGTGCCGATGCCGTATTATATTCATATTGCGAGCTCATTTTATTGATATGTCAAACCAATCCTAAATCATAAAAACTCATTAAAACTTAAATTATATATATACTGGATATAATAAGTATGTGTATACCTGTACATACTGTATATTCTAATTGACTACTTGTCTTATTATTAAGACAACCGAGCGGAGTTAGGGTAGTAAAACATAGGCTACACATGACGTACTTTTACTGTTACAAGATAGGCCCTTTTTATATTGTTGCATTATGTTAACTACTAGTTTAATGACGGTTTGACTGTAAGTTGTCTAATTAAAAAAATACATAAAAAATAAAATATTGTAGCCCATTATCTTTTCCTTCGTGATTCAAGTCTCGGCAATGGGGGGGGGGGAGTTGCCATCATTCTTTACTGTTTGTGACATTATCATGTAATCATGTAATACGTGATCCTTCGTACCTGATCTTGCAGAGCAAAGCAATGCATTACCTATGAAATCTGCAGTGAGCACCCCGAATATGGATCAATAACGTTTCCATTGATTGTTCAGATGGCAAGACGTTCCTAACAAAAAATCTAATTTGATCAAATAGTAGAATAAAAACCACTAGTGTATAAAAATATATATGTGGGGGGGGCTTGGAAGAGGAAGGCTAAGGAAGGGAATGCCTAGAGAGGTGGTGGCTGGTGTGCAAGACTGTGTGATTCCAAACCTTCCCCGAGCTTTGGCTGCAATGAAGAATAAGGTATTGTTGAGTCCCGAGAGGCTTGCTTACGCCCAGTATCTGGAGGGGTACCATGGAAAGGAGGTTCTTTAAAAGGCGAAATCTAATTATAGAATAGCAAAAAGACGCCTCTAGTCTATAGCAGCGTTTCTGTGTCGATATTTGGTGGGCCCGCCCGGGGCTTGCGAGGTTTGTCGACCGCCTTGTTTTATAGCACAAAACCAATCTTTAACAGTAGGATTTCTTCACAATTTCTCTTCTTGTTAGGCAGTGAGTAATGGTGATTTAAGTTCCTAATTTAAACCCAAGAATTTAACCTAGATCTTTCTATTGCTTTGGAATAGAACAGGTGTAGGTTTTAATGAAATATACCTAATTGACATATCCCCTTTTTGGGGTTATATTTTATTGATTGGTGGAAAAGTAAAAAAATTGTATATGAAGCATTCTCATATCAATTTCCATCACCTAACATAATTATGAGAGTACTATAGGTATGTGAACATGAAAAATAAATTTTAAGGTAGCCTATGAGAACAATGTAAAATTTTAGGGGTTTCAAAGGGTTTTGAGTGTCGATAGTAATCTTCCAGCAGCCCTATTATGGTGACTTGGGATTAACGTAACATCGGGGTTTATTTTTAATACCGCATTAGTAAGGTGTCACTTGACGGCGTTAAAATATGCGCGGGAAATTCACATTAATAAATTATTGGAACACAAGTGTTGCATTGTATTATAATTTAAGGAAATAGTATATATTATAAACGTTAGAAAATGTACCTACAGGCAGGGACGGATCCAGCCCATTTTGGGGGGGGGGTAGCTGAGGGTCGACTAAATTAGAGCGTAATAACTTAATTAACAATAGATTTACCAAATTTTGGGGGGGGGGCAGCTACCCCCCTACCCCCCCCCCCTGTATCCGTCCTTGCCCACAGGTAGAATTTTGAAATATAACAAGAATTTTAATTTATGTGTTTACATCTAAGGGAACAAATATTGAAAACTCACCAAAAATATAGCCGAGGATGAATTTATCAATTTGAATATCCCGCGCATTTTTCACCTATTTGTTTAAAACAAATTGAATAAACCCGGTGTTACGTTAATCCCAAATCGCCATAATTGGGCTGCCGATCCTGCAATTTTAATTTATTCCATATAAACTCTTTTTTAAATAATAATAAAAATAATAGCCTAATAAATTTTGGATTCGGTACAATCATAATCATCCTAAATTACGCACTCAATCCACAAATATGTACTGTACGACATATATTAGGAAAATATTATTGCAGTTCAGTTATATTGACTGCTTGACTCCATTAAAATGAAAGACCGTTCAGAAGCGTCTAAGATTGAATCAAAGACCTAGGAAGCTGAAAATTTCACCCTATTGTACCCGATATTGGCTAAGTCAGGATTCCGTCTGTTACATTGTGTCAATGGTAGGCTTATTGCCTCAGTTTGACCATTAACCAGTGTAGGCTTACATCAAAAATGCGTACCACCCACTTTATCAACTGCCAAAAATTCTTCTACTTCTTTGAATGCCTTTTCTATCAAAGATTGACGATTGCCAAGGCAATAATATTGTAACCATGATGAGTATACCAGAGAATTTTAATACAGTGGTTTCCCGTTGCCTTGTGTAGGTTTGCTTTAATGCTTCTTGACTCTTAATTGAGTTCTTCCGCCTCACGGGTCAGTTTCCCAACCCCAGGACAAAAGAGTGCGGTCCCCTATCTGTATAGTCACCACGACGAGGAACAGATCAGGAATTCTTGCGTCTTCGTCTCTGAGATCATAAGGCATTATTCAGAAACTCAGCTCCTTTGAAGACACATTGAATATTTCTTACAGACACAATATAAATAATGTCAGAAAATGTGAAAATATGGAAATGTTCTATAGGCTACCGAAAATGTGGAGGCCAACATCCATAAAATGCCCTTTAAATTAATAATAATGATAATATTCCTTAAAAGGTAGGAATAAAACCCAACCTATTATGGGATGGCCAATGTTAATAGTAAGGTTCTTTTTAACTTAAATCATCTGTACTGTGCTAAGGCACGAAAATCTGGTACACACTATTATCGAGGGCACAGTAGAGGGAAATAACCGAAGAGGACGGCTGAAGAAGGAATTCATGGATCAAGTAAAAGAAGACGCAGGAGCAATATCATATCAAGAACTGAAGAGGAAGATCGAGGACCGAGTAAACTGGAGGACGATATGCAGGGAGTTGCTGCCAACCAATCGCTAAGATTGTAACCTTAAGAAGAAGAATCTGTACTGAACTACCTATTCATTATTATTAATTATAATAGGCCCATTACGGTTCCCCGGCTCACATGGTTACACAATTGCATAACTAATCTTCTGCAGAAATGCAACGGAAATGCGTGAGTGTCAATAAGTCTCATAATACTAGTCTATAATAGTACCTACCGGTATATTATAATATAATATATCATATTAAATTTACAAATACGACTGTAATATTAGGCTAAAAATAAATTATGTGTTTCGAAGTTGAGATAAACAATTCTAATAAAAACGTAAGAAATGAAAATATACAAATATACAAATATGTTTCTTTTTTCTTTTGAATTGAAATTTTAATGTGTACTGTGACATGCAGTGAATACTTCAGTTAAGACGATATTGTGTGAAAAATATTACCACCCCAAAATGTGATACTTAATATTTTTAATTGAACATGCTAAGCAAGTTCCAAAAATTTGTTCTATTAGAGTTGTTGAAGACTATTTGACGCATCATATTAAATTTATGGAGTATTCTCAATTGTTTGCACAGCGATTTTTTCATAAGCTTTACTAAGGGACCTTTTTGTCCCTGGTCACATTCATGGAAGAACTGCGGTACCAAACATTAAAAATACCTTAAATGAACAAAATAAGCTATAGCCTTCTTGAAATGAATGAAAATGAAAATACGACTTTATTGTAAACAAAACAAAAGGCGAACAATAAGACTATAAAGTCTTGTTTTCATGCTAACCTTCTTCCAATAAACTACCAATAATGTCTACCACCCTTCACTTCTACCAATAAACAAAATCTGTAGGGAATCGCTAAGTAACTTACTATTGCGCTGGCAATTCTTTCGTCAACCCTACTTGTTGAATAGTCCATCATTTGTTTTTCAATTTCCAATATTTTCTTATGTTGCAACCTCCCAGCTCGGTCACATTTCCATTGGCTACCATCGCCATTTCCTCGGACAATTCCCCCTACGTTACGTTTCACCACTATTGGTTATACTTAGCTTATGTACGCCAGTTAATATATTTTATTATCTTTGGTGGATATACAGTCACGTCCGAAACCGTGCTCTATAATTATTCATATCGAAAAGCATTATAGCGTTGCATAACTACATAAATGTAGGAGATATTTAAGAATTACGTATTATACGGCTCATATACTGTAGGCACGGTTTTCCCCTTATTCGATTATTGTAATTCCGATATGACCACAGACCAAGCAACAGCGTCTACAAAATAATTGTGTCAGATTGGTGCTCAACATAGGCCTAAATTCGTACAGAGAACACATTACTCCTCATCTCAACTCCTTATCTTGGCGTAAGCTGGAGGGAAGGTGTAAACCCCATAAAGCATCTTTAACCTTCAAAATACTTCCCCCCTACCCTTGCATTTTTCATCCCAGGATGAAATTAAAAATAATCACCATAACTCTGTAGCCCCCTGGTTTACTAATGCGTTTAAAGAATAACTTATTCTGGGGCTAATTAAATGAATAAAAAACTTTTAGAGCTGCCCTTTCCATACTGTGATTATTTTGTTTACCATTTTTTCCCCCATCGTTACATTATGGGTTACTCTTTCTGCGGGCCTACCATGCAGTTTAAAATGTAAACAAGCAATTTTTGGAGTTGAAATGTCAAAGGAAGCGGCAAAAGTTGCAACATAAAAAAAGGCTGGAAAATAAATACCAAATCAACAATTTAACAGGCAGGGTGACAACAGGATCGCATTTGTAAGTGCAGACGCACATCAACTGCAGACCTTGGCTATCGTACTTCTGAATTTTCACTATGTTTGGCTTATCGAGAGAACCTGTTGTTGGTCACTACTGTTGAACCGTTAATTGACTGATCTGCGGATGCCCATCTTACCCGCTTGAGTAATAGAAAGTCCCAGTGCGCCGATGTTTTTAATGTTGTTTAGAGCTTAATTTTACAGCCTCTTCAATCTACCTAGTGAGGCCAAATACAGGCTGATGAGCTCAGTTCGCAATTAAAATTCGGGTTGCACGGAAATAGGTCGAAAGGAACAAGAAGGCTTCAAACCATCTGATAAATTTTCTACTATACTAGGAGTACTAGGATACCTACTATAGTAGGAGTGAAACTACCGTATATTGTTTTCTTTTCATGTCGAGGAGGCATGGAGACCATCGGTCAGTGTGTTAAACCATTGGGTGCAAAATTATTTCACTTTCACGTTTATCCTAGTCCTACGATTTCATTATTCGACTCACTGCTCTTTAATTACCGATATACACCGTTTTACTAGCTTAGACCCTAAATTAGTCCATGATTAACTTATGGAGAATCCTCTGATGGCTGGTTGGTTGGCTCGAGTAGAGGGTTCTATCCCGCCATAAATAATTTTTGAGTTTACGGCAAATTTAGTTGATAACCAAATTATGCTGGGCTTAAGGCTGTATGTAATACAAAATAATACTTGAAATCGTTGATTTTTCGTTAAAAGTGTTGATATCATTATCGTAGATAATAATACGGGCTTTCAGTCAAATTTTAATTCATTCCACTGGGACCAATATTAACTGAGATATGAATTATATAAGGTTTCAATCGGCCGCCATCTTGTTACTAAACAGTGGATCTACCTGGTTAACGAACTCGATCAAGACAAGATTTGTGTGACCAATTTTTGTGCCAAGTTTCATCAAAATGAGATAATATTTAGAGTTAAGTTAGAGTGTTTCCTAAAATCGATATGTACATATTTAGAGGTATATACAGGTATATATGCAGTATCCAGTATATATGCAGTATCCAGTATATATACATATACATAACATTTTGAACGCAGGGTGGTTTTAGGCTCAGGGGTCATGAAATGAAAAGTTGTGCAGAAATTTTCCGAAAGGCTAACATTGGTCAATAGGTAGATGAATCTCCCTAATACCTACCTCATTGTAATTCAAATGATCAACAAAGCCAAATGCCATTTGTTAGAAATAAAATAAAATTAAAAGTGACACGACATGCCTCTCTCCATAAGTTAGTCACGGGCGTATTTTTTTTTTAAATTGCAAACCCAATCAGAAGGGGGCATTTTGCTGCATTGTTTTTATTTTATTCCATTAGGAAATTTGTCCATTATAAAAAAAGCTCTAGTTTGTAATTTTTTATAACTTTGTTGATTCATTTCAGTGTTTTCTTTATTTCTACTCATTATTACAAGTATTTCGGCTACCAAATGCCACCTGCACCCCCTGTGTGCGGATCTAAGAAGCCCTACCTATTCGGTAGAGCGAACTCCCTAGCAGCGAGCTCTTTCCTCCTTCCTCCCTCTCTGATATTTTAAGGGGGAAAATAACCCCCTCCCCCCAACATTCTACACACCACCATCAACCCTTTCTCGACCAAAACATATTCTCCCACGTACCTAGACTATATTAATGTCTATAGTCGATATATATATATATTATCATTAGCAACAGGTGTGCCATGGTTTAACAATACATCATGAGTACCCCTACAATAAGGCAATAGGTATTTAATCACAACCATTAATAATATAAACAAAACCAAATTAATTGCCTGCCTATTATAATGAACGGGTTAATTAGCTGAAGCAAGTGTTATAATTTTTTGTTCAACATATAGCAGGGACACATGTTCCGGAACCATGGGTGCAGATTTCTTATACTTATGACTGGTATGTTGTAGCCGTATGAAACAAATGAGAAATTTGTTTGCCAGACCTGAACTTGAGAGTGATGTCGAGGGGGAAAAGTGGGCGCTTGACTGCGGTAGACCTACCTAATAAGTACCAAGTTACGATTCGCAGTTTATTGGAGCCAAACTCAGTTCTAATGTAAAACTCGCTGAGTTGAGCCGTACGTCACAGCAGAAAAATCAGTTGATTGAGGCACACTGTGCAAGTTTTACTGATCAATAGGCATCTCACAAATAATGTATAATAATAATAATAATCCGTATATTTTTCTAAACAAAATTTTTTACACAAATACAGAGAAAGTTGTAGTGCCCCCTAATGACAGCGGCGTGCGAGGGTAGCACTCAGTACCTATACCTATTTCACCGAAAACACTTTTACTAACTACGGGTTAAGAACTAAATTATACCTTCCCAACTACCTACTGTACACCTACGAATAATTTAAAAAAAAAAAGGTTTGTATATATATATAATTGAGGAGCTTGGTTACAAACGTGGCCAACTCCATTTTTTTTACAAAATGGGGTTTTGATCCGACCTTGCAGAAAATTTGAATTGTCACCTGCACGTTGTAAAATAAAGTGACAAAAGCAGCCAGATTGCGCACAGAAGCGCTGAGAAGTCTAGGGTTAGCTATAAACTTAATGCAATTTTCAACAGAAAATCCACTCTCCTGAAAAATTCCACAACTTGGAGTTGGCCATGTTTGTAAATAGCCTCCTCATATATATATGTAAAATATGTAAAATACTAATGCTAATACTAAAGCAATTTGTGGAGTTCGTCTCTTGTCCATAATCTTATAATTGTCCTTTATGTTGCTGTTCTTGTGTTACTGTCAGTATTGTCTAAGGGGGGATACTGGTATTTGTTCATGTGCATGTCCTTGGTGAGTGCGTTGTACAGCGTCGTTGCCTTATATCGTAGGGATCGTCTTGAGCTGGTCAAGCTCCAGTGGGGAAGCGGTATACGTAGTATGATAGGCTGCTGATCGTGCTACGGCTGTAATGTAGGTATACGAAAGTTCGCATCGCGTCAGAATATCATTTTTAAGATGACTGTTGTTCGCGTAACACTTGCACAGTATGCCTCGGTCGTCTAGTACTTATCGTACAGGGGATTGTGTTGATGGAAAATACATTGTATGTAGGCAAAACCTTTTCAACCGGTAAAACTCCTACTAACAGTATATCTTAGTACTTTCAAGGCAGCTGTTCTCAGATCTCGACTGATCAGAAGCTAAACATGGAACCATACTGCTGACGAGGCCAACAAACTACAAACATTGGAAGGAAGATAAGAAGGAGAAGGCGGATGAAAACGGATACAGATAATTTATTAAATATAATAAATAATGACTTTTTGTTCTCTTACTAAGTCACCCTAGCGGAGTTAGGGCGAAAATGCTCTTTCTTATACTCAACTAGGAAGACCTGGGACCACCTGCTTTATCTAGCTGCTCTCTGAATCATGACTAAAAATGTAGCATGTTTGAGACTCGAACCAATCAGTCGACGTCCGTATCACTTTTCTGCGTCATGTCCTGATAATAAGAATCAACTCCGAAACAGACGCAATTCTCAATGGAGAAGACATGTGCTTTTTATTAGGTACAGCTTAGCGTCTAAGATGGCTGGGACATTTTACTGTATAGGAATGTAAGAAGATCTCATGCCGAATAAAATACTAGCATACAAAGTGTGAAGTCAACTGAAGGCACATCCACGAAACCGCACCGGACAACAATGCATGCAAGAACAATTGTAGGGCTATAGGTAATGCAATTTGACAAAATTCAACAGAATTTAAAAAAGTAGACTAGGTTTTTCCTTCACGAGTAGAAGACAGGCAAAAAACTTCTTGGGTTTGTTAAGAATATTTTAGAGTATTTTCTTCTTTCCTATTCAAAACCGTTTATTTACATTACACAGTCTACAGTACCCGTATGTACCTATGGTATAGTATTTAAACTAACTTTAATGTGAACATGTTGACCTATTGATATATATATATGATAAACCTGCTGATAATACAATACAAAAGTAGACAATTCAAAAGTAGACTTACTATTCAGAATTTTTTTTACTGCCTTAAAAAAAGTGGTAAGATATTCTGAATCAAAATTGGTAGGAGGAAGTACGGTATTTCTATCAAGATTAATAGATAAAACAAAAAGTAAAAGTGCCGAGAGAAGAAGTTAATAACATTAACCATTAATTCCATTAGGACTACACTACCGCATCTACCAGTAGGTACACATACTAGTAGCTTTTTTCCTCTTTGTAGAAAAGTTTTTTTTTAAGAAACTTTCATCAAGTTTCTGAATAAAATTAGTCAATGTCGAATTCTGCTGAATGCTTCATTATTATTTAAAAATTACCATCAGGGTGCGTTCGGGATACGTCGAATGGCGTCATCTTATAGATCAGACCATTTCCCTATTTTCGGCAGCTTTGGAACGAACATCGAACAAAATATTTTTACTAATATTGATTGACGTTTATATATTTTATGCCCCTGCTTCAATATGAATCCTGTCAAAATTAGTAATACTAAAGCTGGCCATTCACGAGGGCTCCAAACGGACACACACCAAGCCAAATGGCGCGTCCTGTTCCATTTGGCGTTAGCGCCATTTAGAGGGGTCATCACGACTACGCTGAACCAGTCGCTCCAAATCTTTCAAATTGTACAGTGTGACGATATGGAAGAGGTACTTTTACACTATACAATTTGAAAGATTTGGAGTCACTGGTTCAACGAAGTCGTGAATTCGTAATGACCCCTCTAAATGGCGCTAACGCCAAATGGAGCAGGACGCGCCATTTGGCTTGGCGCGAGTCCGTTTGGAGTCCTTGTGAATGGCCAGCTTAAGCCATAATTTAGGCCCACACAACCGTATGGAATGGAAATTGGGATCACATCAGTGTACCTCAATCATTCATATTATGACCATTGTCAATTAATCAACTGCTGAAAAAGAGCAGCTTAACACAGTAAGCAAAGACAACCATGTCCTTCAATGGTAAGTCAATCCAATTGACCTGGCCTATGTAGGCAGCCCCAACATAGACCAACTACGCCCGCCCGCCACAGGCTGGACAGTGGCCAACCACGTGTTCCGCGGTTTCCTCGGACTCATTGCAGTGCCGGCAGACGGTAGGACCTCCATGACCCAGTAGGCTGTGAACAAACCATGACCAGTAACCGTGGTTGGTGTCGATCGAGCCGTCACTCTACTGAGATTCAGTATGTGTAACCCCCATACTTTCTGAGGGAGAGATGAACAATTTTGACACACGCATTCGAGAGTTAACCGCCATATACAAATTAAAGCTCTCTATATAGGCCAATCTATACCTTAAATTGAGAGACCATACAAATCGTAGAAGTTTACAACAAAGAAGCGGTTCGAATTAACTCGAATATTCTTTCAAATTAATCAAAATTAGTAAATAGAGAAAATGGGTAATTTCATGGTAAATAATTTTCCTATGATGAAATTTCCGATATCTCGGGGGGGGGGGGGGGGGGCAAATTCTGGATAGGTCAGACCAACACATTACCATACAGCAATACTGGCAGGGCACGCAATGCTTTTGAGCGGAATTTTTTATCTTTTTTTCTTCAAAAAAACATTTTTTTGTACAAAACCAAATACTTTTCTGGGAAAGCAACCTGTCCGGTTTCGTTACTCAATTTAACACCTAAGAATTATCTGAAGGTAGAAATCATCAATAGAAAGGTTTCGCAGAAAAATTATTGTTTAGTCATTTTTCATTAAAATTTAGTCATATTTCTTTTTTTACCCCCAGAAGCAAACTATCAAGGGGCAAGCGACCCCCTACATTTTATCAACATTAATAACAACTACAAAATCGTTGGAGCCGTTTTTGGGAAATAATTTTTTTATAAGTTTTTTAGGTTTTTGAGAATAAAAACCCCCCAAATTGAGTTAGCCCCAAATAAAATAAATGGTCCCGAGGTATGATTTTTGTGAACTTACACGCCGAATTTCATCAAAATCAACCGAGTAGCTTGCCCGGAAATCGACGCACAGATAGACATACAAACATACAGACAGGGACGGTTTCAGAAAACGTTTTCGTGGGGGGGGGGGGGGGGGGTGGTGGCCGGAAAAATATCGCGTTTCTTTTACTTGAGTAATAATTTTCCTTAATTTCCTTCAAAAGTCAATTCTATCTAGTATAAAACTTTTTTCTCGGGGGGGGGGGGGGGCGACCGCCCCCACAGACAGACAGACATTTCGTAAAAAACACTTTTTTGGGTTCCTGGGACCTCAAAACGTGTAAATTTCGACCATCACAAAGCTTTCCTTATACTACGTATAAATTGGAAAGCAATAATTACTTACTTTTACCTTCTACTTTTACTGCACGACAGCAGCGTTTCCACACAGTCCTATTCTGTGCGTCCTCGGGTGGAGAGCCCCGAAACTTGTCCTATCTCCGGCGATCTTTCTTCTCAGTGTAACTTTCGGCCTCCCTGGTGGTCTTCTTCCTTCCATATCCCTTTTCATTACTCTTTTGACTAGGTGGTTTTCTTCTCTACCTAGTACGTGTCCCCACCGGTTCAATCTCTTTTCTCGAAGTAGTTTCTCTTGTAAGTCGCGGGTTCTCATCTCTTGCCTTATTTATTGTCTTGGTTTCTACGTTGCATTGGTCTCTCAGGATCTGCTTAGCATTCTCATTTCTTCTGCGTGGATCATATTTTCTTCACACTGTCGTACAGCCCAGCATTCAGACCTAAACAGCATGCGCGAGTGAAAAACATGCTTATAGATGTGTCCTTTCAGCTTTTTGGGCATTTTTCGGTCTGTGAGTATCCCGGACATGTCTCGAAACTTCGTCCAGCCGGCTTAATCCGACTTTTGACATCTTCTTGACAGCCCCCATTTTGCTCTATGACACTACCTTATATTTAATTATAATTTTCCTACACCTATAATGTGCATGTCTATTCACTGGCTGTTGGTCGTAGGCAAGTAGCCATTGCATTATAGATTCTCTCCAGAGCTGTACTTGATACTAATCGGCAAGTAAGTTATAATTAATGCGATGAGTACAGTTTTACTTGGGCATAATTACCCCTTATTGGTTGAGCTCTTTAAACTGTAATTTTAAATAATTAACCCAGCTAGCTGCTAAAACACCGAGTGAATTAGAAAATTGAACGTGTGCAAAACGCATTGTATTCTAAGCTATTATGCAGAATATTTGCTTGCTATTTACAAATTTGTCATTAGCCACTTTCACATTACGGTACAATAGAATTGCAGAAATTATTATTATGATATAGCTACTGCATACCCCTAATACTTATCACAGTGGAAATATGAAAGCTATTTGCCCAGAATGAAACAAAATTTTGTGAGTTTGCTTTCTTACAATATTGACCACTCTTGCGACCCGATCATGGCGATTATAATACTGGGGTTAATATAATACCCTGGTATTAAAAATGTAAGCAAGATAATTTTACAATGGAATGTGCAATTCAAAATTGGTTTGTTTGCAGTTTTAACCCCAGGATTAAGTTAATATCAACCGCCGTAATCAGCCCACTACGGGCCTACTATGGCGATTATTTTTAACCTGGGATTAAAAAAAAATTAATTTAACATTTGCATTGAACAAGACAATTTTACAATGGAATGTGATATTATTCAAAATCGTTTTGTTTACATTTTTTACCCCAGGAATAAGTTAATACTAAACGATAGGCCCGGTGGAATACACCATAATCAGTCAGTTTTATTTAATTTGATTTACGACGCAAGATTGAGAAAATGTGGTCTAATAAAGTTGTAGGAGAATATTTAATTGATACGCAATTGTGCAATACTATAAGTTATGTAGTGTTGGTGACATTGTACCCCTTCGGAATAACTTGTGGACTAACCCCTATTACGTCTTTTATAGTTATAGTTATATTTTCGAATAGTATACTTTCAGGGTTAATTGTCTTTGACTATATGGTTGTGCTGTTCCTGTTTTATTGTTCTACAGGTACCCCCTATTTTGTACAACAAAACCTAACATATTGTTTTTGTGGACCTGATGAATTTCGGCGTTGCATCGGATTATGATAATACAATAAAACATGTATGTTTATTCAAATAGCCTGATTTTACCTGATTTACCAGATATTAACTTTAATTGGAGACAAGGGAGCAAGGAAAGAAAAAAGTGTCATGTATTTGAATAAAAATGAAATTACCTATTAAAGTTAAAAGTACAACTAGTAGATTTAGGTATATGGAAATGATAAATTAATAATTACATTCTGTTCTATTGCTAAACCTGTATAGCGGGCTATGAAGTCTTCTCTCTTTCACTAAACTATAGTTAGGACTGTCCGGGTTTGTCTGCTTTACATGCCCTAGTGCATATATGAGTTAAGGTACCCCTACATCCAGGCGTGGATCTAGAATGCGACCAAGCAGGGGGCTAAGATTCAACTTCGAATTTTTTTTTTTTGAAAAATAGGGCAGAAGTATTGGGGTTTTACGCATTTTCAGAGCAATAAGGGTGCTTTATTATAGCTAATTAATACAATCGAGCACAAAGGGGGCCCGGGGGTCCCCCCCGGGAGAAATTTTTTGGAATATAGGACTGAAAAAGTGGGGTTTTACGCGTTTTATAGCCCCCCCCCCCGTAGATCCGCGCCTGCCTACATCCCCTACAAACGGTACTTTTGGGAGGACGCACCGAAATCTAAATAAAAAGAACAGACACTCTTTTTTTCTTAAATTTAACGTGATATAAAAACAATATATAATATATATTTTCAAATACTTTTCTTCCCCTGATCTTAACTTTAGTTGGAGACAAGGGAGTAAGGAAAGCAAAAGTGTCAAGTATTTTAATAGACATGAAATTACTTGTTCGTTAAAGAGGTAGGCTGAGAACAACTCATTGTTGCCTTAATTACGAACTTTCCTTAATTGCTGCTGAGTCTGAAAGTATATGATGCCCACAACCATTATAGCGCCCATGTATTTCATGTGATGCCAGCCTTTGGCATAATCGCTTATGCCATTATAATTTAGGCATGATGGAGAGCGTACCTGTGGTCGCTCGCCGTCAAGTCTGTGGCATGCGCATTTCGTATACCCTCAGTTTACTAAGATGGAAGAATGATACTCTTTCGTATAGGAAAATGCTTGTGTAAATTGTAAACTTTACTGCTGTTAAAATGCGTAAAACCCCATTAATTTGCCCTTATACTTTCCAATTTTTTCCTGGGGAAGTTTGACGTTTGATGTGCCTTTGCTTTCATACTTATATGTATATATCAGCAACACCGTAACCTGTCAATAGTAGATATAGCTATACAATTGACTTCTCAAGAAAACAATTTACACTAGATAGGGTCACAGTCGCCATAGCTACCCCCGGTAATAAATCCTGGCACAGTGGCTGGTAAATAGGCCTTATACAAAAATTCCTTTCAGCTCTGGCCAATCGGTGTGTAGGGAGATGCCATGCAAGCTCAGACTCCGCTTTTCCTTAAGTTCTCTGAGCTATGTATGTTATAAAAAAATACTTCATTCTTTTCCCGACCCCAATATCAACATCAACACACTTGCTACATTTTCTGGCCATACTTCGGAGGGCATGTAATGCAGGCAGTCCCGAGCTTTTCTAGTTGTGTGAACGAGAGGGCTTTATAGCCCTAACTCCGCTAGGTTGGCTTAGTAATAGAACAAAAAGTCATTATTTTAACATCAACACACAAAACATTCTTGTGTTCCATATTTCGAACCACAATGGTGACTATGAACTTTTGTATAAGTATCACATTATTTTCACTTTGACTGGACGCCATCTTGAAATGGTTGATTTGTGGTAGGCTAAATAGTGTGAAAAAATGCATTGCAAATGGTTATTTATGTAAACTAATTAATTATAATAGATATGTCTTTGATGTACTGTAGACCATATTTTAGTGCATTACTTAAAGATTTAAGGAACAAGTTTGTTGCATCATGTCATTCATTCTAGGGACTTGGCAGTCCACTGCGAACGCTTTGCATGGAGATGTCCAGGATGACACTGTAGCCAACTCTAGGAGGTCCCCTGATCTTCTTCTTCTTCCACTACCACGCGCACGCGTCTGTTCTGCTCCAGAACATCTTTAATTGCCTCCACCACTCTACAGCAATATTGATATAAGCATTGCATGATCTCGGAGCAAACCAGTCTTATCGAAATGGCGGGATCGCGAGGTGCGTTTGTTGTTGTGCTGTGCCTGCTGTGCTATGCTGTTGCGGATTTCACCGAAAACGACGTGGAGAAAGGCTTCCAAATGCTCTACAAGTCCTATCAAGCCTGTGAAAACCGCGGTGACTTAGTGCCTTGCCTTAAAGTGAAAGCTGTTCGGCTTGCTGATAGAGCTTTGAAGATCAACAGTATTCCAGTGTTTGAAGGACTTACTGTTGTCCGTAACGACGATGCTGACGCGCGGGCTATGGGTGTGGAAGAGTTCAATGAAAATGCTCTTCCAGAGGATGATGTGAAGAAGGACGAGGTGTTGGACAGCCTTCTCTTGGATCGGGTGATGCGATTTTTCAAGACTCATTCCGTCCAGTTTGGTCTGCCGAAGTTAACTGACGGCGAGAATGATATTGCTGAGGGTGGGTTTACAACTGTTTTTTATCCTGAAGGCCTAGCAAGGTTTAGTGTCAAACATTAGACTCTCAATTTCAATTCAATTTATTTATATGTCTCAAAAATATCTGTACAAGTTAAATTGGCTATTACCACAGGCAGTACGGCCGTGCGTGGTTTTTTATACTCTACACAACATTCGTAGTCAAAATCAAAGTCAGGTTTTGGAATAACAAGCTTATGGCTTAAAGGTTTTTCACTACTCATGACTTTATTAAAGTTGATACAGGAAGGTAAAAAGACATGGATAATTCTGTTGACATGACTTGCCGTGCAATGTGACTGTCAGCACACATTTTCTCATGTCTTAGGCATTTAACTGGTTGTTCGCATTGAGTACGGTTAAATCGGCCACTACCAGTAGGCTTAAAAATCATAAGAACGAGTACGAGTGAACCCGTGAATGTTTTCCTATTCATCTATTAGATAGTATAAAAGGACACAAAAGCATTAATTAGGCATTTAGACGGAAGAAGTTCATTATCCAGAAGGGCAGAGATGTACGTTGTAATGTACAACTTACTACAAAATCGTATGAGATGTAATGAATACACCATATACTGTATGTAGGAGTAAGTATACGTATACCTTTTTTTCTTTATATCTTTGAAGAAAAAAAACTTTGAAAAACGAAATTTTATTAAGAAGTGAACATGTTCACTTTTCAGTACTGTTTTATTCTATTCAACACCGAAATCGTACCAAAAGTTTTGATTTGGTCATTTTCTCATGAACAAGTTCTCAATTTTTTGCCTCGAAACCATACTACTAATATCAACCGGAAAGCCTCTTACCGCAGTGAAGTTTATTTACATTATTAGCGCCTACAACAATTGTGTGATTAAAAAAAATAATGATTAGAGCCGCGTCAGGACATGTACAATAGTGGTACAGACTCTGACTTTCACCCGATTGGTTGTTGGTTTGATTCCCACACTTGTTACATTTTCTGGCCATGCTTCGGATGGCATATGAATCAGGCGGTCCCGGGCCTTCCTAGTTAAGTGTAAGAAACGGCGTTATAGCCCTAACTTCGCTACGTTGGCTGAATAATATAATTAAATAAAGTATTAAGAAAAATCAATTTAAAAAACTTTTTTTTCATCAATTTTTTCGCTGGGATAAAACGATAAAACAAAAATGAAGTTAGCCCAAGGCAAAAAGGATATTTCACCATGTATTGTTTGTCAACCTACACGAGAAAAACAGACTGGCAAATACTTAGTAAAAAACGCTTTTTCGGGGTCGTGTAATTTCGCTAAAATATCAAAACTTTTTTACCATTGATAAACTCTAATTATGGTAACATGATTATATAAGTTGAAATGCAGAAAACCCGTGAATAATCCAAAGATAATAATTGAAACTTAGACAAAAATGTCAGAAAAATGGCAATGGTAACCGAGTTTTTTGGGTTCCAACACTAAAAAAAAAAGATTGCAGCAAAGAAAAACAAATGAACAATCCATCCAGCAGCAGCAGGGTTGACAATGGAACAAACCGCATTAAGTTCCACACACTTGACCTTGGGTCCCTGGCTGTCTTAATACCTTTATTTTGATTCTATTACACCTAACTCATGGCGAAAATCTTATTGGTCACAACTTTTGCCGCTTTATCACATCCCCTGTATAGATGCCTTTCTTACCCTCCTGGCTACTTCGCAGCACTGTACAATATTTCGTATTTATTATTTCAGTAATATTTCCACATTCACATTATAATACTTCGTCATAGTAAAAATAAAGTAAAAATTAAATGTAACCATAACTTAGTCAAGTATTACTGAAGTATTAGCGTATTACTTAGTAATAATTGGCTAAGTTTGGTTTATTTCACTTTGTATATCTATCATTATTGTCACTTCTACTTCACATCAAGCCTGATAAATCCCCAATTACTTTGCTGGATGATGATGGTTCCTTCAGACTTCCTGCTCTTTATAATGACCCTTTCTGTCCACCTTATTGACCTATGACAGCTTTCACTCCATCTGCTGCTTTCCTTATAAGTGATTAAATTATCATCTGTCATTATGTTTTTATAAAGATGCATAATGATGACGCATTTATGTAATCCACTCGTCTCATTATGTGCCATTAATGGTACAGTATATAATTTAATGTAATGGCCATTAAACAACACTAGAGATCATGGAGCAGGTCAAAGCTGTTTTATACCATAAGGATATATACAATTTATATATTGGAAGTTAAAATAAATAAAACTAAACATAAGCTGTGGCAATCATGAGCTATTCCTACGTATTTGTTGGTCAGTCAATGTTCTGTAGTCTGAATACATGGAATATTTACATTAGTCTTAGAATTTTTTAGCATGTGGACTTGTTTAAGCTCTGTTGGGAAATTTCTAGCTGTCTGACGTATTCACAGTAGGTACATTCTCACTTTCACTACATAAACCTATTGCATTGTAGCTTCAATTAAAACGTTGTACCAGATGGCTCTTTGATTTGATCTAGAGGTGATATTAAGGTTATAAATAAGAAAAAAAAAGATAATTGTCTTTATTTCCCATGTGGAATAAAAAACAGGAATATAGGGGTAAATTGTAAGCAAGTAATACTAGTAACATAAATGTGCAGAATGAAAATTTGCTTGTTAACGTACAATATCAACTGTATCTACTTGTATTTACTTTTTCATTTCAATATATCTTTTCGGTCATTTTCCACTTTTTCCCAATTTCCCTACGCATCCATTATTTTCGACAGTGAAAACTCATACACAAATCTTCTTCTACTGTTTTTCTCCTTCTTCTCCTTCCTTGGGCTCTTGTTGGGCTTTAGCATGGTAGACAACATTCCTACAGTCATCTTGGTTTTGCACATCGCTCGAACATCTATACGATCACCCAACTTGCGGAGTTCGGTCTCTAATTTGTCCTTTCAGTGGACGCCATTTGGGTATTTTCCGTCATTCTTGCAACTAATCAAACACAACTATCACTCTCAATCGTGTTGACTGGGCTCAGTGACAAAACTTTAATACATGGCCTAGAGCAAGTTGTATTAAGAGAAAATCTCTAGTTTCGGCAATGCTCATAGATCCTGCAATTGTCTAGTTACTACTCGGTTTTGCACAACTCTCAAACATCTATACGAACTCTCAACTCACCCCTTCTTTTAGTGGACGTTTTTGGGTATTTTGTTTGGTATGTGGTCTTCTGACACTCTTACAACTAATCAAACACAACTACCACTCTCAATCGTGTTGATTAGGCTCACTGACAAAGCTTTAATTAATGGCCCAGAGCAAGTTGTATTAAGAGAAACCTATAGATTTCGGCAATGCTCTGAAATCCGTCATTTGTCTAGTTACTCGATTTCCTCAGGTTTGCACAACTCTCAAACATCTATACGGTCAACTCCCAACTCGCCTCTCCTTTCAGTGGACGGCTTTTGGGTGTTTTGTTTGGTCTGCGGTCTTCTGAAATTCTTACAGCTAATCAAACACAAGTACCACTCTCAATCGTGTTGATTAGGCTCATTGACAAAACTTTAATACATGGCCCAGAGCAAGTTGAATTCAAGAGAAACCTATAGATTTCGGCAATGCTCTTAGATCCGGCATTTGTCTAAGTTGCTGGATTTCCTCTGGTAATGGGCAGGTTGTTGACGGGTGAGCAGTGATTGCCATGCGCGGTACGCCAAATTATGGCGTGCGGCGGTGCATGTGTGTTCCACTCGTGATTTCCCCTATCTGCTTTATATACAATGAAGTGTATTATTAAGATACCTACTCTGTGTAGTCGCGATTACTGATTTCACTATAGAATTAAAAAAAAAAATCGAGACCCTATGGTTACATCTAATGCAACTTTGTACACGTGTGGCTTTATGAGTCAATTGGAGAAACGAGTACAGTTGGATGCGGAATTCGAACCCGAATCTGCACTTTACCGGGTTGGTACAGCACCGGATTAAGCCAGCGCGGGGCCTGTAGCAAATTCTGTCAAGGGGCCCTTGGTTTGCTGTAGGCTCTCTTGTTTAGGGTATTAAATAAAACAAAACTGTTACAAATAAACTTTTCTGGATTTAATATGGGCAAAATAGGGACAGGCGTTGGAGCCCAAATTTCGCGGGGCCTAGCATTTGGGTACTCTTGCGACGTGGCTAATCCGACACTGGATTGGTATGTTTTTGGCCCATGCCTCCATACCTTCCCGTACTTAGACGAATGCTTTAGTGACTAATGAAGGTTTTGACTGGTACCTAAGCCAGCAAAATGTCAAGCCTTGCACGTCAGTGAGTTACTTTAAGCCGTACCTATGGATATTTTAATATATATTTATTTGGATTATGTCGTAGGTTAACATAGTATAACAACAGCCTATTTAATATTGCAGAAATAAAAGGAATATATTAAATTATGGAAAATAGACAAATGGGATTTTCACCCGAATTACCACCGACCTTGCCGGGGAGGAACGCTGATATCGACAACATTTGGTCGCGAATCATGTTTCCAATGTCTTCGTATCGTCCCGGGCTTAGATAAAAAAAAAGTAGTGATAACGCAGGAATATAAGACCAAGGCAGTAGCCAGACATTTTTTTTTGGGGGGGGGGGGTCCACCTTACGTCACCGGAGGTGAGATAACCTCAATATGTTTAAAACTTTATTCTATCTAGTGTATGCTAAAAATATTTCGGGGGGAGGGGACATTTCACATCTTCCTTTCTACTGTAGGGACTCTTTACAAATGAGGAACCAGTAGAATCCGGGCTGATGGGCCGTGGTCGAAGTGAAAGCGAACTTCCAAACGTTTCGTCAACATCTGCGGTCGACATCTTCGGTGGAACTGCGTAGACTTCTAAGATTGTATCTCGGAGGCTCAGCAGCGACTGTTGAGTCACTGACAGTCGCTGCTGAGCCTCCGAGATACAATCTTAGAAGTCTACGCAGTTCCACTGAAGATGTCGACCGCGGCAGATGTTGACGAAACGTTTGGAAGTTCGCTTTCACTTCGACCACGGCCCATCAGCCCGGATTCTACTGGTTCCTCATTCGACTCCGGCCGTGAAAGCCTTTGCTGTTATACTCTTTACAAAGTTAACTACCTTTAATTGTAATTGTAATAATCCAAGATTAGTATCGCTTAAAGTATTAGTATAGAGTTGCAAGGCTTGACATATTTTGTTGTAGGTACAGATTGAAACCGGCACTAGAGCATTCATCTAATTATAAGAAGATATGCTGAAACATTGGACGTGACGGATCTCATTTGTAAACTATACCCGGCAGGATGGAGCATCTGGTTGAAAACCATTCTTCATATCTTACCTCTCTACCTCTAATTGCTGTCGTATGATAACATACGATATATGTATATACCGTATGAACATATTCTAGGCTATTAATGTTCAAAAATGTAAATAAATTTCATGTTAACTTTACTACTATACTTTGGAATAAGAGAATCAATATAACTTATTTATCCACTTTGCCCTATTTAGCAATATTAGCCTATTCTCTTTGCTTTCAGGTCGTAGAAGGAAGTTGAAGAAATACATGGGACCCATGATTATGGCTGCTATGATGAAGGGTGGTATGCTGATGATGGCAACCAAGGCGGTCGCCCTTCTCGCCGCCAAGGCCTTACTCGTCGCCAAAATCGCCTTCGTCCTTGCCTCTATTATCGCCGTTAAGAAGCTCTTCAGCTCCGGCGGCGGCGGCGAGTCCAAAACCATCGAGATCGTCCAGAAACCGCAAATTTCTCACTCACATGCGTATACACCTGACTTCGGCAGCGTCGGTGGAAGCGGGGGCTGGGAGGCGAGTGGCCATGGCAGCTCCGGAAGTGGTGGCTATGCAAGGCGGTCCCTCGACACCTCAGTGCCTTTCCCTGAAGCGCAAGAGCTGGCATACAGGGGTCGTGCCAGGCATTAGTTGATTTAAGAAGAGTCAGTGCTAAAATTTATTTTGTGGTCAGATATGGGGAACAAACCAGGTGTGGGTGACTCGCTTATTTTTCACTAGGAGTGGCAGCGCTATTGTTGCTTCTCTTATTCGGTCTAGCCCTACATTAACTGCATTCTACGGTAATACAGTACTGAAAATATTAGTACGACCAAAAATACAATGCTCGCCCATATCGGATTTTGATCTCCCATTACAGGTATAATTGCCCAATTCATTATGAACGTAATGTCCAAAAACTTTAAATAATGCGATTAGCCCATAACAAGGCACCATATTGTTTACCCTGTTCTCTGTAACTCAAGCAACTGAAAGGATCCGACTACAAAATAAGTTTGTGCACTACACGATTTGTCTCGCATGTTGGGACAGAAGTCTCTCCCGCGTTTCTGTACATTGTCGCCGTGTAGAATGTCTGGAAAGCCACTGGAAGGATCCAGTCTGGTAATAGACGTCTGCGACGACCTAGTCAATATTCCTAAACAAATACTCTAAGCATACCGGTGTGCACCTAATCTGTCAAATTTTCCTCTTCGATTTTCCCCTCAAAGAGTCTTTCTTGTGTTGAAAGACTTGAGAGAAATGCTGTCTTCTGTATCTTTATTAATTTATTAATTTATTATATGTTATTATAATTTGTGTTTGAGTAATTTTGATTTATCCTATTTAACGTGTTTTTGCTGTGTATTTGGTATTTTAATTTGTGTTATATATCACCATAACTAAATTACAGCTGGTTGGTTGTGAACAATCCGATATAATATAGTTAAAAGAGTCCCGTTGGTCCATAGTTACCAGTACTAAGTTACCAGTATTGCAGTTGAAACTTAAAGGGTTAATCATTAACAAAGTATTTCTTAGGCTACAAGAACCGCATGAAAATAATACGCTAGGTACCAAATAGTGGCGCATAATTACAAAATGTTCAATAGGATCGTCTGAATTTCTATCACAATTGAAAAACGCACGAAAAGGCCCTAATTAGTTGGATTTTAAGAGTGTTATAGTAAAACTTTGTATAATAACCAGAGTTAGTAAAATCCCAATCATCGGTAAGAAATTAACTTTGTCAAAGAAACCCACCAATGTTAGTATAAAACTCTTATTTTAAATTCTTAGTAAAACTAAAAACTTCTAAGCACAGTATAGACTAGCATACAGCAATTTAGTATAGCACACCACTGTAGAATGTACAGTTAGCACATCGCCCTGGGCAGGGGGAGGCCCTAGTTCGAATCCCATTCTCGTTCAATTTTTATGTTTTTCCCTCCTTCCTTGTGCACAGGCACTGCAGTTTCAGTTTTACAATAGTACAGACTTATAATGAATTATAGATAACTTCCCAAGTTAATTTAATTTTTCTAATTTTTTGTGTTTATATAAAAGGAGAAATCTTGTATGCAGCGTGATAGGTGTTGTATAAACCGCTATAGAAAAGAAGTATTCTAAACCGAAATTTGATTAAGAGGAATAATTATTATTGACATTGTTCACCTCTGAATCACCCCAAAATGGGTTGGTTTACATTTGTTATTTAAGTTAATATGTATGTTCACACAATTTGTTATGTCCAAGTCCAAACAACTTGGCAGAGGACTATTTCACAAGGCCGTAGCCCGTAGCCAGGGGGGGGGGGGTTCATAGGGGTTCAACCTCCCCCCCCCCCCCGACTTGATACTAGATAGAATCGGATTTTGAGAGGAGAAATAAAAACTACTATGTAATATCCAATGAAATTTCTGAAACCGTCCAAGCTGCTCGATTTTGGACTATCCATTAAATGCGTTTCTCCCTGGACAAGCGAAGTAAGTAAGACATGATTCTAAAACTGATAGGTAACAGAAATTTTCCAAATTCTCAAATTCAGGGAAATAATTATTATAACCACAAAAATGAAAAACCCCTTATATCTGGGTAATATGGTGTATGAAATAGTCCTCTACCAATTGAATGGACCAAATCTTTAAACTTAAGTATTAACTTAAATAAAAGTTACAATTCAGCCTTTATTATAGGAAGATCCAGGGGTGGCCAATGTCAATGGTAAGCTTCTTCTTAGTTGGGGAATACGTACATACTGTGTGTCGAATAATATTGGTCCTACAGGATAAAATGAAATTTAAACTCACCAGTGCCGTCATTTCAGCTTCAGCTTCGGGGGGGGGGGGGGGCAAACGTTTTCTTAAGTTGCACCCTTTACAAAATATGAAGAAAACTGAGCTGAGCCTCCGAGACACAATCTTAGAAGTTTACGCAGTTCCACTGAAGTTGTCGACCATAGATGTTGACGAAACGTTTGACGTTCGGAAGTACGGTTTCAAAACGACCACGGGTTCTACTGGTTTGTCACGTAACTCCGGCAATGAAAGCCTTTGCAGGCCTGATTATATTATTTCAGGTACTACTTGATGTACAACACCTGCTCCTTGCCTGTCCTACGTATGCTTGCTACCGCACCTTCCCTAGTAACTCCTCTATAAGCGATATTCATACTGATGCAGCTACTTTACGCCAACATACGCTCCCGTTTCTGTTCCAGTCCACTATCTATAAAAATCTGTGAAAACCCTTAATCCATTAAAAAAAAAAAAAAAAAATCGAAAAACTTATAGCAGTTTGCCGAAAAAAAAAACAAAAAAAAAATAGTGCACACTACACCAACCCCATTAAAAACTACAGCATTGCAACACTTAAATATACAACGCGTAAGCCCCAAAGGGCGTTGCGTTATGATTAAAAAAAAATATATATATATATATATATATATATATATATAATTATATATTATTTCAATTTAGATCGGCCGAGCTCTATTTCGTGTTTTTTTTTTACATTGAGTTAATAGTGATTCGCTTGGCCCATGAAATTAGGCGCCTCAATTACAATACTATATTTTTCTTAAAAAACAGGAATTATATTATATTATATGAAAAATAGTTTAATAGTTTACACGTTTGCATAATTGTGAAATCACAGGAATTCACAGACTTAAAGTAGGTACAGTGATCTCTCGATAATCCGGCTCTTCGCTAATGCGGCCATGCCCGTAATCCGGCATTAATTTGATTCTTAAAAGACTGCAACACCAAGTGTTTAAGTCGTCTTTCTCAGTAAATAAGCAGACAACTATTGTGAACTATTTGGGGGATTTCAAATTCAATGGAATGACGGGAGTTTGTTACTGTACTGTTTTCCTCTAAAATATGACTTCTATTTAGTTATTATTAGTACAGTACTGTATGTTATTACAAGTCTTAAACTTTACGTACTGTACTGTGTTTTTTTCAGAATTTTCCAGTACTCCGGCGTTTTCGATAATCCGGCGGTGGTCTGGTACGGTATCTGTCGGATTATCGAGAGATGTTGTTGTTGTTGTTTCCAACGCCTACTTTCAGCATTCCTGCATTAAGCAACCCTGTCAGCCTGGTGGGGGAGTGAGTCTGTTTGTTAACTTGAGGCACCCTAAGGGCAGACTCTTTCACCTCGGGGAAGGGGGAGTTGACTAACAGAGTGGACCTCCTGATTATAGTGGATTCCGAACCATCACTTGGAGAACATGGTAAAGTCACACGATTAAATCGGAGGTGACCAGGACTCGACTTATACTGCCTAAGCGAGTTATCATGTCCCACCATGTTCCCCTGCCAACGCTGTGCACACTACCAAGTTGCCGCAGCTTGAAACATGCTCTGCTCTAATGGAATCAACATGGTAAGGCCGTTGGCGGATTATCGTGAGATCACTGTATTATATTATCGAAACCATCATTTCTCTCTCATTAGACTTGCAAAATAGTGATAGCTCTGCAAAAATTTGCATTAGTTAAGTTATTAAGAGAATAGTTATTAACACAATAGGGAATAAAAACTAAAAGAAACATAAAATAGGTTATATCAAAATAAAATGATACCCGGGCCAGTATGCCAACATAGTTTTCCTAGGTGCGCTCCTCTCTATATAATTGAATTGCTGTTGAGAATGACGCGAGGAACTATAACTGACTAGTTAGCTGCTGATTTAATCGTCTGATGTTGCTTTGTTTCCAATGCTTTCCATTGACAACCCACAGATATAAATTCCTGCTTGATAAAGTGGTAAACGGCATCGAAGCTTTATTATAATATACAATTTAATTGGCAAAATCATTCTAAAAGAACCGGTCCGAGTTTACTCGAACATGCTTTCCAATTTATCAAGTAGTAGCTAGAGAAAATGAGTAATTTCACGGTAGACAATTTTCCTATAGTTAAATTGCGGGCATCTCGGGGGGGGGGGGGGGGGGTTTCGACCTGACGTCACTGGATGTGAGGTAAATTCTAGATAGGTCAGACCAACACATTACCGCACAACAATAATGGCAGGGCACGCAATGCATTTGACCGTGAATTTTTTATCATTTTTTCAAAAAAAAATTTTTTTGCACCAAACCAAATAGTTTTTAGGGAAAGCAACCTGTCCGGTTTCGTTACTCGATTTAACACCTAAAACATGCCTGAAGGTAGAAATCATCGATAGGAAGATTTCGCAAAAAAATTATTTTTTAGTCATTTTTCATTAAAATTTAGTTATTTTTATTTTTTACCCCCAGAAGCAGACAGACAGACAGACAGAACGACAGACAGAACGACAGACAGACAGATATTTAGTAAAAACCACTTTTTTGGGTTCCTTGGACCTTAAAACGTGTAAATCTGTTGAAATTTCGGAATCGAAAATTTCGACCATCACAAAGCTTTCCTTATACTACGTATAAATTTTAAAGCAAAAAGGCATGCTTCCTCTCTAAAGATTCTAAACTTCAAGGGTCAAGAGCCGATCCAGCGGAAAATGTAGGGGGGGGGGGGAGTCAAAAGTTTTTTGTAAGTTTAAATGGTAATTTTTTTAAAAGTTGAGTTTTATTATTATTTTTTACTAGGTATCTTAGGTATTTACTCATTTAGGGGGGCCATGACAGCATTGGACACTGCGAAAATCGGCTAAACATAAGTTAGCTGCTGATTTAATCGTCTGATGTTGCTTTGTTTCCAATGCTTTCCATTGACAACCCACAGATATAAATTCCTGCTTGATAAAGTGGTAAACGGCATCGAAGCTTTATAATAATATATAATTTAATTGGCGAAATTAAGTAAGATAGGATCAAAACCGACCTTATATTGCGTGGATCACGTGTGACTGACTACCTGATAAGCTAAGCATGGCTGTACTGGTTTCCATCAGTTATGGAAATGTCAACGACGGGGGCGAGATTGTTGCTTTTAACTTAGATGTGGATGCATGTGAGCGTTGCTTGAGTGGAACTATTGGAATTTACTGGTGCAACTGGGTTTTACCCTATTAATTCTGGCTTGCGTGGGAATAAATAATTAAAAACTTAAAAAATGTAATCAGAGGTAGAAGGAACTTATATGGTCTGTTTTGAGTAGGAATCCATAGCGAAATGTCGGCTAAACCCCATGATTTCAATGATCTGATTGATTGTCTAGGTCTGTGGTTTCCATTAAGAATAATTGGCGGACCCCCTTTCGGCACAATAGCTCTGGTGAAATAATTAAATGCTCTCCCCGGGCATAAGTCACCCCTGAACAGTTGATTGGCTCAGCTTGAGGCTATACTATGTTCTTTTTTTAATGCAGAGATTGGGCTTTTTCGATGCTAGATAAAGACCTTGCGCTACTAATAAAATTCAATTGGGCTGATAGGGCTTGAATAAGTGCGGTTGCATTGGTACTCCAGAAATGATGCATACCGGAAACACTAAAATATAGAAAATTATCAATAATTTTTATTAAATACCTTCGACGTAGCCGTCATGGCCTACGTGCAGGAAGATGGTTGCATATTGTCCTGCCACCACGCTCTTAGGCCCGGTACACACGGAGGGAACAAAGATCAGCGCCATAGACTAAAAGGTATAACGGCAGTTCATGTAGGCCTACGTGCGCCGCCGTCTACGAAGTGCGGGTAAAACATAGAAATGATTTGGAGGGGGCGGTGGCGGTGTCCGACTCGTGTTCCATCTTCTGCTGGTGCTGGTGGGAAGTCCCGGGAGACGATGACAACTTTTTCCGCTGCACACTGAGGTGACGCAACGCGGGACGTGAAGACTGCTATATAGAAACTAAAAAAAAAATTATTAGAATCTCCAATCATTTATTTCCCCGCAAAAAAGGGCAATTTTTTCCCAGTCGTAGAATTGAAAAAGTTCGTTTAACCATGCGAGAGAGTCCTTATGTGATCATTGTACCCCCGCTCCCCTCCCCTATATCGCAGAAGATATTGATAGTAGAATCATCACTGCGTCTCAAGTTAAAACATGTAGAAGATACGTTGAATTTGCTATTGCACATTCAACAGATCTTGGTACTGAAAAGGTTTCTCTCCTGTTAATATTTCCCTAAATCTCTCTGCAGCCGACTACTCGACACATCTAATTGCACTGAGAAGGTTTCTCCCCTATTACTTGTGCCTAACTGTGGCTGTGGGTAACTGTTCAACGCATGTAATGGCACTGAAAAGGCTTCTCTTCTTATATGTCCCTCAATGACCCTGTAAGCGACTGTTATTGTTCTTTTGTTCTTATTATGTTATTACTTTGAACTAATTTGAATATTCAACACATTGGCGTAAATAGGGGGGTCCTGGGGGGGGGGGCTTAGCCGTTAGCCCAAGGATTTCTGGTGACAAAGCGTCATGGAGGCGAAAGGCATAGTATCCACAATAACGAAAGGGAAATTAATTCTTGGTATGCTTATTTTACATGAAAGTCATCATGAAAAAAAAATCAACATATTGACCAAGTACTTTCACAAAAATATATTGCTCAAACTGCTTAAAACCCCAATATTTCAGACCTATTTTTTCAAACATTTTCTTTGGGGAGACCCCCGGACCCCCCTCAGTGGTAGGATCGTCGGTAAAATCTCAACTGTTTTGCATGCAAAATGCGTAAAACTTCTATAATTTGGATCTGTTTATCAAATTTTTTTCTCCGGGGGAGACCTCCGGGCGCCCCTTCCTCCAGGGTCTAACATGCGCAAAACCTCAATAATTTGGGCCCATTTATACATTTTTTCTCCATGGAGATCCCCGCACCCCCCTTTCTGCGGAGTATAATATTCGTAGACCCTCACTAATTTGGGTCTAATTAGCAATTTGTTTTCTCCGGGGGATCAAAGGCTTGGGGGTCCTAAAGCCCCCCCCAGAAATTTTGGGAATTTAGGCCAATGATTCCTGGCACTAAAAAAGCTCTGTGAATAAACGGCTTACTATTATTTTGAGGCGTTGAAATCTTCAGCAGACATGGACTAATATAGCAGTAGTAGAATGGTTGAACACAGTCCCAGGCCACGGTGTGGGCCCATAGGACAGTGGACCTCCTGATTATAGTGGATTCCGAACCACTCTGGAAACACAGTGAAGTCACACGATTAGTTCGGAGGTGACCAGGACAAGTCCTACCATGTTTCCCTACCGGCACTGTGCACACGACTAAGTTATCTGCATCTTTGAACCTGCTCTGATCCGCTGGATTCAACATGGTATGGCGGCCGGCCCACTAATATAGCAACGCAAAGGCTTCTCTACCAATGCTCTCTATGGCTTCACGACTTATATTGATCACACAAATTTAATATTAAGTAAGGATTCTCTCCAAAACTCCGATATGGAAGCGCCAAATTTCTAATCTCTTATAATGGGACTTCTAACTACGCCATGTCACGGATCAATTTAACAAAATTTCTCAAAAAGTCAAATTTTACAGGAAATATTGAGCATAGAGCTTGATGAGAAGTCATAAACTAGAAGAAATATTCCTCTACAATCTTATATATAAGATTCCCGAGCCCCTCATCACCGGATACAGTATACAGTGTCTCCAGAAATCCTGGAGTTTTCATCGATCCTCCTTTCCAAAAAGGATTCCATATTTTAATAAATATTTCTTTTGCATGGAAGTTTGAAATTCATGTTTTTTTTTTTTTAAATACGTAGACCAATATATTGTTTCTCACGCTTTCAAGTACTGTGGCTAAACGGTGCCAGACTATTTATAAAAAATGTAGAGTAGCATTTGTTCTACCTACTCTCATTTGGCTTTACGATCTATTGTATATATTTCATGTTAAATTTACTTTGTGCATAAAAAAATTCGGGTGCCCGATTATGGCGGCAACGTTTCCGGGGATATTTTTTAGGAAAGCCTAAGATAGGCTTTCGATGATAGGCATGTGATGTATGGGAAAGAAGCCACCTCGCAAGAAGGCCTACTCCTAAAGTCAAGAAAAAGTTTTCTCAGCCAAGTTACCGTGGAACCTCCAACCTGGTACCCACCCGCGCTCGTCAGCACCACCGGGATCCACTTTAAATGGAGAACGTGGGCGGTGCTGAACCAACTCCACTCCGGCGCAGCCCCTGGGAAAAACAATAGGGCGAGATGGGGACAGACAGACGAAAGCAACACCATGTGCTCGTGTGGTCAGAGTCGGGATATGGACCACTTGTTCCAGTGCAGCCTATGTCCGGTCCAATGCACGAGGGATGACCTATGGCAGGCCAACAGTGCTGCCTACGACTTCACCCGATTTTGGGATGTTCGCCTGGACACGAAAAAGTAAAAGTAAAGTAAGGAAAGCCTAATTTCTTAAATTTAACCTTGACTGATATTTCTGAGCGGAAAAAAAATCATTGAACTTACATTTTAGAGGAAACGTATTAGGCAGCTTCATGACTGCATAATTGACTTGAATTGAGTCCTTGGTCCTGCCAGCAGCCAGGCTTTTTTCGTCAGGAACCGTCTATTCGTCCCGGCGGCAGGGCCACCGCAAAAGCAGTCCCTGCCTGTCCGGACCATTGCACAAAAGAACTCATGAAGTAGGCCTATTCGCCGAGGACGACCTCCACTGATGCCTCTCATCCTCTTTGGTGATGGCGTATACAATGCTGAAACAACAAAAATTGTACTTGTGGAAAATTGTAGAAAATGCAACCAAACATCTATTGTAGGCAGATTTCATAAGACTGTATCCAATGTTGTGACGTATTGCAGCCTAGTTTTGTATTACAACTCAGTGGAAACCACCATAGGTATATAAATTATTGTCCTCTGTTGTACTGTTGGCTCGGCTCAAGAACCCATGTATATATTGCATGAAAGCCCAATGAGCTAATTTGTACAACTTTTAAAGAACGAATACAGCTACAGTAAGTAGTTCTCTGATGCTCTTCGCATTGTGCTGACTGGGTGATTCTGCTTTCATGGAATATTCATGGGAACCTGATCTGAGTCAAAAGTACGCTTTGGTTTTTAAATGCAACATATTAGAACATTATTATAAGTGAATTAGCAGCAGCAGTAAGCAACAGTGGTACAATATTGTATCCAATTTGAAGTCTGCTGTCTGCTGGTGAGTAACTAAAGTAGGCTATTTATTGCCTGCTAAGGCTACATTTTTATTTTTGGAAATTTACCAATTTTAACGTGTTGTTTATGCGTTAGCTCATTGGAAACAATTTGCAGTTGCCACAGTCAACCTGCATTATACTCTAACTTAAAGGATCGTAAGAGCATGCACTGTTTATTCTGTGCTTCGAACACACCCTTGAACAAAGTATATTTTGTGGGACTTACCATTTCTCTGTCTGGCCTCAGGTTGGGTTTGCACCTGTTACTCCAGGTGTGACTGCAATGGAATTGATTTGGGCGACTTCTAAATCAGCCTAGCCTGGTGACGTCGGATACATTGAAGTGGGTCCTGGGGGTGAACAAGCAATGTTGTGGGAACATGAAAACATTTTTGTCGCACATGTTGGAGACATCAGCGGACAAGTGCTTCTTGCTGGAATTTCCGACTTGCTTCCAAGTGAACAGTCAAAGCACTGATAGAGGTTGCCGAAAATCTGTAACAATAATGATGCTAAACACTTGCAGGTCTGATAGGGCCAGGGGTTGGCTAGTTTGTGAAACGGTTAATTAGTGGCTAGCCTACACTATGGGAACGAATGACACTCGGATTAAAGCGTGGCGAAAATGACACTATATTTCCTTATCTATGGAAAGGAATAACCGCAGGGACACAGTGTGGAAAAGTGACCAAAAAGAGGCGAACTGGGTTACAAGACGCCGAAGGCTGCTGTAAGGGCCACCAAACCGAAACGATTTCGACAAAGGAAACATGGAATCATTCTACCTGTAAATAACAAGCTTTTAAAATCCATTTTTTTAAATATTCATTGATGTTAATACCATAAAGGTATTCTGTAACGTAGCCTCTTTTACTCAACATTTTCTTGAGTTAAGCGGGTAAATAGGTAATTAGCCAATTCATAGGCTACATGTCAGCATAATTTGAACTGTGAAGTACAGTACAAAGCTTACTTGCAACTTACCGTTTTGGTAGGTGGGCAGGACTTGAAGGCCCTTTTGTCTGGTGGCCACTGGTCTTGGTTTCGTCATTGTGAGCGGTGATGATCTTGCCACTGCAGACCAGTCTTGTTAGTCTCACCACAGCGGGCGGTCATGCTTTGGCTATTGACGTTCGAACAATCGTGTGGGGAAGGCTTTGACACTGGCGTTCCCCCTACTAAATAAAATAACAAAGATTGTTTAATACCTAAACTCATACAAATAATTATAAGGGGATTACTGCATCCAGGTGTAAAAATCAAATTTCACATTTCTTTAGAAAAAAAAAATAAACTTATAGCTATTAGTATTGAAATACTATATAAGACGTTCTTCAACCTTTTTGTAGCAGCCCGTTCTACCAACGGTTGGAAAGTTTTCGGTTGGATTATTGGATGGCAATGGCGTCAGCATTCTGTACCGACTGTTACAAAGGAGGACGCCCCCCCCCTGTTCCAATGCATAGTGGTACCATCCAAAAATCCCATAACGAAACCTTTTTAAGCGTTGCGTTGGTGGGCTTTACACGGTCTAACAAACTTGACTTGAGCAGCATTTGGCCTATGGCGTAGTTGGGAATTTTAATCGAGAAAACAAAATAGGGAACTATACAAAAAAATTGTTCTTTACCTAGTCTATGCTGTTGGTATTTTTTTTATTTTTGCAATTGGTCACTAGCTCATACTGATGCTAAATATATGCAAGGTGAATCGCACCACCTCGTCCGTCCCTTTTTTGTTTCCATTATTATGGGGGATTTAGAAATGGGATAAAAACCTTGATTTCTAAGTAGGGGTCGGACTATCTTCTGGTGGCATTAGCCTTTTTTCGGGGAGCCAAAAACAGAAAAGGGGTGGTTTATTTAGGGGTAATACGGAAAGATCAAATATACCCTGTGCCAAGTTACAAATCAAATGAAAGTACTTTTGGAATGTCAAAAAGATGAATTTCAAACCACGCGTCTTCTTTAAGGTTGTGCCTTTCATTGGATATTTTAAATGGACCTGCGGTAAATTAATATATATTTTTTTAAATATTGCTTTTGTGAACCAGAACCTGACTTCTAAGAAAGGTAAACGTGCCAATTATCGTCAGATTTTTCAATTTCGTAAAAATAAGACCTGTGGCTCATCAAATGAAAGTCTTTAGAATATTAATTCATTTGACATAGCCTACCGTATATTAGCGTTGGTCTGCGCCTTAAGATTTGAGAGTAATTTTCTCAAATGTCCCCAGTTTTTTTCCAAGAGTAATTAACCGAGCTTGAGGCACAGCCTTATAATTAGTATGTCAAGTGATTTGCAATTTCAAGGGCTCTCGTATGAGGGCGTTGTCCAATACAAAAAAAATTTGAAATAAAAAATATTTAACTGCACCTGTTTTTTTTTTTATATTATTATTAAACATACAATTCAATGAATGTATCCGAATAACCTCTTCAATCGCCTCTGTCGGTAATACCTGTGTTGAGTTACGACGACGATTTCTTTAAATTAACATATTGTAATACGGTACTTTATTAGTTTAAAAAAAATTCTCTAGGTCTCATTGACAGTTTGGTTCAGGGCGTATAAAATAATAAAATTCTCAATTCTTTTACTGAGGAACCATCCAATCGACGCTTTTTAAGTTCAGGTACAAGGCTTTGGTTTTGAAGACAAAATTATGATGATATTTTTTTACAGATCAGCAAGTTTATGTGGATTATCTACGAAGTTATAAAAAAAAAAAATTTGAATCTTTCCACAACAACAACAAAATCAATTTTTGAGGGTTTTGAGACGAAAGAAAAATTATTGGCTAAACTATATGTACAAATAATTGAGGAGGCTGTTTACAAACATGGCCAACTCCAAGTTGTAGAATTTTTCAGGAGAGCGGATTTTCTGTTGAAAATTGCATTAAGTTTATAGCTAACCCTAGACATCTCAGCGCTTCTGTGCGCAATCTGGCTGCATTTGTCACTTTATTTTACAACGTGCAGATGGACATTAAAGTTTTCTGCACGGTTGGATCAAAACCCCATTTTGTGAAAAAATGGAGTTGGCCACGTTTGTAACCAAGCTCCTCAATTTTCTGCAGACTTCGGTAAGACTTAGGCTAATTGGCCCACTAATTATACCTCTGGCTGACCCCGACTGACTATTGGCGACTACTGAAGCCGTGCTGAGAGACTGCCAACAGTCACTCAAGCTACCAGCTATTTCTTTTACATCCCATAACCTGTAGCTATTATACCAACATTCTCCAATTTTTAAATCCAACGCGCAGTTTTGGTAACATTTTGCGAAATTCTTATCATAATTTGGACGTCCAGATAGAGATACACCGTATAGCTGCTCATTTATTAGCTTTTGGAAATTGCCATGGTGCTCTTATCTCATAAATTAAGAAAATGTCACTTATAATAGTATTCAGATCGGAAGGGGAGGTAACCCTTAGGATCCTAGCCTACTCAGACCTTTCGGTCCAAGCAGGGCTTGCGGGCTTTTTAGGGCCCTAAGCCTCCACCGTTAGCCGCAAGGCCCCACCGAACTCTCCGCACACAAGCCAATACCTGGCAAGTGCTTGGACTACGTTGCCCGCGGGAGCGCGACGAAGGACAAGGTGGACAGGCGCGTCTATTAACTCCTTAACGTTAACAGCTCCTTCGCTTAATGCCGGGCGCCTGGAATCCCCGAAGGTTTGACCAGATAAGAGAGTCATAGTTACTCCCGCTTGGCTTCTAACTCATTCAATTTTGATGTTGTCACTTCGAAATCTGGACCTTAAGGCGGTCATATTCAAAGATGGTGACCTACAAGGTAGACGTTTCAGATTACCGCAATTTTTTCCACTCTCACGCCCGATTTTCAACTCTTAAACTTTTTTATGACACATCTACAATACAGACTTAAGGCATTGAATATATTTTAAAAAGCTAACAGGTATTATTTGTTCAATGCATACGGCTACATTTATATTCTAAAGATGCACTGTAACGATAAGCCTGTAGGCAATAGTAGACGTGCCATAAAAAGAGGCAAAAACACAAAATTTGTTACATGTTAAATTCCAATGACACAGGAAGTGAACAAAACTCAGGAAATTGAAATAGATGTACAGTATATAGGCCCAACTACTGCATGTACCTGTATGTACAGTATATTCTGGGGTTCCAAATCCCTGAACTAAGTGGGCGTTTAAAATGGTGGCCACCCCTTGCCGATGTCATCTGTCTAGCGATGAAGCTGCTTCTTGACTTGTTGCAAGTTGCAACTTGCAAATTACGATTGGTTCGCATGGCCTATAGAACAGTAAGCTAAGGCGGGGATTCCACCGACCGGCTAGGGCTAAATACAAAAACGGTGACGTGGTAGCAGACATTCAAGACTTCGGCGGGGTTTCCACCGAGCTCGCATTGCAGAATGCAAATGACATTGACGGAAATGTTTGTTTTCCTCTATGCAATAGTTAAAATTGATGAATGATCATACAGTAAAATCACAAACAAACAAACTAAAATTAAAAAATGGCGTCATAGCACATGACTCATGGGATATGTTAAGTAAAAACATTTTAATAGATTTCTATAAAAAGAAAAATTCTAATTTCCGTCAAGGTCATTTGCACTCTGCAATGCGAGGTCGGAGGAAACCCCGCCTAAGTCTTGAATGTCTGCTACCACGTCACCGTTTTTGTATTTAGCCCTAGCCGGTCGGTGGAATCCCCGCCTTAGGGTTTGAGTTCGGAAACATTAGGCACAAGCTAAATCTTTGTGTTTTGGATCCTCAATACGTGCAGAATGAATTTTCAAAACTACCTTATAATCCCATTTACGCTGATTTTTTTTAAAGGGGTAAATGTCCCCCAAAACGGGGGTATATTCAGTTTTGAATTTTTAGTGGGGTAATTATTCACCTCACGGCAAAAAATATAATGCTCAAAAAGATTTCCAATACCTTCAAAACGAGTACGATATGAAAAGGGCAAAACCAGGGGTGCTGAAATTTTTCAAAATTTTGGAGTTTTTCAAATTTTCTAATTAATTTAAATTTCTGTAATTGCAAAGGCTTTCACGGCCGGAGTCGTATGAAGAACCAGCAGAATCCAGGCTGATGGGCCGTGATCGATAAGAAAGTGAACTTCCAAACATCAGCAGTCGACATATTCGGTGTACTCAGTGCCACTGAAGATGTCGACCACAGATGGACTTGAAAGTTTACTTTCATATCGACAACAGCCCATCAGCCAGGATTCTACTGGTTCTTCAATGGAAATTTCTATCATCATAAACTATAATGTACGAGGCATGTTGTTTATTTTGTATTTAGTCTCAGGCGTATACGGGGGGGGGGGGGGGGGAGACAGTGGTGAGCTATTTTATTGATAATTAATTAATTTGTCAAAAAATGTCAAACCAATGAGCAAATAGTCGGTCAACCCCTCTATCTGGTTACAGGTACGAATAATAAATTACTTTTTTGGGATTAGGTGTCTGGAAATGAGTCGGATTCATTGCAAGCTCAGAACTGTGTCTAATAAGCATCTAATCTAATACCGATCTAGAATACGCAATGCCATCGATTAATTCAGGGATTTGGGAAAGGGGATATCCTAGGCTGTTGCCCGAGGGTGGCCCAGGGCCAAATTTGTAATTTTACAAAACCGCAATGCAACGCTCGGATGTGTTAATTTATGTTCTGTTATCTATAGCTACTTAAGAGTCAAAGACTCAAAATTCGCCCAGAATTTTTTTCTCTCTTACTTCTTCTCTTCACCCTACTTAGTGCTCGCAACTTAAATTAATAAAAAAGACACCAAGACAATTAACAAAACAGATCACACCTGTATTCACATCAACACTTCAACAGATAAATTACATATAAATAATAAATTAGAATAAATTAGGCGGGGGTTTTCCGTTAGTGGATGCAGTCGGTTACTTAGTGTACTCGCCATAGGCCAAGTTGTGAGGGTCGGAGGCGTGACGCCTCTGCCAGCCGCCACCGCCACCTCCACTGCCGCTGCTGGAGTGCTCTGCTGTCGCGTAGACGACCTGCGAAAATACAATAAATAAATTATAAACGATTTATTTCAGTTTTGTATGGACTTATAGTGCGATTCATTGAACCAACGACACCAACGGTTTTCGGAAAATATTGTTACTGTTTTCGAATGAATTTCTAGCCGCTAAGAAACTGGTATACGTCCTCAGTGTTAATCTACACCGACTATATGTGACAATGGACAAGCTGAGACATGCTTCCATACAAAATTTAACAGACGTGTGTCTTAACCAAGCTATAGACTATAGCTAAAGGTAGAATCAATTTTTATTTTTTTAACTTATAAAATATTTGTATTTGTTTTCGTTGGTAATACTATAGTAGTAGTAGTAGTGTTCGACGGGTTAATAACGACTTAGGCCTCATATTTGGGCCCATAGAGCGACCCCGACGTCACTGTCCTACGCCAGCCCATAGGACAGTGGACCTCCTGATTATAGTGGATTCCGAACCACTTGGGAAACACAGTGAAGTCACACGATTAGTTCGAAGGTGACCAGGACAAGTCCTACCATGCTTCCCTACCGGCACTGTGCACACTACCAAGTTATCTGCATCTTTGAACCTGCTCTGGTCCGCTGGATTCAACTTGGTATGGCGGCCGCCTTGGTAATACTATAAGTAGCAATATATAAAATTACAGTATTATTTGGCATATGATTCTGTCATGAAATCGACATTAGCGGAGATTACAGCCTCCTCAAGACATTATATCCTAATTTTAATTTGATTTTACCTTGACCCAAACTACAGAGTTCAAGGCACAAGAGTACAGGGTTCAGAGTTAGTTTCGAGTTTAAATAGCTTGTAAACATAGGTACATTGTCATTTCTTTTTTGTAGGTTGGACGCCCCAAAACCTGTCATGTTTGTAACTTAATTGAAAATGTGCAGGCGTACCTCTTTTCCATGAATACTAGCATTGTCAAAATTACACGATCCGATGTTCTTATGGTTTCTATGATAAATAGCACCTAGAGCAACAGCATGGTGCACTAAACTCCAAACCGCAAAAAATGTCACTTGCATCCCTTAATTCCTAGGCGCTTCAATTGTAATTAATGTATTTGGTATTAATTTAGGATTACTTATCAATAAACTTCTATGCTAGTTAGCTACCCTTCTAAGCCTCGTTAAACATCCAGACACCAAAAGGGCTAAGAGTCTGCTGGAATTTGATAGAACACGCGTGTTTCGGGTGCTATCCCAGCTCAGTGATCACGGGAATTTCAGACACCACCTCGCCCGGATTGGTGTGCAAATGGACAATCTGTGCGGATATTGGGCGATGGAGGCCGAAAGTGGATGCCCCAGACTTGAGCATCTAGTGTGCACTGTTGTTATTGACGGTTTAGCTCTAGTAGTCCAACCTGCTCCTGTAGCGAGATTCGCAGAAGCAATAGAACTCAACTAGTGCGACTGGGGGACCAATGGGCCCAAATCATGGCCTAGGTCCCGACTTCAAGTACATACATACCCTTCCAAGCCTCATTAAACATCCAGACACCAAAAAAGGCTAAGACTCTGCTGGAATTGGATAGATCACGCGTGTTTCGGGTGCAATCCCTGCTCAGCGGTCACGGGAATTTCATGCACCACCTCGCCCGGATTGGTGTGCAAATGGACAATCTGTGCCGATATTGGGCGATGGAGGCCGAAAGTGGATGCCCCAGACTTGAGCATCTAGTGCGCACTGTTGCTATTGTCGGTTTAGCTCCAGTAGTCCAACCTGCAGCCATAGCGAGATTTGCAGAAGCAATAGAACTCGACTAGTGCGACTGGGGGACCAATGGGCCCAAATCATGGCCTGGGTCCCGAATTCAAGTTCATACATACCCTTCTAAGCTCATGCTAGGCTTACAGCTAAGCTAAACATACTGCATCATACCTGTGGATGTGATTCTCCTCCACCTCCTCCGCCGGACAACTTCTTGAGCCCGATGATAGTAGCCAGAACCAGGGCGATTTTACCGATGATGAGAGCTTTTCCGGCAATCATCGCAATTTTGCCCATGGCCATTTTCATCATCATGCCCATCATCATCATTCCCATCATCATCATGCCTTTGTTCTTGCCACCTCCAAGTCCGCCCTTCTTGCGACCTGTCAATTAAAACAGATGTTAAATCTCAGATGGTGGTGCTACCACTGAAACAGCTGGTAGTTTTTATGTATTTGCATAATTGTGTGCTAAATCTATGTATTTTTTTAAAATCAATTTTTATACCGTTAGTTAGTTAGGCCCTAGTTAGTAATTTTTAAAGGACTTTACATGAACCCAGGACTACTTCTAATGGCCCATAGGTCCCTTGTCCAATGCCAACGACCCAATAGATTTCGGAATTTATTTGTATTGTTTCCGTATGAATTTTTGGCCATTGGCAAACTGATATACATCTTCGGTGTCAACCTACATCGACTACAAGTGATAATGGACAAGCTGACACAAGTTTACCATTCACGCAATGAAACAGGTGAAAGCATGGCTTTACCAAGTACAAATACGAGTCTAATCTTATACCGTTAAAATTTAACATTTAATGTTTAGTAACTTTAATATTTCCCAGCTCCAACCCAGGGACGGATCGAGCCCATTTGGGGTGGGGGGGGGAGTTTTGGGTTTTTGTGGGTTAAAATATAACAAGCATAGGCCTATGTCAATTAAATTAGAGCGTAATATATTGAATTGCAATAGATTTAATGGATTTACTAAATTTGGGGGGCACCTATCCCCCCCCCCGCCCCTCTTGCCTTTCGATTGACTTTGTTACTGTCTAGTATAACCCCCTTGAAACACCTCTTGCATTTCGCCAATACATTAATTTTAATATAAACCTACGCCTACATTTTCAACCGAATTAAAAAAACTTCTCAATACATTTTTATTGGAACTAGGGTACTAGTGGCTTTTTTATTCTACCTACCTTCGAAGTCCGATGAGAACTGCAGGGTTCTTGTACTGACGAGATTCTTCAGCATTGTCCACATGATCTCGTCCAACTTCTCACTACGCTTATCCAAACTGCGCGGAAGACTGGCTTCCAGTTCTTTTTCATTTGTAAATGATTCTAAAAGTTAAAAAAAAATACATTAACTAAATACAAATTTTAAATGATTGATGATGAAAAGATTAGATTGATGTTGCTGATGATCAAAATTGTTAATACAAAATTTCGCTGCTAAGTCGGCTATTCCACTTGTCAATATTCATTTGTGCATCAATAATTGATGAGATTTTTGTTTTAAGGAGACTATTTTATAGATATTTGACATATCTATTATAAATTAAGTTATAATATGGCAGAGACTTATTATTGATTCATAAATGACGGAATATTGGCAAGTGGAATAGCCGCCTAACTACCTCCTACCGTATTGCTGATTTCCACCGTACCCTGCTCACAAAAACAAGCTGCTGGTCTTCAATAAGGTAGGAGCCATCCGATGCTAGTTTCAAATCTCCTTTTACTCCCTTTACACCATAAAGCATTATGGCTTTAGCCATGCTATAGCCACAGCTCGTATGTAAATGGCAAGGTGGTAGCGCGCTTGTACTTGTGCGAGTCTCTACACACCTTGCGATCGGAGACTTTTCGTAACTCGACACAATTACCTATTTGGTTACTTAGTGAGGCGATTGAAGAGGCTAATCAGACACATTTATTGAATTGTTTGTATGTGATTAACGTTTAAAAGAAATACAGTGCGGAACTGCATTCTAAAGTTATATTACCATTGATGAATTCATTGCAGGTTACAACTTTTTAACCATAATGTTGTTGTAGTTGTTGTTGTTTCCAACGCCTGCTTTCAGCATTTCTGCTTTAAGCAACCCTGTCAGTGAGTCTGTTTGTTAACTTGAGGCACCCTGAGGGCAGGCTCCTTCCCCTCGGGGTAAAGGGGAGTTGACTGACAGGGTGGACCTCCTGATTATAGTGGATTCCGAACCGCTTGGGGAGCATGGCAAAGTCACACGATCAAATCGGAGGTGACCAGGACTCGACACGCACGTAGGACTGACTGGTATAGTCTTAACGTGTTATCATGTCCCACCATGTTCCCCTGCCAACACTGTGCACACTACCAAGTTACCCAGTTAGAAACATGCTCTGCTCTCGTGGAGTCAACATGGTAAGGCGGTTGGCATAACCATAACGTAATACTATACAATGTATAGCACATCAGGACTCAATAATTAAATGTCCAATATACCATCAGTTATCAGCAAAATTACAGGTACAATAACGATCTGATTAAAATCACGAATTCAACTTCATTATATAGTTCTTCTAACCACCACTGGAAATTAGTGTAAGTTCTTTGTCTTACACTGGCCAGATTCTTTTACACTAAAAGGTTTCATTGTAATAATTATCGTCATTTTCATTGATATTATAACAACAAAACTATAAAATACCTATTAATTAATCCTTCACGGAACAATAATTTGCCGTGACTTGGTCTCGTCTATCCAGATAGTTTCATGATCATTGGCACTTCAAATGAGTTTGAAGAATAACCGGTCGAAAGTACGATATAATAGTACCACCATGACAGATTCAAATATTGAGGGTCTGATCTAAACCAATCATCGTCTCATTTTACTGTATTATCGTTATTTTCTAGCTGAATTTCATTTCTATTCTTTGAAGTAAATTCCGCGAATTCAGAAAATAGCTAGCGTATTTGGATTTCATTAATTTAAAAATTAACTTTCCGTACTGTAGCCTCTGCAGTGTCGTTTAATGATGAATAGTGGAGAAAATATATTCATAGTGGAGGGTGTTAAGATGGCTGTAAAACTATCAATGGTACATAATCTACCGTATTTAATTTGTCTCGCCATCAGAGAGTATATGCCATTATTGATTATGGTTGTATGTACGATCACGGAGCACGTGCAGCTTCATGCTATGCTTATGAGATGGGAAATAGTGAAAAGGTCAACCTGAAATACGATTCAATTCCTACAAACCATTCCAAAAATTGTTGTGAAATTGAAGACATAAAACAACCTATAGTGCGGTACAAAATACGGTAATAGGGTGCCTACTTTTTGTACTAATAATTTATCACAACTACTGCACTGTAACTGTGGACAAGACAAAAAGAGATCAAAACGTGGTAGATGGTTACATTTTTTGACTATTGCTGCTTTGGATGCTTTGGTCATCATGGACGTAGCCAGAAATGTTTTCCGGGTAACCTCAATATACTTAAAACTCCATTCTATCTCGTGTACACTGTGGACTCCCCCTCCCCTCTCCCCTCTGATTACGGCCTTGTCCGTGATTCATGATTGTTAAGTTAGTTTGGTTGTTTGGCACTAGAAATGTTTTTTTTTTTTAAGTGGGGTCTTAAATTACGACCTTCTGATTCTTTCTCTACTTCTGAAAAAGGAACTTGAATACGCTGAGCCATTTTTTGATTAAACATTTGCTTAAAAACGTTGCCAATAGCATATGTATACTGTGAGTTGGATTTTGAAGTTGAATTAGTCGTCATACTTTTATGGTGACTTGCTGAATTAAATTTGAAAGGAATCTTAGCCGCATAAATACCTACAGAATACAATCTAAAGATTACAGTAGCAAGTATCATCAACGTTAGTCTCCAAATTTTATTTTATCATAGTCTTCAAGAATTGTAAGGAATAGGCCTGCTGGTAGAGAACGAGGCTCGACATAATAGAAAAAAATCCGGTAAAAATAAAAAAATGGGGTAAACGCAACTGGCGGGTATGTTGCTGACCATAACATCTGAAATGGAGCAGTGGTCAAGAGAGTGGATCATGCAAGCATCATCTATTGGGTGGGTTGCCGTACCCCAGCGTTTATTAAGAGATGCAGGGTGTACCAAAACCACACACCCTGCCAAACTTAATAGAGGACAAGCATGGGCCGGTCCCGGCAACGTTAAGCTTTCTAATCAAGACCGGAGTCATGTCACACCTGTAGACAAGCTTAAGAAAACCATTCTAAACCACAACTACCAATAGTAACCAAATTAGCCATCACTTCCGGACACACACACACCGACCGGCGGAAATACTCGAAAGAGAAAAAAATAAAATAAAAAATAAAAAAATAAGAGATGATTAATTTTTGAACTCCATTTGCCTACAGGAGCGAAAGCATGAGTAAGACTTCCCTTTTCAGAGCAGCAGTCTCCAAGGCACAAATTGCCATGATGATCGTCAATATTCCATAGAAGAAGCATTAAAAGAAGAAGCCCACCAAAACCATTACAGCAAAACCTATTATACTGCATACCTGTTTGATTAATTTCTTCATTCGCATCGGCTGAAGAGTCTCTGGCGATGGCTACGCTGTCTGTGATGGGAATAGCTTCAGGGGACCGCAGGAGTCTGCCTAGGAAGTTGACGGCCTTCATTTTGAAGCATATGGTCACATCTTCTTGCCTACTGCAGTCCTAAAATAGAAGAAAAAGATGGCTTAGTGTATGAACAAAATGAAGCACCCGTAGTAAAGAATGATAGCTGCTTTACTTAATGGCCGTGGGCCATTCCGAGTTCACATGAACAGACTCAACCGGCAGAGGGACACTAAGAGCAGATGGTGTCTTCAGTATAGGATAAGACAACGGGGCACATACTTTGTGGATGCCCTTCATTCAGAAAACTGAGGTATAAGCACCTTGAATGCTTCTCTTTTTCAATCCTGACTCATTTAAGGAACTTCTCTTTTGGTGGATAGTTCCAATTAAGTTGTAAGTTAACTTATAAATGTTAGTACTAATACACTATGTACTCCATTGTACTTGTTCCAGTTATTCAATGAAATGAAATGAAACTACAATATAATTATAATAATAATAATAATAATAAAAATAATAATGGTCAGGTGAGGCGCGTTTATAATTTTATCATTTAGATCTAATAATTGAATTCTTAACTAACGTAACTACATTAGTGCAAAGAAATAAGAAATGTTTCTTTGCAAATTTGAATTTTTTTTTAGTTTTTATTAGTAACTGTCTTAGCAAAACACTAGTAGGACCCAATCAGTCTGCTTCATTCAACCTTTTCCGTTGAAGCCTTTTACTTCCAAGTAATTTTAAATTGTGTATTCAACCTTCATTTAAGATATAAATGTTAATAATATATTCTACATCCAGAATATTATGCAGTATGCGCATCCAGGCTCCAGATAAAGTGTGCACTTATTGCAACAGAGAAAAAATACAGAGAAAGCAGACATAATGTAGCAATGTGTCTATGTTTATTACTTACTTTGAATGTTGAGTACCTCACTAAAAATGATTTGGAAGCAATAGGGCTTGAAAGTAAAGGTAGAAGCTGATCTGATTTTGCTGTGTATGGATAGGATACTACAGAAGGACAAGGTACAGGAACAGCGATCCCAAAACAAGACAAATTTGATAAAATACCGGATGAGATCCTGGTTGAAAACCCTACGGCAGTGGTTTGGCAAGAGTGTGACTTCCCTCAGAAGAGCAACAGTCTCCAAGGCCATGATGATCGCCAACCTTTGCTGGAAGAGGCATATACAGAAGAATGACCCGAAATTTAGTAGTGCACGTGACCAATTTCTGTCTGTGTTGGCGGCTGACCCCAAACTGTAGCGAAACCAATTATTCCCACCTTCTATCTCCAGCATCTCCAGCAATCCAATGAAATTGCATTCGCGGTGGAACATTTGACCTTTTCAACTCTGACCAATGAGGACCAGCAAAATCATCGAATTATCCTCACTTACAATGCAGCGCTTTCTTTCGGACCATAAGTAGTGAAAGTCAAATGATTAAGTATACGACAACTGTGATGTGCAAAAATTTGTTAGGCACTGACATACCTGACTAGCGCATTGCCAGTACAGTCTGGTCACCCCTATAGCTATACCAGATACTACATGTTTTGTTTGTCTAAATTAGTTAAATTTATCACTCATTATCTGCAGTCTTTCTTATTACACAAGTTATCAAATCTTGATCGATTGGTGGTGAAAGGATTTGCTGCCAAATTCTTTCCGTTGCCCAGGGTAAACCCGATTGTTATAGTCTGTGCCTCTCTGGTTTGAATAGTAGCAGGCTTCGGAGAGACTCCATTCATGCACCCTTGTTGCATTGACGTGGCCATAAATATTGGTCGTTTAAATTTTTAATAGCTTGGACGCGAAAAAGTAAAAACAAAAATATATAGCCAACTCATCATGAGTCCCCAGTATCCCCAGTATAAAGAATTATAAGAATCTCATGTTATTTTGTCACTTATGTCAAAGGGGCACAAGAACAAAGAGAACTGGGCTGGAATAATATATCCAGACATTTTTTTGAGTTCAGTGAATGATATCATCTGGGGGCAACACTACGTTGACTGCTGTTATGGACGTTAGGAAATTATATTCCACATCGACCACGGTGCACCAGCCTGGTTCTTTGGTCTGTCTGTTCATCGGTCTGTCCATGTGGACCCGGTCACCACGAAGACAGGGCTGGGATAAACTGTTTGGCCAACTACCAAATCAGTCTAGTCATAGTGATTGTCTAGTACTCAGACAAGCTAGCTTCAAGCCCATATAAATAACCTACTACAGTAAATTGTGTGGTGATCCCAACGCGCCTTTTTGGCTTTGTGGCACCGGTTCAGTAAAATTTGTTATGTTTTTTTGATAAATACACGCATTATTATTATAAAGTGGATTTTTTTAAAGTGCCAAGCGCGAAGCACTGAGCTGTTCCTATTGGCAGAACAAGGTGCGAGAACATTATATTTAGGTTCATTATCAATTGCCAATCACACATCGCATGATATCATATATTCATTATTATCGATAGGTACTCAACAGTCAAAGCCAATCACGGTATCAGCTAAGTATTATAAATACCCATAATCCCCTGCTCCCCAAATGGAATGATCAAAACAATAAAAAGGAAAAAAAACTCCCACTAAATTTCAGAAGAGCAAATTATTACGAACCTACAAGTAGGCATGAGATCTTATTAAAAAAGAAGAGAAACAGACATTAGACGCTCCAGTTCTCACAAATATAATAACATATTCCACACTCTATGGAATGGTTGGCTGCCCGTACCGTGCTAAGTGCCCCCTATGTTCCCCACAGAAGAAACTTTCTCGCGTTTATCATGTTTTTGTCTTGCTAATAATTTTTAGCCTGTAATCAATTCAAGGCCGCAAACTTCGTTTCGATGGTGTTGGCGGATTTAAGTACTTTTCTGCCGGATCACACCGGATCTGCCGGAGCGCACCCAAAAACTGAGCCTATACAGTCATTATTATTAAAGACCTTTATATGGCCTACTATAGGCCCACTTGTAGTGTGACATTAGACCTTTCCCTGCTAATGGCCCCATCGGTTTTCGAGCATTATTGATGTTGTACATCCGAATGAATTCCTTGTCATTGGCAAACTGGTTCACTCCTCGATATCAACCCACAATGACTCCAAGTTCCAATGGGCAAGCACAGACATGGTTACCATTGACATTGTAACAGGCGTAAGGCGGGTATTCCACATACGACAATCGTCAATGAAAAATTGAAAAATGACGGTTTAGCAGATATTAAAGACATACTAAAAATTCTGCTACCACGTCAATTTACGTCATTGTTACGTCATTTTTCAATTTTTCATTGACGATTGACGTATGTGGAATACCCGCCTTAGCTCGACGTAATCAAGATTTTTCGATAAAAAAAGATTAATCATTTACAAATTATTTAATGAATGTATCCGATTGACCTCTTCAGTCGCCTCAATGAGTAAATTAATACTCGTCACTACGACACGTTTCCGATCGCATGGCATGTGGAGACTCACACAAGTAAAAGCACGCTACCACCTTGCCACCGAAGTCGATAAGTCGGCTATGGAAACGAGTCGAACCTATGTATACATACGTAGGTAATTTTTTTGTATTAATGTATTTATTTCACATTTAACCATGTAATGTAATGATAATTCCGAGTTTATAGAATTCAAAACTAACCGTTAATGACTTTTCTATACAATAAATTATTTTTTTCCGACGCATTCTTCAATATTATACACTTTCAATCCAGAAGAAATGTGGGGGGAGTAACTTTTAGAGGGTAGAATGGATAATGCCAGGCAAAATGACATATGCATGGAAAAAGTTATTAAAGCGGTGACACCAGTCAGACTGCTAAAAGCATGCCAAATTCTAATCCCATCTTCCATTTTCTAAATAAAACTACGAGAACCTATATATTACCTGATTACCTGATGTCAATGACTCCTTTTTAAACTTGCCAAATTAGCCGATTTGGCTCAAACAAAATTAATACCGCTATTCAATTAGAGAGCAGGTTCTACACTTAACTTACGCGCGGAATATAGGCTACGTACTATTAGAAGAGCTGTTTTGGCAAACAATTATTGTTTTTTTTTAGCACAAGGGAAGTTCTCTTATACTATAGCTGTTATTTTATAAAGAATCATGCACTGTTTTGAAATATCTAATTTCTGGATCCTATTTAACGCAAAAAATTACGTTAGGTACCTAAACTCTCAATTTAAAATTATAACCCGCACTCCAAATAATATGTTTTTTGGTGTACTTACATTGAGCAATTTAGCCATAAGTCGTAAACTGCCATCTCCCTCTTCTTGTTTTGTTGCTTCTTGACTGTGAACGAGTGCTACAGCTAGAAGAATAACTCCTATCCTTTTGATCATTGTGAAAATTTGACTAGATTTCTCTGAAAAAAAGAAAATGAAAATTCATTCCAGTAAGTACCCCAATCTACGCCGGTATTTCGAAGACTACACAATATCATCATAAACTGCTGTTAGACCACCAATTGAAACTAATGAAACAGTTTGTCTATTCAAAAAATATTATATGCACCTTTTATTAAAATTGAACAATTTTGTTCTTTTCAATAGCTGGTCAAACGGTAGGTAATTAATTTCGTTCAGATACTGTAATTCAGAATTCCCACGCTGCGCATCCAATTACTGCGCGTATGAAAATCAATACAATGATAGGTAGGTACTTGTCGGAGAAATCTATTCCTAGTCCAATAGTCTTAGTGTCATCCACGTTTATGCATAATCATACTGTTTTATACAAAAATAAATTAATAAACCACACGCATGCATGTTTAATTAGTTTAGTAATAATTCTGTATGGTATGGCAAAAGAGTCTATATTTCTGAATAAATAAATAAATATTAACGTGTTCTATTACCAAGCCAACACAGCGGAGTCAGGACTATGAAGACCTCTCCTACACTCACCTAGAAAGCCCCGGGACTACTTATCTTGCTTTACATGCCCTTTTGTAATGTAAAATGTAGCAAGTATGGGGCCCGTACCAACAACCTCTTGGTTGACCTTTCTTCTTACTTGCCTTTTTTTAATATTGATCAAGTCAAATGTACAAAAGTACAAATGGTAGATTTTATATACTAGTACAGTACAATAGAACGTCAATGCCAGATAGTTTAGTAAATTATTAATAATAATGTTTTGAAGAACTTTTTATGGACCCTACTTTTAGTGGCCCATAGGTCACTTGTCCAATCCCAATGACCCCATTATTTTTGGCCATTGGCAAACTGGTTTACGTCTGTGATGTCAACCTACACCGGCTACAAGCGATAAAGGACAAGCTGAGGCAAGCTTACCATTCACGCAATGAAACAGGCGAAAGCATGACTTTATCAAGTACAGATACGAGTCATGCCAGTCAGTTTAAGAATCTTAATAATGTTATTTAATATTAATTAAAATAAGTAGCATAAGTAACAGTAGTTAGGAAATAAACTGTATTGCATTATATTGTGAGAAACCTGAATTAAACCAAGTTTTCTGAACTAGTGATCTTGCATCTTATTTTGCAGCCTAGCTAGGTGGCACCGGGGCACAAGTTGAATGCTATCAACAATACGTGTATTTATTGTTAATAAATGAAAATTCACGAAATTTACCCTCCGAGACTCCTTTAATTTAATTTCCCAATATATTTAATAATTCTCCAGGTAAAATTTGATAAATAAAAATAGAGTAAGATATTTTTATCAACCCATGAAAAATTAAATCATACTTGCTGACAATAGTGTTGATATTTATGGCTTTTTTGCATGATGGATTAATAATACTTAAATATTCCTACGTCATTTACTCCCACTTGGAAGAAATTCTTTAAAAAAAAAGCCTTAAACTTCATTTTAGCCTATTAAAAAATTTCAGTGCAAGTTATTTATTATTGGTGTCGGCTGAAATATTGTAAAATTTCCCTAAAATATTGCTCTTTCTCTCTTCGAATGAAGAGATAAAACACTAGTTGCATGCCACTTATTTCTCCATATTCATATTTTCAAAATAAGTCATGAACTTACTTGTATTATGAGTATCCAATGCTGTGCTGTTGTTGTGCACTTGCTCACAGTTAATTAAATAATAAATAAGAATGTCCGTGTCAAAAGCATTTATACTAGTGCATTCGCGAGCCGACTGCCACCATCTCCACTGCATGTGCAGTCGAAGTGGGACCACGACGGTTCGTCGCCGTTACACTGTTATGACAGCCGGCGCTAGGGCAGTTGGTAGAGAAGACACTGTACCTAGGGACGTCCCATTCCATTTGAGTAATGAGAAAGAAAGAAAGAAGAAGAATGAAAATTTTCATATTTTCCCATCAGAATCAAGAACCTGTAAGTGGTAACACAATGCCCCAGCCATGGACGGATACAGCCCCCCCCCCCAAATTTGGTAAACCTATTGCAAATAAATTTATTACGCCCTGATTTAAGGCCAAACCGGAGGGGGTCACGTGACTGGCCTGGAAAAGACTTTGCAGGGGGTTCCTAATACACGTTTTAAACCGCAGGGGCATAGTAATAATCTATAGAAGGGACAAGTATACGCGTAGACATGCTTACGCCATGCAATAGTACAAAAATTACTATTACTATAGGTCTCAAATTCGTGCATGAAGCATTTAAAAACATACCTCTTAGAACATTTTTACGTGCCCCACAGGGAAGAGAACCTCCAACTTTTGTCATTACATGCTTACAATTGACAATATGAACACTTAATTTGACAGTAAAGCGCCAGTAATATGTAAAACTGCAATTATTTGAAATAGTAAAACGTGAAATACAGAACCGGTACGCGACGCGGGGCTTTGTTTATAAAATGGATATTTAACCATCCCGTGGCTACAGACCGTTATCAATATGGCTGCTACGTGTAGCCTGCATAAGATAAGTACGCAATTCGGCGGGGAAATAGCCTGAACAAGCTAACTACTAAACTAAAGAGTTTTTGACCGGGTCCAGGTATCCGCTTTGCTATGCTGCAGTATGTAAGACTTCGATATTTTTTTCGTTGGTACTTATCTCTGATGCTCAACGTTCAAGATCAAAAGTCTCCGGTTTGACCTTAATCGATCCTACACATGTTTTCCTATTTTGACCCTCAACTATCCCCCCCCCCCCCAATGGGCTGGATCCATCCCTGGCCCCAGCAAGGCATACATCATGGGTTCGAATCCCGCCAAGTCTAAATTGTACTTGATTATCTAATTTCTCTGTGTATTATTTAATGCTTTCAATTATTTTCCACCATCGATACCGCATATGAACCTCAAGTAGGGCTACCATAATTTCAAAATGGAAAACCGGACGGTATGGAGCCCAGGGGGAGCTCGAAGACCCGGTGGCAAAATGTTTGTCGTGAAGGTTTAAAATGGTAGATTTTTAGCCATTAGCTGTGCATTTCAGCAGGGACACCATACATAGACCCTAAGGCATACAGAACACATTTAAACATTTATTTTTTAAACTTTGGAACCTAGAACACGGTATTGAAACTATGCTGAAATCTCAAGTAGAAAGGTATAGTCCACGCAAAATGAGAAAAGTATGGACATGGAATGTTTTGATCCTGTCCAACACTGTAAAAATATTCCTTGCACCATTTTGGGTTACCTTTTTGCATTGGGTGCAAGGAATAACAAAAATTGTGCAAAGAATATTTTTACAGTGTTGCACAGGATCAAAACATTCCATGTCCATACTTTTCTCATTTTGCGTACTATTTTTATTATTTTACATATTACAACAGGACAAGGACATTGCCCCTTAAATGTAATACATATAGTCTAATACATATATAATCTCAGTCAATAGGATAAATAAATATATAAAATAATTACTTATAAATTCAGCACAGTTAAGAAATAAATAAAATATGAATAAATAGTAAGCATACGGTTAACTACTCAGGTGTTGTAACAAGCAGTGCGGATAAGACGTTTGTATGAGTATAAACTATTTCGATTGATGTCAAATGATTACAATACAATACAATATATATTTCCTTTGTATTATACAATACATGTAAAGTATAAAATAAAATCGTCAGAGTATCGTCAAAATCAGGTAGTTCTGTCATTGTCATTGTGCTAGTGCCTCAGTGACAGTGTAGAAAGCTTTCTCTAAGAGATGGTTTCTAAGCAATTTAGGGAAGTTAGAAGCGTTTCTCGCCGCTCTCAGTTCAATAGGGAGTTTTCTAAGGTAGGCGAAACCTTGTAGTATAGGATCCAGTCGCTCACACTTGGCTGTGCGTGGCGCTGGCCTTACAAGGTCTCGCCGTTGTCTCGTGTTGTAGGTGTGAGTGTCCCCGTTTTGTTTAAATGTCCTCCACACCTCAGTCTTTAAGATATGTACGATGCAGATTGTAGAGACTAGGCAGGTAGACAGGTATAGAAGAAAAACAAAACTTCATTAATATTCTGATTTCCTCTTAAATGTTTTATTGACGTATTAACTTGGGTAATTGTGATATTGAACAAATATTCTTTAGGTCGAGTGTGCTAATTTTTTAGTGTGCGAACAAAATAATATAAAATGATATTTACTAGAAACAAATACTTCGCATACAAACACATCAATGTATCCGTTTAACCTCATCTGTTGCCTCTGTAGGTTATAACTGGGCTAAGTTACGAAAAGTCTCCGATCGTATGATGTGTAGAGACCATGGAGCTAATAAAACTGTGTCTACTATTACTATGCCTATGGTAGAGACTCGCACAAATACCTACGAACAAGCTACCACTATGCCGTTATACCATTATACCTTTTGATGGCATGTGTTTTAAAGTTTTTCCTACTTTACTTTACTTTATCTAATGCCAGCTCTTAGCATCTCTGCCATTCGCCTCCCAGTAAAGACGCATACGGTTTCTCTCCTGGTAATTGGACTGCGCAATCCTGTACCAGCAGGCCTATCATGGCGGTTTTAATACTGGGGTTAATACTATACTCGAAAGAGTTCACCTCAGGGTCAATATCAAGAATACACGATCGAAAACTTTGTTTGTTGCCAACTCTACTTGTAAGTCACCGCTTGTTAGGATCATTGGGGTTATAAACAAACTCAATGTTCCTGATCCATTTGCACTGAGCCTACCATACTTCAAGACAGCTATCTCGGGCATTATAAGCAGGCACGTAGGGTGAATTTTTGATTTATAGGTATGTAGTTTTAGTTCTTAGTCATTTACTTATTATTTTTTTTTTTTAAAGCCTTTGTGTGTATTTTTTGGTTGCGTGTACTGTACCATGTAAGTGTCATCGTTGTGGACCTGATCTGTTGATGGCTCAAATATAAACTATTATTAATATTATTATTAATATAATAACAAGTCAAGTGATGGTATTAATTCAATTGTGTAAAATAATTGAGCTGCAAATTTTAAAAAAAAAAAAATTAATTTTTGATGTTGGTAATCGTCTCAAATGTGTTAAGCGCGGAAAATTCAGTGTACATTTAAACAATAATTTGAATTACGTAATACCACCAGGTGATATGGTATTATATTAACCCCGGCATTGATAATCACCATGATCGGGTTGTTGGATGTAGACCCTTCGATCAAAATTTTTCCTCATTACGTTAATATTGTGAAATGTAGCCTATGTAATGCCTATATGCTAGGTGCTAAAGGTTGTTATTATATTTAATTTATTTCTTGCTTCGGTTAGAGGGTATCACATTCGCAATGTGGTGAATGAATGGGGTACCAATAAAACCAATAAACCAATAAAAGCATCAAATTTAGTCGGTGTTAAAAAAATTAATCCAAAGATAAAATTTTCCATCTATATTCTGTAAGATGGCTCTCAAAAATATTTAAATTGAGTTTTAGCCTAATACCTATGGCGTCTATGAAAGATACAAGCTAAGTTGGTACCTAAAGATGAGATAATGAGTTTGTCTATTCCTCGAGGTCCGGCAACGAAGCGTCTCATTCATAAATTCATATTATAATGTTACCACGTGGAATACAGTATGGGACCGGCTAGACCACAGTACGCACGCATTATTTTAGTTATTGCCCCCTTGCCTGAACAGATTAATTGTTATAGAGCACCGTACCAGCAACGTGGTAAAAAGTAACATGAAAATGTATATCTATAAAACACGTAAATAAAAATCGTTCCAATTACTCGAATATATTGTAGTTCTCATATCCGATCCAACAAATATGGGTATAAGAAAAACTGGAACGTGTAATACCAAAATTCAAAAAAAAAAATCAGATTCATACTATTATACTATTAGTAGTAGGCCTAAGCGAAAAATAACCAATCCAATTATCTCTTTGATAGATTTAATATTGGAGTGTGTAACCAGGGTTATTGATTGTATTAATTTTGTTTTAGAGTGTGTGGTGAAAAGTATATTGGTGATGCGTACGATATTAACGAACTGGACGTTTTGGAAATTTTTTGACGATCTCCGAAGTCTAATCGATGTGGAACCTCAGTGTACTTATACATAACATTCAATAGGCTACTTGACAGTTGTAACAATCAAATATAAAATATGCTAGATAAAGTAGCTTAAAGGTTAACAATAATAATAAATAATCAATTATAATAAATCTACTTGCATTAAAATAGGTTTTCAAAAGTTGTCAAGTTGCCTATTCCTGAGCTTATATTTTTATCGCGTAAGGGTGACCTTGAGAAGGAGGTGGATGGGGTGAGCTATAAATTAAGAGGTGAAGATTTGAAAATCTCCATCTGTACCTCCTCGTGACGAATATGGAAGTTCGTAGTGAATCGAGTTTGAGCTGTTATAAGCGGAAAACACAGTTTTTTCTGTGCAAGACACTGTTTTGTCCTGGGGATGGGAACCAGAGGAACTCAGTGATGAAGGATGCCGAAGGCAAAAGGATAACTATTGCATTACAATTCTCTATTATGGTCCTCATGACTGCAATTGCCATGATGATCGCCAATCTTCGATAGAAGAGGCATTAAAACAAAAAGAATGAATTTAGAGGATTAATAAACCATTGTTAGCTTTCTTTCATTTGGCCAGATCGAGGTCAAACTGGACATTTTGGATGTTTTTCGATTATCACCAGAGTCTAAGTGATGTGCGACCGCAGTGCACTTTCCCCTTCGCGACCACGGGGACGTGCTCTGCCGCATTTACTATTCATTTCAAACCACTTCAATTCATTTCGGCAATTGAGTTGTGATCTTTGGTAGGAGGCACTTTAAGATGGTAAGCATTTTAAGGAATATTTCCATTAAGTCGGAGCAATCGAATTCAGGATAGCGGATCGTCATACTTTCAGTCACTTTGAAAACATCAGTGGTCAACGCGACGTCTTCTGAAATTGTATCATCGATGCATGTTACAAATGAGGACGTTCTAACCAGATTAAGCGAAACAAAGAGAAGAGCTCACTGGATTGGACACTTGCTTCGACACGAGAACTTCGTAAGCTGCATCACAGAAGAAACAGAATATCTGCAGCAAGTTAAGGAGGATGTAGGGGCCAATACATACGTGGAGCTTAAGAGGTCGTGCCAGGATCGAGGGGAGTGGAGGCATCGAAGCCACATGTTGCTGCCAACCAGCCATCTGGCTGTAACTTGAAGAAGAAGATCATCGGTGTAATGTTGGTACCTTAGAAGTCTACGCAGTGCCACTGAAGATTTCGAATCGTTTGTAAGTACGTTTTCAGATCATCTGCTTAGTCCGGGTTATAGAGCTTAATCTTCTGACTGAAACCCTTGATAATTATATCAGTGTTTTTTTACTACAACCTAAACTAAATTATGTTGTTTCTAACGCCTGTTTTCAGCATTTCTGCTCTAAGCAACCCTGTCCACCTGGCGGGGGGAGTGAGTCTGTTTGGTAACTTGAGGCACTCTAAGGGCAGACTCTTTCATCTCGGGGAAAGGGGAGTTAACTGACAGGGTGGACCTCCTGATTGTAGTAGATTCCGAACCACTTGAAGAATCTAAACTAAATTACAGCCAACACAATGCCCTGTTTGTAATTAAATATTTAACCTAATTTCTCATAAATTAATACGACTAGACATGGTTGCTCCTCTTATTAAACATCTTATTTATTTATCGCACGACCGATAAGTACGGTAGACCCTTATACTATAATAGCAAGGAGCCAGGGCCTCTCAGTTCTGGCCCATGAGCTTTTGAAGTGGATAAAAATCTGAACTGTTGAAAAGGACACAAATTCATCTTTGTATAATTGGAATAATTATTGATGCTAGAGGCTGAAATCGAGGTAAGAACGGAGAACGAGCAGCTGCAATGGTTTGGTCACTTCCAAAACGATGGATGAGAATATGACCACCCAGAGGTTGGTGGAAGCAAGACCACAAGGTAGAAGACCCATCGGCAGACCGAGGACAACCCTCGTAGAAAGAGTCGAACGAATCGCCGGAGCCAGAGGAAAAACAATGGCCGAGCTCACGACGCGACGTTAGCGTCTGATCGGGTCGAGTATAAGACCGTCTGGGGCGACCCTCTCACACTAAGAGGGAAGAGGAAGAAGAAGAGGCTGAAGTCTTAGTGGTTTGGAACCCACTATAATCAGATCATCAGATGGCCCCTCATTCATGTTATAGCTATTTCAAACACAAAAGAAATGAAATGAAATGAAATGAAATGAAATGAAATGAGCTTGGCGCTATGCAATTTCATTAATTGAACCCACCCCCACGACCAAGCAGAAATCGTGCGGACACCTGAGATTGTGTTATGCATGAAAGGAGATTACCTTGACAACCTGAATGGATGAAGAAGAGGAAGAAATAGAAGTAGAGAAAGAAGAAGAAGATGATGAAGAAATAAAGGGGAATTTCCCGATTTAATTATTTTAAGGGGCACAGAACCTCGGATCCTTAATAAATTCTATAGGTACTATCTTGCCCAGATCATGTCTCTCATAGCCGATACGATTGCTGCCGTGCATATTTTTCCATATCCCGAACTTTGAGCATACCATGTTATTTTTCTGAGTTTCATATGTTTCCAACCCTCTCCTTATCATATGCCTTGTAATGTTCAACGGTACTGTTGATATTGAAAGTGAAACTTAAAGTTGATATGCCCATTGCGCACACCTTCGCCCTGTGCACCGCATTAGCAGGGATACATTACAGCATTATACTACATTACACCTATTATATCCCGTCCACACAAGTTAATGTGTATCCACGGTTAATGACTGGCGGGAGTGCGCCCTATGCAATTTTCTGCTCCTCCACCTGAACTGAAATAATGATCTTGTCGTTTTCATTGCCAATCTGGAGAAAATGTCTGAATGTCTCCACGCAATAGCCATTTTTGAGTTTTCTATTTACGGTATATGGCATAGTTTTCGTAAACACAGGGCATCTAGTTGGGAGTAATTTGAAGCAACTGGCAGTCCAAGCAATTATTTAACAAAGGGTTGGTTGGACTTACATTGCCTGCTATGTTATAATATAGTTACTGGAGGCATAGACCTCATAGTCATCGAGCAATTAGGGTGGAGCCCATTGTCAGGGGATTTGTTAAATAGTATTACACCATTGGCATTCTTCTTCTTCTTCTCGTGCCCCTTCAGCGTTGAAGATTGGCGATCATTTGAGCGATTTTTCGCCCATGATGATTGTACAAGGGATGCCCCGAAGGACCTTTAATGCAGTGGTTTCCCGTTGCCTTCTGCATCCTTATGCCGTTGACTCCTCTGTTGAATTCTTCCGCCTTTAGGGAGCTTTTTCTCTCCCATGGACAAAAGGGTGCCCATGCCCTAGCTCCAAGGAGCTAGGTGGGGGATCTTTAACCGGACCCCACTCGGTACTGCTTGGTCGGGGACTGCTTATTCATCTTATTCGCAGCTAACCATCATATCTGATGGCCGTTCACTATCCGCCACCTGTGACCCCACTAGTAGCCTGCAGTTCAGCCCTAGCCATTGGCATTAACCTTTACCAATAGACTGCTCACATTACTTCTGTCCTTGGTAGAAGTACAAGGAATTAGCTCGTTTTGTTACTTGTTCACGTGGTTCCCGTTGTGAGCCAATGGCTAATATTCCAGTAGAGACACTTATCAACGTTATCCTGCCACCTTATCCGCGGTCATCCAGGATTCTGGTCAAGCACTTTCTGCACTGCTCAGGTGTCCGATATTCCAGTGATGTCAGTGATGTGCCAACTTATAGATGGAGGCTAGCGTCTTTGTATACCTCGTAGCACACTGGATCTTAGTATACATTTAGATTCTGCTGCAACAGCACGAGCTATAGTCCACGCAAAATGAGAAAAGTATGGACATGGAATGTTTTTATCCTGTGCAACACTAAAAATATTCCTTGCACCATTTTGTGTTACCTTGTTGCATTGGATGCAAGGAAAAAAAAAATTGTGCAAAGAATATTTTTACAGTGTTGCCCAGGATAAAAACATTCCATTTCCATACTTTTCTCATTTTGCGTGGACTATACCAAGTTAGCTTATTATCGGGGAAAAGTATGTAAATAATATATTTTTATAATGCAAAGTCAATGGTTCAACTAAGCGGAGCTGAGCAGTAGCAGAAAAATTACAGTAACTTGGAGAAAGCTAACTGTGCAAGTGTAACGCGACCAACAGGCATCTTGCATACCATATAGGTATATGGAAGCTCGCATTGTATATATCGTACAATGTAAGATGACTGTTGTTTTCGTAACACTTCCACAGTATGCCTCAGTCTGAGTTGTTTCTTGTTCAAATTTTGTACAACAGGAAGGAGTTACCTTAGGACCTCGTGCAGCAGCCGTAGCCGGTACACCCTTAGGTAAGTGTAAAACTTACCCGGGGGTTACTAAATTTAAACCATTTTAAGGCATTTAATCCTCATTACGTGATTCACCCAGCGTCCACGAATCAGTTGTTACTTGAATTTGACATGAGATCGTTAGCATCCAGGAGGAAAATTAATGACTGTATTTTTGGTTTTAGGTTACTTAATGGTTTTATTGACTGCCCCGATTTATTATCGGGGGTACGTTTTAGAGTTAACAGGCAAATTCTCGATTAAAGAATTTATTTTTGTATGACAATGACGAGCCTCAACTAGGCAGAATTCTTAGGCTACTAGACACGTTTATAGAAATTGACCCTTTTGGAACCTCTCTGAGTGTATTTAAGACATTTTTGTTAGCCAAAATTGATTAAATGTTAATTTTGTAAGATTGTATTGTATTGTATTGTAATGTAACCTATATTGGAGCTGTCTGTTGGTTGCAATACACGCTATTATTATTATTATTTTTACTTAATTAATTAAAATACTTCGCTTTAAAACTTACTTTACTTTTTACTTTAATTATTTTACTTTTTACTTTAATTATTTTACTTTACTATAATTACTCTTTACGTTAACTTACAATTTTAAATGGTATGAATTAAACTGATTTGAAATTAAAACTAAGTTTTTTTTGCTAACACAGACGTGAAATAGAAAACATGTTGTTGCATCATCTACAGCGTTTACTGTGCGAGCCCCCGACAAGTTGATTAACTTGGGGGCCCACAGGTTATTTGTATTATAAGGGTATAATTGTTAATTTATAAATATATTCCTTCGGCGCAGGGGAGTACCGGCCGAAGAAGAAGAAAAAACTTTAATTATTTTACTTTACCATAATTACTCTTTACGTTAACTTACAATTTTAAATGGTATGAATTAAACTGATTTGAAATTAAAACTAAGTTTTTTGCTAACACAGACGTGAAATAGAAAACATGTTGCATCATCTACAGCGTTTACTATGCGAGCCCCCGACAAGTTGATTAACTTGGAGGCCCACAGGTTATTTGTATTATAAGGGTATAATTGTTAATTTATAAATATATTCCATCGGCGCAGGGGAGTACCGGCCGAAGAAGAAGAAAAAACTTTAATTATTTTACTTTACCATAATTACTCTTTACGTTAACTTACAATTTTAAATGGTATGAATTAAACTGATTTGAAATTAAAACTAAGTTTTTTGCTAACACAGACGTGAAATAGAAAACATGTTGCATCATCTACAGCGTTTACTGTGCGAGCCCCCGACAAGTTGATTAACTTGGGGGCCCACAGGTTATTTGTATTATAAGGGTATAATTGTTAATTTATAAATATATTCCTTCGGCGCAGGGGAGTACCGGCCGAAGAGAAGAGAGAATTAATACTGTGGACTAATACATAAATATTGCGCTTAATAGACCCAGTGCAACCAACTGGGTATTCTATTAATGTATAACTCGACTTTTCTTTGCATTTAGTAATATAGTCTACTGACAGACATAAATACAATATTTAAAAACTTGTACTAGATGCACGCAATCCATGAAAGTGGGATGAATATTCATTGTTGATTTCGTACCGCGCGGGTTACATGCTAATTGTCCAAATTCACAGTCATTAGCTACCTTTTTCGTTTGCTAATGGTAGGTTATTTAGAGTATAGTTAGTTCTTATTGTTTAATAGGAAAGTATATAAAAAAAAATTATTTCAGAACTATTGTACTATTAAAATCACACTAATTAAATTCGTTAAATACACACAATAGAATAGAATTCAGTAGGCTACCCAATTTTACAATGAGGAATCACGGTAAATTAATGAATTAATTTAAGTGGTGAGGAAATTAATCGGACTATGAGTGGGGCAAAAGTAATGCCATTATTTGTGAAAACGATGGAAATATTTACTTGCAGTCGTCCGCAGTCTGAGCGATTTTAACGCTGAGAATAATTTCCTGTTTGTTTTATTTTACCGTATGGAAAGGCATAACCAGCAAGGCAGAATAGATATAAAGCCTGCACTGAGACTCAGGAGGGATTGGTCTAGTTCTATTACGCGGCACGGCGTCAAATGGCCTACCAGTCAAAGATGGGCGTTGGCTGAAAAGAAGAAGAATAATTAATGCAACCCCACATAAGCAAAATATTCTCATGATGTCATGAGTTGCTTTCCTATAAATGAAAAAAAAGTCTTCATTTTCGAGATTTCAGAGGAATTAGGTACACGTTTTGAGGTACCAAGAACCAAAATGTGTTTTTTTTTTAACGAAAAATCTGTCTGCTGGTCGGCTTGTCCATTATATTGAAGACAATGGTATGGTCCTATCTATCAATCCAGGAAAATTGAGGCAGCCAAAATTTTGAAACCCTACCTTGTAATAATTTTATGCTCCTTGTCCAGGGAATGCTGGACAAGGAAAAGAATAAGAAGAAGATTTAAAAAAAATGACATTAAAATAGCAAGTAAAAATAAAATAAAAATAAAATAAAGTAAACATTATAAATAAATAACAAAAATAAATGAGTAAGCCTTGTTTAGAAGCACTGTATGAGTCTTTTGTCCCAAATAAGCGCTAGCTTGGGGATGTGGGATGGTATTATGATGTATTGTATTTTTGTAATATATGCTCCTTGTCCAGGGAATACTGGACAAGGAAAAGAAAGAAAGATTATTACTGTTATTATTATTATTAAAAGTAAAATAAAATAAACATTATAAATAAATAACAAAAATAAATGATTAAGCCTTGTTTAGCAGCACTGTATGAGTCTTTTGTCCCAAATAAGCGCTAGCTTGGGGATGCGGGATGTATTATTCTGTAAGTTATTGTATTTTTGTAATATATGCTCCTTGTCCAGGGAATACTGGACAAGGAAAAAAAAAAGAAAGAAAGATTATTACTATTATTATTATTATTAAAAGTAAAATAAAATAAAAATTATAAATAAACAACAAAAATAAATGATTAAGCCTTGTTTAGCAACACTGTATGAGTCTTTTGTCCCAAATAAGCGCTAGCTTGGGGATGCGGGATGTATTATTCTGTAAGTTATTGAATTTTTGTAATATATGCTCCTTCTCCAGGGAATACTGGACAAGGAAAAGAGAGAAAGAAGAATTATAATTATTATTTTAATGGTATGAAACTGATTTGAAGTTAAAACTAAGTTTTCTGCTAACACAGACGTCAAATAGAAAACATGTTGTATCATCTATAGCGTTTACTGTGCGATCCCCGACAAGTTGATTAACTTGGGGGCCCACAGGTTATTTGTATTATACAAGGCTATAATTGTTTACTTTTTTAATAAATTCCTTCGGCGCAGGGGAGTACCGGTCGAAGAAGAAGAAGAAGAAGAAGATTTATATTCTGTGATGCTATACGCGTTTTCCACCAAACTAATTCATGTGTCTTTTGCAGCAGTCAATGCAACGATTCCAGTGATACCATCACCACAAAAAAATTTATTTTGTGACAAATCGTCTCACCCTGTCAGTCACTCCCCTTCTCCCTGAGGTGTAAGAGTCTGCTCTTAGGGTGCCTCACATTAAGAAACAGACTCACTCACCCCGCTAGGCTGACAGGGTTGCTTACAGCAGAAATGCTGATAGCAGGCGTTGGAAAAAAAAGCATACATGCTCCTCAATTATCTATTGCGGTACCTAAACAAGTTTATACATTAGAATAGGAAGCTATGGTTCAGTCGTACCGGTTCTTTTGCATTATTTGAATGCAAAAACAGGTGGAAATCAGTGCAACTAAAGAAATTGTGCGTAAAGTATACCCGTTTAATAATAGTTTGTTGTGCGTGCGCCGTTTTGTTGCTGTATTCCACACACGATTGCGCATCCCTCATACTTTCTCATCTCTCCGCCATGTTTCAGAGCATGACCCTCGCAGCTCCTTGTAATTAGCTTCGCAGTTAATTTTCCAAATAATGTCTTAGTTGACACAGTCACCCTTTTTATTAACTTACCATTACTGAACTAGAGAAATAGAAAGTGTTTTACGTAGGCTATTATACCTAATAACGAGTGAAATTAAATAAAAACATATTTATGTATTAGGCTAGCCATAGCCCCGAAAGGCTACCAACTAACCTATTTTTTTTCAAATTTGAAATAGATAATCTCCTAAATTACACATTTTTTATGCAAAAAAACGACAAAAAGATAGAGAAAAATTAATTTTACAATATTTCAAGACATGCAGAGTAGGTAGTGGTACAGACTCCGACTTTCAGCCGAAAAGTTGTTAAATCGAGTTCTGCACTTGCTAAATTTTCTGGCCAAGCAGGGCATATAAAGCATATAAGCGGTCCCGGGTCTTCCTAGTTGAGTGTAACTCCGTTAGGTTGGCTTAGTAATAGAACAAAAAGTATTTATTTATTTTATTTTAATATCTCAGTCACTCATTCATTCACTCTCACACATCACTCCCCTGAAACTGATGGCAGGCTGTCCTAAATTTCCTCAATTTATTCTCTGTCCTAGTATCTTCTGGCAAAGAATTCCAGGGTTGTTTACTGCGTAGCGTAATGGTTTTATTTATTTATTAATTTATTTATTTTAACTTGTTTTAATGGCAACTGCAAGCTAGGGCTTGCTTATACGCCCACCGAGTTTATTATTGTCGTTACAGTGTAAAATTGTGAACTGTAATCTGGAGCTGACTGGACAAAGAAGTTAACGAGGAACCGTCAAAAACAGTTCTATGTAGAGGCCTATAATATGAACGTGTGTGAGTGTGTTAATGCTACCTGAGTTAGATTTGGGCTATAATTCCTGAAGTGTACAGGAACATCAACACATCGTTGACTTGCTCCTCTGTGTCTCCTGATTTTATTAATTTGATCGGTGTCTAAGAATAGACAGTTTGTTAGAAGCTCTTGTGTTGTGGTAATTGCGGTAATCAAACAATTATGTGAAGACGTATGATAAGAAGGATTGAATTTTAGTATGTAATAGTGGATAGTTATAAATAACGCTACATTTCCATCAAGTTCGGCTATCAAGTTTACATTCTTAGTGTAGTATTATTTAGCATACTAGGGGGCAGGGCGATTATTCGCTACATTTTGCATTTTGCAAGAATGTTAATGATTTAATTATATGTGAAGCATTTAAATATAGAACATGAGTTTGGCGTATTCCTGCAGCCTGATCGAGACACCTAGGCTTGGTGCAGCAGGTGCATATTTTTGAGAGATCTTGTCCCCAATGCCAAAGCCGTGCAGCTTTGGACCGCTTTTATAAAACGGAAGCTAACATAAATAAATAAGGTCTTTTTTTGGTCTTTTACTAAGCCAACCAAGCGGTGTTAGGACTGTAAAGCCCTCTCTTACTCTCAACTGGGAAAGCCCGGGACCGCTTGCTTTACATGCCCTCCGAAGCATGACCAGACTTGCTTTTTCAGAGCAGCAGTCTCCATAGTCCAAATTGCCATGAAGATCGCCAATCTTCGATAGAAGAGGAATACAATGAACCTACGTGAGCTTGGCTTAGCAAAGTGTATGGCGAGTCTACCAGTTGCAATATAAAATTTAAAACTGCAACGGAAGATACCATCCAGATTTCTTCTCCAGAAGTATCAGGTCATTTTGGTGTGAATTTCTAGAGAGAAGGAAAGCGACGCTTCTCACTGCACATTGCCACTCAATAATGAATTCGTTGAATTCTCACCTTTGTCTTTTGGATCATGGAGTCTCATGGCTGCAGACACATGTAGTTGCCATTGTCATGGTGCATGTCTACTGCAATGTTTTGGTTAGGTCGTAAGTGAGAGTATCCCCAAAGACAGTCATGTGGATGTTACCTTTTACATCAATAATTTAGGAATAATTTGAGGATCATTAGAGTCATTCCTTGAAGAAACTTACCAGACTTATATAGATAAAACTACTAACTAATGTAATTAATTTAATACGCATTTATCCATTTTTAAAAAGCGGTGATTTGAAATTTCTCCATCCGTTCTTGTTACGGTCACATAGGTCGTAATATAAAATCATAAGGATTGTAATATAGAGAGAATTTTAGGACAGTCCTGGGTAGCAGGGTGAGCTACCAGCCACTCTGGGTCGATCTCCTTAGCTTATGGTATCGTCTGTTTTTTGTGTCTTGTATTTCGTACCCTGTTCTCATTTTTGTTATAATGTTATTATACCTTGAGTCAACACGTATAGAATAATAATTTTAGCGCTACAACCACCCCAATGAGGTTCATTTGTGATGTCATTTTGTAGATGGCATCACCAGTTGCACTGATATCAAAGCTCTGATTTTTCCATAAGCCTCAATAATATTTTAAAATTATTTTATTTATGTATTATTTTAAAGTGATATTTTTCAATAAATCATGGAGAATATGTATATTAAATTATATGCAGCGTAATAAGGTCCAGGCATAGAAAAAATATTATAAAAAATATTAAAAGAATTAATTAGATTTTATTAGATTACATTTTGAAAAAATAATGTATATTGAAAAAACCGAGCGTGTGCTCTTAAGACCGCACGGCAGAAGTGAAAACTTCATTAGCACTCCAAATCAATTTAGTACAATTTTAGTACGTATGTACGTAGTAAATGATATTATGCATTATGTAGTATTATTAGGGATTGTGTTCGTATAGTAGATTGAATGAGAAACAAGTCAGAAATTAATACTATATACTACATAATATTGTATTACGTACTATTTACATTAGTTATAGATTGATTTGGATTGCCAATGAAGTTTCACTTCTGCCGTGCAGTCTTAAGGACGCATTTGTTTTTTTTTATAACATTACTTATATCGTACTTACCAATTTTCCTGCAAGATATTTCCCCACTAGTCTGTTAGCCATACTTGACAGTTATGGGACTTCATCCAATAGTAGGGCAATAGGAACAAAGTTATCCTCTTCAGTGAACACATCTCATACTCCAGTTCCATAAATAACATGATATGATTGCTCCAGCAATTGTATACCTACTTCACTTATTTTCTGCTAAATTTAACGGAAAAGTCGATAAAAAGAGTTGGAATGGTCTTCAAATACGCATTTGTGGTTTGTTTATACTAAAGAAGGAGTCGTATCCAGCCAGAATGAGGTTAGTATTGTTTTTTTTATTGCTCTTACTATAAACCACAGGCTAAAACCAAAGTGAAGTGCATGTAAATATGGTATTAAACTTGTAGGTATTTTTTTATAGTGCTAGTTTCGGATCCGCATCTTAGGGAAATGTTGCCATTAGGCTACGCAATTGTTAGCTACCTATCTACCTATGTAATATAAATATACTGTGTTATTTTGTTTGTCATGGTATTCCATACTTATAGAATGGGTTCAATAGGCTACTTGACAATTTTTGAAAACCAATTTCAACACATTAGATTTATTTCATTCCCCGGCCATCCTAGTTGAGTGTAAGGGAGGGCTTTAGAGCCCTACCTCCGCTAGGTTGGCTTAGTAATAGAAACAATAGAAAGTCCTTATTTATTTATTTTATTTTTTATTTAAAAAACGTTCTTCAGTAGGGAAAAAAAAATTTCCCCGTCAATCTAAGTTTGATGGCTAAAAAAGACTGCAAAATTTGACGGCATTTTTGACGGCCGCGGTCAAACCACCAGTAGGAGATTTTGTACTAGTATGTATTGGTAGTGACGTCAACGTGACGTCATTTTTTGCCCCCCTCGTGTCTGCCGGCATTCTGGCTCTTGTAATTCACTGTTAAAAACACCAAATCTTTTTTCATTATTTACAATTTTTTCATTCAAAAACTTGTATTGCAATTGCGCTATCTTATCTAGCATATTTTATATTGTTTATTGTTATAACTGTCAAGTAGCCCATTTTTAGTAATTCTCACTACCATAGTCGGGAGTTGTCTAAATGTGCACAAAATACTTGTAGTCGTAACTGCCTTGACTTATATCGAATCAGGGCGGTTCCAATCGTCGTTTAAAAAGTCTCGGTAAGGAGTCCTGAACAGCACCACCATGCATTAGTAGATGGCGGTGCCAGTCAGTATGTTTTACTACTTTACAATGGCTTTCCCTCCGTTTATGTACGTTGCTGACTTGTATCTGTACATTGTGTCATTGTTAGCTTGTCTCACCTTATCCATTATCGCTTGTAGCCGGTATCGGTTGAGTTTAGTCAATGGCCAAAAATTCATGCGGAAACAATATTTAAATAATAATGTCCAAAATCCATGAGGGACTAACCTGGTGGGACATGATAACTCGCTCAGGCAGTATAAGTCGAGTCCTGGTCACCTCCGATTTAATCGTGTGACTTTACCATGTTCCCCAAGTGGTTCGGAATCCACTATTATCAGGAGGTCCACCCTGTTAGTCAACTCCCCTTTCCCCGAGGTGAAAGAGTCTGCCCTTAGGGTGCCTCAAGTTAACAAACAGACTCACTCCCCCCGCCAGGCTGACAGGGTTGCTTAAAGCAGAAATGCTGAAAGCAGGCGTTAGAAACAACATGAGGGACTAATTCATAAAAAGGCCATAAAAGGCATTATATATAGTATTGTGTGTATACAGTACATTATACAGCATGTAATAGGGAGGATTTCAGGCTTACTATTAGTATTTTTTTTTCAGTAGTGCCAACATCTCCCAAGCTTGCAAATGCAAGCTGTTAATAATACAATAATATTTAGAGGTATTTTTCCAACTTGCGTTAGACCATGTGAAAGTATTTTTTTAATGAAAAGACCATATGGGAATAACTTACTCAAGTAAAATATAAATTAACTTTAAAAGTGAAGAAATAAAAAAATTCACTTTGTATTTCTTTACCTTTCATTTCTGTTTTCTATTCTACTGAGTTTTTCTTCTTTATGCTAGAGTAAATAGTGAATACCCCTAATGAACGCAGCCTATGTAATAAACGAATTTCGTTTAGTTTATTATCAATTTTATTCGTTCTGTACAGTATCAGAATTTTATTACAGAAACTAAGTACGGTAGGCCTACAAATATTATTGAGCCATGTGTTCGCTGGCAGGGCGGTAGCTTGCTTGAACTTGTCTCTACACACCATACCATCGGAGACCTGGCGTAACTCAACACAATTATTAGGTAACTGAGTAAGGCGACTGATGAGGTTAATCGGATAAATTCATGAAACTGTATGGATGGCATTAATCTACATTATTACATTATTACATATTAAAAATAAAAAAAATAAAAAAACAGCAGCCGTACAGTCCACGCAAAATGAGAAAAGTATGGACATGGAATGTTTTGATCCTGTGCAACATTGTATAAATATTCTTGGCACAATTTTTGTTATGCCTTGCATCCAATGCAACAAGGTAACACAAAATGGTGCAAATAATATTTTTACAGTGTTGCGCAGGATCAAAACATTCCATGTCCATACTTGTCTCATTTTGCGTGGACTATACCATGAGGTATCAATTTAACTTTTTCCATGGGACAATAATGTAAACAAAACAATTTCAGAGGCTTTTCTAAACCTATTAAACCCGGCAATACTTAGTTATCTTGATACCCCGTGCTATGGATCCTGAACTAGTGTAATCACAGTGCAATCAGCGCTGCTGGTATGACATTTTTCGAGCGAAAAAAATCAATTTTTTACTAGGACACATCGTTAAAAAAAAAATTTATTTATTTAAAAATATTTTTTTTTTTATAGATGGACATTCACAAAATATGGACCACATCATTGATGATTGCTACTATTCTGACCATTGGATTAGACTGTAAAACTTTAAGGTACAAAATTGTAACTGATGACGATGGGCGTAGAGAGATTGTGCCTTCACAAGGCTCATTCAACGCCAGTTCAGACATCATAAATTTCTTGGAAAAAGATCTAAATCTGACACAAGTAGCCAGTACTTCAATACCGGTCAAAGCGATTATTGCTGATGCAGAAGTGAACAGTAATCGTGTTACTAGTCTACCACCAAAAAGTTACACTGCTGCTGGCAACTCACATGAATTGAAAATGTGGACTCCAAAACAGGGTTGGAAATCTGCGGTTGTCAGAAACAATACAGACACACCTGATAGTGTAGCGAATGATCCAATGGACGTTATATACAAAATCAACCCTACAACTAAGCGATATATTGAAAAACATTATGAAATTACGAAATCAACAGAAGCCACAAAAAGACCATCAGACTTAGAAGACGATGAAGCTATCATAACACGTCCCCAAGCCAGTGATAGTTCGTCTTTAAGTACAACACCCATGCCTAATGATTGGATAGCTTACAAAATCAATCCTACTACTAAAAGTTACATTGAAAATCTTTATCAACATAAAGAAGTTCCAGATGTTTCTTTATCATCCCCAATATCAGATGTATCCATGGACGATAGGATAGATGACGTTTATAAATTAAATCCTACTACTAAAAGCTACATAGACAAGCGATTCTATACAACCCTTGATTCTGCTGATGCTGCGACCACAAGTCCTGAGGAAGTTACCAAGATGGAGGAGTCGGATATTGTGCACAAAATGAACCCAACTACAAAAAGCTATCTCGATAAACATCATCAAATGATGAAGAAATGGAACGCATTTACTGAAGAAGGCTGGACTCGTCAGAAGAATACTATCTATGCAAACAGCACAAAACTTATCATTTATGACGATGGATCCAGAAACCAGTCTTACCCTTTGATCCATTATAAGCAAGGCCGCGCCGAAAATATTACGTCTTATGCGAATCATCCTAATGCCTTGGAAAACAAAATGGATACTGTAGATGCAAATAACTTTAGCATTCACGAAGCGTCAAATTCAAAAAACGAAAAGCTTATAAATGTTTCAACTGAACCAGTGACACTCGAAAAATTTGACGAAATACCCATCAGTAATTTAACGATATGGGATGTTTTTGCAAGGCTTTACGACTGTTTTGGTGAGAAAACTAGACAAAACGGTACAATATCGTGCCTGCAAGCTAGAGTTGCTGACATGGTTTTAACGTTCCTGGGAGGTTCGCTCAAAAGTGAGGACCGAAGTTCCCAAGAGAAGACGCTACTGCACGGAAAGAAGATTCTAAAAGGAGCACTTCTTCCGCTTTTGGTGCTGCTGATAATAAAGTATTTGATAGCCCTGCCTGTATTAGCTGCAGGCATAGTGACAATAAAAACGTTCTGGTTGAGCCTCTTGTCAGCAGGGGTCGCGTCTTTTGGAGCTCCGTGGAAGAAACATGTTTTGAAAAGACATGAGCCGGAAGTCACGTGGGCATCTTCTTCGGCGCCGTGGTTGGGCTATGAAAATTATGCTAAAGGACAGGAAAAGTATTTTATGTAGCCAATACTGTTTAACAGAAGGTACTGGTACGGCGCAGGAAGTAAATATTTTGTCTACATGTACAGGTATGTTTTGTAAGTGTAGGCTACTATAAGCGTATTGATCGTATGTCAAGCAAATTTGGAAACGTAAATTATTTATTTAATTAGCCAATAGAATAGTCAATAGGTGAACCTAGCAAAATAGAACATATTATTGCAGTCTTGTTTATTATTATACAGTACATACACTACTAACTATCATCAAAGACCCATAATTTACTTGCAAATAATTCGTGAAATTGCAGTATTGCCCAATTGCAAGTTTTTTGAAAGTAATTGTGGTTTAAATTGAAACTATTATATTTTTTCTATTACATACCATTAAACAACAATTTTGCACACTCATAGATTTTTTGATCAAGAATTCTTATGTAAAACATTTTCTGTAGGCTTAACTCTATTTCTCTATATCTTCTATTAAAATCGACTAAGCTAAACATAGCCCAATATTACCGTGAATGGTTGAGAATATAATTATAATCATTGTGGTGAACTGAAAGTAATTTTGACTGGAACCCCCTTCCCCCTCCCTTCTCTCAGAATTCATGGGTACCTATGGGGGCCAATGGTGGCTGGTGGAGCCAAACATAATTATGCAAAATGCAAGTTTGAACCAATGGGGTTCATTTGTGACGTCATTTTGTAGATGGCAGCACCAGTTGCAATGATATCAAAGCGTTGATTTTTCCATAAGTCTCAATACTATTTTAAAATGATTTTTAATTACGTATTATTTTAGAGTGATATTTTTCTATAAATCATGGAGAATATGTATATTAAATTATAAGTTATGCAGCGAAATTAGGTCCAGGCATAGTAAAAATATTATAAAAAATATTAAAAGAATTAATTAGATGCTAAGAGCTTAGTTTTCGCATGCAAACGGCGGCCATTTTGAATAATATGGATATCGGCTTGTCGTCAGCGAACCTAGTGACCAAAACTGTCCCTACAGAACCTCATTCACCATCTTGGCCCTATTCACTGATTCACTATTCACCACCATTAACGGTGGTACTAAATAATGGAACACCGAACATGATTATTACATATATTGTTATCGTAGTAACATAAGTCACGCATAAGCTTATAACGTGTCATAGAAAAGAATGCCTCAGCTCGCACATTGCTTATATCGTAGCCGGTATGGGTGACATTGTAATAGTAGCAATAATGGCAGACAATTTCAGGGGTTGCTAAAGTATAAAAATGTCATTCAAAAATAAAAAAATTTCACAATGTAGGAAGGAATAAATAAATATTTTATTAATTTTACATAATACGGTAACAGTCCCCTATTTACATAGTGGGGTGATTCACAGACAATCTTATAACTTGTAGGCCTTGATCCTAGAACCCCCTCCATGATGATGAGCTATACACACATGCATGTATATAATACATAACAAAGTATGCACCAAGATGCATGCAGGTGTTGGCTTACACTAAAGGTAGGCCTACTGTGACTAAACACAGAAGATGCGAACTTGATTGCATAACTTAACATTGGCAGGAATGTTCAGATACTATCTTTAAACATGAAGCAGATGTAGCACGAACACATCCAAAATTATAAACTAACCCAGTATTAAAAAATAGCTCCGTGTTGAAACTACCGCGCGCGTTTGTAGACAAAGTAGAAGACTTTCAATTGGAGGCAAAAAAGTTACTCTTGTGTTTAAATTTAACGTAATTATTAGATTGTATTTACCGCGATCACCAGGATATACCACGATAGCGTATTATTTTGTGCTTCACCAGATATTTTAATGCGGTGCCTTAATTAATAATATCAGTAGGCTGAGAAGTTCTGGAAAAAATAGCATTTTAACAGTAGTCAGAATGGCGTAGAGGTAACGACTCGGACTATCATCCAGAAGGTGACTGGTTCGAGTCCCACCCGAATGCCAAAATTTTCTAGTGGTACAATTATTTATCTTCTGATACCATGCTTCGGAGGGCATGTAAAGCCGGCGGTCCCGGCAGTCTTCCCTGACTGTCGATAGGTTAAACAGGAGGCTGTTGATGCAACCTGAAAACTCCTGTAACGGGTAGTACCACCCCGACACGAATTTACTTAGCATTTTAACATTTCAGCCTATACTTATTAAGTCATCGTTCTCCATCATGTTCAGGTGGAGTTTTAAAAATAATCGTATTTTGTCAGCAAAGTTAAATTCCGATACTTAGTTCCTCATACTGCAGCCCCAAAGGTACCTACCGGTTTTACAGGAAATTGGGTAGATGAAGAATTGCTCTTAAAATATACAAGTTTTCATTGCCAACCGATGACAAACAACAAACGTAGTGTTATTCCCAAGTGAAACCTCGGTTTCCCCGAAACCCATCGTCTTCTGTATATTTGTCATTGACGCCTCTAAAAGGTGGTACCGCCCCTGTGAACATTTGCAGCACCATATTGTCAGCAGAATGCGGCTTTGGTCTCAGCCCCCCAACGAACTCATTTGCAGCTGCTGAAACCAAAGTTAAATAATTATTGTCTGTCTGTTTTTTACATTAAAAGTTACAATACTTAAATATGGACTAAACATTCTACTAAAAAATATATCAGTGTTTCTTCGTCACAGTCAAGTTCTCAAAGGATAATTTAAGTGAATATTTAACTATTCAGCGAGCCTGCCATGCCGTTTAATAATAACTTAACACTTACAAAAATTTAAACAAGGCAATTTTTGAATACTATGCTTACTATAAGGCCTGCTTAAAACTATACTAATACTCAAAATTGTTCTTTTTACATCTTTATAAAATAATTTAGCCCCAGGTTAAGTTATTATGAATTGGCATGGTCATAAACCCACTGTATGGGTAATAGGCACGACTACCCAATAACGGTCTAGGCCTGAGAACTGGTATATGATCTTGTCTCTTAGCCGCGGCTCTATTTGGGACAATGCGTTAAGCGACATGCCCAGCAGCCTCGTTTTCCTCTACCGATGAAGGCCGTGGGGGGAATCCAGGTAATCGGAAAATTTTCCTTTCTTTTCATATCGAGCCTCGAACCCTGAACTGCCGGTTCATGGTCTAATTCTCAACCAAAAATTCCCGAGACCTCCTGTAGGGTAAAAAAGGAGTAAAATGCCCACAGACAAATCCCAAGTATTGTCAAAGACTCTAATTGTTAATAGTTAATAGCCAACCTAGCAGTTAGGGGTACAACGCCCTCTCTTACACCCATGTAAGAAGGCCCGGGGCCACCTGCTTTACTTACCCTCCAAAGCAAAGAAAATGTAGCAAGTGTAGGACTCGAACCAACAACCTTTCGTTCGGGTGAAAGTCTGAGTCTGTAGTCTGTACCGAACTACTCTATATGTCCTGAAAATATTGTGATCCAAAACTAACTCACCTGACGAGTCAACAAAATCATTGCTGACAGCATGATGTGGTGACCGTAAATGTTGAAGCAGGAATAGGGATTTGAGCGTCAGCAGTGTAGAGAGAACTAACGTAATTTTGCTGAATACAAAAGCATTTTTTGCCGCATAAACCAAAATCCCAAACATGAGGGGAAGAATGGAAAAAATATTCATTTTGAAACCGAGCAGGTGAGGCAGAATGGTCCGGCGAATCATTTGTTGCCCTGCAAACAAAAGAGTGCTGACTGTCAATTATATAATACCTTTCAACAGGGCTGTGACATTTTGAATATTTGACACGAGTTTGCGGCTTTGAAGGTTATTGTTAACTTTGACCGTGAAAGCATGGATTATATTGTATTGTGCTTGTATGTATTCAAATGTACAATATAAAGGGGTTTGATCCGATGCAAGAGCGGCATTGTACTGCATGATTAATTGGGGGATTTTACATTTTGACACTTTTCATTTTCCAAAACTGAATATTGCTACATTGCAAAGGAATGCCTCATTGAAAGACTCGTGTCTGTACTTATTTTAAGTAATACTTTCGTCATAATTATATACTGCGTCAAAGGTGAGCTTGTCAAAGCTTGCCCATTATTGCTTGTGTCCGGTGTAGGTTGACTTTGAGGACGTATACCAGTTTAGCAATGGCCAAGAACACATGCGGAAACAATAAAGCCTAAAATATAATTCCCGAAATCCATGGGGTTGTTGGCACTGGAAAAATAGGCCTGGATACATAAAAAATCCTCCAGGATATTTATATTGAAAAGTATTCAAAAAAGGGTTGAATGCAGAATTGTAGGTTTGTACATTAGATATCTCTGTAGTGAAGGAACCATGCATCAGAGTCAAAAACAGAAAAGAAACGCTGGGGCACGACAACATAATGAGGGTCTGGCCGTCTGGATTGGTAGAGCTTCCTTTTTTATTTTGATGCAATGCAATACTTAAAATAATTTGTAGTAGAACGATATTTCAGCGAGGTTAATGACAGGGGTCAACCGTAAGAGTGGGTCGAAAGACCCCCCCCCCCCCAAAAAAAAACAATTTTTTAACAAATATAGCAATATTCTTTCTTTAAATGTTCTTGCACGGTTGCATAACGACATTATTGCAGATTTATTGCAATTGCTTACTAGTATTCTTATTGTTGTATATATACGGAGAATAGGATTGCCGGCAACACACTGTATAATACAAGGCTATAAGGCAAGGTGCCGTGGCCTCTTGCCGCCCCTCCCCCCGAAATGAGAAAATGCAAGAAAAAATTCAATAATGTGAGTTGTTATGCATAACATTCCAGATCTATAACAGATGTTCGGGTCAATAGTGAGTGGTAAGGTTGGTAGAATTCAACCTCGGCTTGCGACTCTGCCCGCATCAAGAAGTCAATCAATCAATCAATCAATCTATCTATCTATCAATCAATAAAAAACGTGTATTGTAGCAGAAATACACAATACCTCTAGTGCCTTGCCTCTTCCTGCGCTTCCTATACAGTATATACGACACTACGCCACTGTAAGGGTAGCAAGGAGATTGTTATTCTTAATCTTCTTTATACCATTCCCATAAAAATTTCTCGTTCCACAAAGCACAGTCACTATAATCTCCGACAGATTGAATTGGTTTCATAATTTGAAAAAGAGGGGGAATTTGTTTGTACCTGGCCCAAGTTTCGCTCGATCCATGTAATCCAATCGTCGATCCATAGCAAATTCCAGCACTCCATCCCCGTGTATAGTCGGACCAATTTTCATCACTAATCCCGGATACATTTGGGATAAATCCCAACGGATCCCTCTTCGGGACAGAAAGGTCGAGTAGGCATCGGCTAAAGCTCGAAATGTGCTAGGTTCTTCACCTAAAAAAGTTACATCGTATATAACTGCTAATACGATTTATGATTGGAATATACGTATGCAAACGGTAAATTATTTTGGCTTGAATACGTTTTTTAAAAAAGAGGCAATGAAATGTGTGACGCCAGGGAGATTGTCTAATTGCAAAAGCTTCGAAAATAATACGGAAAATCCCTGTGGCAAAATTAAGCGTACGAAATAATAATAATAATGTCTTTGGTCTTTGAGTTCGCATGCCCATTCATATCGTGCAGTTTGCACAGCCCAGTACGCAATAGATGTTTCTCAAACCCATCAAGAAAAAAACCGGTCCGAGTTTACTCGAACATGCTTTCCAATTTATCAATTAGTAGATAGAGAAAATGAGTAATTTCATGGTAAATAATTTTCCTATATTTCAATTTCGGACATCTCAGATGAGGTAAATTCTAGATAGGTCAGACCAACACATTACCACACAGCAATAATGGCAGAGCACGCAATGCATTTGAGCGTGAATTTTCTACCATTTTTTTTGCACAAAACCAAATACTTCTTTGAGAAAGCAACCTGTCCGGTTTCGTTACTCAATTTAACACCTAAAACATGCCTGAAGGTAGAAATCATGGATGGAAAGGTTTCGCAGAAAAATTATTATTTAGTCATTTTACATTAAAATTTAGTTATTTTTATTTTTTTACCCCCATAAGCAAACTAACAAGGGGCAAGCGACCCCCGCATTTTGTTAACATTAGTAAAGACTACAATATATGTAAATTTAAAAGAAATCGTTGGAGCCGTTTTTGAGAAATAATTTTTTTAGACGTTTTTATGTAGTTTTTCGAAAATAACCCCCCCCCCCCCCAATTGAGTTAGCCCAAAATAAAAAAATGATCTCGATGTATGATTTTTGTGAACCTATGTGCCAAATGTCATTAAAATCGACCGAGTAGTTTGCCCGGACATTGATGAACAGAGTGACAGACAGAGCGACAGACAGACAGACATTTCGTAAAAACCACTTTTTTGGGTTCCTGGGACCTCAAACCGTGTAATTCCGTTGAAATCTCGGAATCGAAAATTTGGACTGTCACAAAGCTTTCCTCATACTACGTATAAATTGGAAAGCAAAAAACTCTATCATTAGAATTAAGCTAATTTCAACTATTGTAGGATAATTTGGCCCACTGCTCGATTTTATCATACCAAGAGGAAACAGCTCCCGGGGGCTGAGTCCTTGACCGTCAGCATCGCTGATGAAGGTGACCCCGTCGCCCACATCCACGACAGGTCTTTCCACGTTCTCCACCAGGCCCAGGTACATCTTGTGCTTGACGCAACCCGCCCAGCTACTTCCAGCCGTTGGAATATCCAAAAAGTCGGCAGCAGGCACCCAGCATTCTTCCCAAATTGTGGACGATGAGTTGTTGTTGAAGCGTCGTTCATAATTGTGCAGGACAACAACGGATAAGCTTGTGCTGACGAACGAGGAGATTATAAGTAATGAGGAAGTCACAGCCATCATATAGGAAGTAGTCTGAAAGGTATACAATGCGGGCACAGTATTATACTATAGAAATACGGATTAAATATTGTATTGTAGGTATGAAATTAATTATGTTTTTTTTTTTTGCTTCTTCTTTATTGTAAACTTACGCAGACACACACTAAATTCAGGCAGCCTTTAAAATGGAATGCCCAAGTTAGCCTACCAAAAATACCCTCACAAACGTTAAACTTTCAGCATTTAGAAAATCATATTACGCTATAAACATAATAATCTTGTTGGCTCCTACCTACAGTACCGTACTACTAATTATAAACATAACTTACAAATTAATATCCTATGATAAATTGCAAAATTTGGCTATACAACTTATCTAAAAGAAAAATTAAATACAATAAAGCCTAAGTATACGCACCAGTCAAAAAATATAAACTAAAGTCACGTACCGTACGGTACTGTACATAACAAACAAACAGCCCTAACTATTACACTCTTCAAACCATACTGGCTCACCTCCGGAGTTTTTCGGAAATGAAGGAGAAAATGCGGAAATATCAGTGAATACATGGGCCTAATGAGAAAAGTAGAGAGGAAAAGTAGGCGGAGTAGGGAGATTCACATGGTTGCATGCCTGCTGACCCTTCAGGGGAGAGGAATGATTAACATACAATTACCTTTGTTTTCCTTCTATTTGTGTGGCTAAAGGCTTGATTGTCTTGAGAAAATCACTATTGGCCAGACTCCAGAGGTATATGTTTAGTTAAGGTGCCCATTCCATTGACCGGCTAGGGCTATTTCCAAAAACGGTGACGTGGTAGCAGAGATTCAAGACTTAGGCGGGGTTTCCACCTACCTCGCATTGCAGAATTGACGGAAATGTTTAATTTCCTCGTGTCATAGTTAAAATTGATAAATAAATAAATAAATAAAATAAATAAATAGTCGTTTATTTGCAAACAGACAATGTCCAATAATATGCAAATTAATTTAACTTACTTAACTATGCTTAAGTTATCATAATTTACATGTGTGATACATAACTATTGTACAATTATAATTATAAGCAGTATATCGTACATCTAATTGACAATGTGAAGATTAAATAAATAAGTTGTATACAAGTTATCTAGTTGGTAAGTAATGATAAAAATAAAAAGTAATGCTATAAAGTAATACTATCTGCCAATACATATCATTCTTATATATCTTAACAGTCTTTATTATTTAAAAATGGTAATCTTATAAAAGGTAGTCTATTGGATTCATTATAGCTAATGTTTTAATAAATTTACGTTTGCCATCGGTGATGTCTAAATGTGTAGCATTAAGATTAAATATTTCAGTTAGCCTGTAAATGGGAGTATTCGCACATATATTAATTCGGGGAGTTTGTAGATAAAAAAGGTCATTGTTTCGGGATCGTCTATTTGGGGTATTAATTAAAAGTTTTTCTAAGAGCTCTGATCGAGCTCTGATCAATCGAGTAGTGAATGGAATATGTTATATAAGACTTTTATTACAATTTTTATTCTTCTTGTCTTAAGCGTGGGCATCAGACAGTGATTTAGTAATGTTTCGTAAGCCATTAGCTGTGGGTTTGTCTATAGTACATACATTTTAAAAATCTCTTTTGTATTTTTTCTAAACTTTTTATGTTGCCCTTTGTATAGGGGTCCCAAACTTCACAACCGTATTCGAGTATAATCAATGATCATACAGTAAAATCACAAACAAACAAACTAAAATTAAAAAATGGCGTCGTGGGATATGTTCAGTACAAACATTTTAATAGATTTCTATAAAAAGAAAAATTCTAATTTCCGTCAATGTCATTTGCATTCTGCAATGTGAGATCGGTGGAACGCAACCTAAGTCTTGATTGTCTGCTACCACGTCACTGTTTTTGGAAATAGCCCTAGCAGGTCAATGGAATGGGCGCCTATTTGAATGCTATTAACTATCCATACAGAAATCGTAATTGATACTTAACAATCATTTAGAATAGAACCCAAACAAAGTTTTGGTTTTGAATAAAAATCTTTTTTTTTTTTAATTCTTGCCTCATTTCATTGCATACCCTGCCATTTTTACTGCGCTGTACGTAAATTGATATGGGTGGTCTGCCTGATTTTTAGTCCAGTGATCGAAGATGTTTAAATAGCCTAACTGTAATCAATAATATTATAGTGTCTGTTCTGTTCCAATAATTTCCTGAATTTTCTAAATTGGACGGATATTTTGTTTCAAATTAAAAGTGTAAATTTACGTCCCGTAGGAACTCCAATATCCGTTGTAATAACAGACTCCTTCCTTTATTTAATTAACAAAGCAAAATATTAAAGGAGAAGAAGAAGATATATATACATTAGTTTTGGCTCTTTTATGTGGTAGAAGACTACTTCATGCGTCATATAAAAGTGTATTTTTAATTTTTGGTACCGTAGCTTTTTCATAGAAATCATTGAGGGCTAAAATTTGACATAAAATAGATAGGTACCATGAAAAAATGACAAAATCTAAAATTAATAATATACTAATATATGACGCAGTAATTTGTTTTCTGCAGCTTAAATGAACCAATAGTCTAATAGCTTGCTTAGATAATAAAATTAAATAAAAAAATAAGAAGTATTAAATTTCAGGTTGCCAATTTCCTACGGGATGCGCACTATTAATAATTGTACATGAATTCGGTCGATAAACACTTTTTGTTCAATGAACCATTTTATAGGTTGAAGAAGCAATGTTACTTTCCGAATCATTTAAAGTAGCTCATCAAGCTTCTCCTAACCCCTTTTCGAGGACTTTGATGCATTGATGCAGCAGATTTCTGATTCAATAACACTATTGCATACTTTAAAAACTGCAGGAATTACATATTTTTGATCCGTACGATAGAAATGCACAATTAGTTCGCTCTGGTAGGTACAGAAATTTTAGCGAAAAGTTGACATTCTAAAATAAATAAAAGTCCTAGTGATATAAAAACATGCAGGCGAATAATTATCTGATAACTAATAAATTATATTATTAACGATTTCTCGGTAATTTTCCTCAATTTCTGTGTAAAATAAATATGAATAATTTATTGAAAAATAAATAATGAAAATGAGCAAATTTTATTTACTTTAATTTGGAAAATAATTATTATTGTTTGGGTAATTATAATCAGAAAGGTATTCCAGATAAATAAGGTACTGTACGTGTCGGGGACGTTTAATGCATGATATGGAATGTACCGTATATTACGGTATAGTCCGAAAGCTGAGAAGCTATAGCTGTCCCAGTGCTGGTAAAATTGTATTAAAGGTACACCACTTAGATTGCGGACGGTATCGTATTATTCTTACTGTTACTCAGATTAATTAGGCTAATCCTTAGACGGTTTCTAGATATTTTTCAGGGTTTATTTCAATCAGCACATAGGCACGGTTTCCACCGACCGGCTAGGGCTAAATACAAATACGGTGACGTGGTAACAGACATTCAAGACTTAGGTGGGGTTTCCACCGACCTCGCATTGCAGAATGCAAATGACATTGACGGAAATTAGAATTTTTCTTTTTATAGAAATCTATTAAAATGTTTGTACTTAACATATCCCATGACGCCATTTTTTAATTTTAGTTAGTTTGTTTGTGATTTTACTCTATGATCATTGATCAATTTTAACTATGGCATAGAGTAAAACAAACATTTCCGTCAATGCCACTTGCATTCTGCAATGCGAGATCGGTGGAATCCCCGCATAAGTCTTGAATGTCTGTTACCACGTCATCGTATTTGTATTTAGCCCTAGCCGGTCGGTGGAAACCCCGACTTAGGCCATTCCTTGGTTTCAGGCAGGAAAATATCTAGGCGAGCTTTTTAGACTTCGGCTTGAATTCGGTTCCCGTCAATGTTTTCTACATCTTCCCCTCTCTATCATGCGATAGTACCAGCAGGTATGGTAGCCTACATTACACAGTATGTAGATACCTATTCACTATACTAAAAAAAAGGTACATACAGCCACATTTTTTCCTGCTTCCTGCATATTTCTAGTACATTATTACTATTCAGCCTATCATTTATATTATTTTTATTTTTGAAGTTATACTTCTTTACGATCGAGAGTGAATTTTGAGGATGCGCGCGCATTTCACAGAAAAAGTTCATAAAAAAATTAGTTTACAGAATTCGCCGTTTTGTAACTGTGTTTTAGTTTTATCCGTATACGCATTATTTCTTGATATAAATCAATGTATTTGTATTTAATATAATTATTAAGACTAAATATTATTAAATTATTACTGTTAACTATTTATTAATACCTAACCTGGTTATTTAATTTTTACACAATAAAGAAATAAATTTAATAAAAAGTTTGTGATAAAAATTACAATTGAACGTCAAATGTGTTTCAGTTCTATCCGTACGTATTATTTTTATTTTTAATGATGCGGCAAAGAAGTATATAACTTCTCACGCGCGTACATAAGTACACACACCCACTTTTTTTATTTTATATAATGATCTTTTCTGCATTTCCATGCTATATATAAGCGTAGCTGAATTTAAGAAAGTACACTAATTTGAATGCTTTTCCTGTCAGTTGATAAATGTTTTTCGATGTACTTAATCTATCTAACTCGGCATAGGCCTAGTTGATTTTTTCTGCCAATAAATGAATTAATTGTGAAATTAAAAAAAAAATTATCAACCCAAAATTTCTTGTATTTATTGACTACTTATTTTTTATTTAATTAACAAAGCAAGTTATTAAAGATTTGTGTCATGTAAGTTGTAGAAGACTACTTCATGCATTGTATAATAAGAAATAATCAATAATTGATACCTTAGTCCTTTCATAAAACCTGTGGGGACTACAATTTCGCGTTTTCTAGAACTTATGGAAAACCTACAAAACCGAAAAGTGAAAATAGCCTACCCGATTAGGCCCTACATGATGTACGAAGTAGTCTTGTACAATTAACACTGTGCCGGCCGCAGTGTCCAATGGACTTTTTTTTGATTTTCAAAACTCTGTTACATGAGCTGTTCACTTATCGGTTTGGCATTTCATGACTTTTCCTAACTATGTGCATATTTTAAACCCATGAAAAAAATTTTTGCATTTAGTCAGCAGTTTCTCCGGAAACCGTATTGGCATACGTTGTCGGCCGCAGTGTCCATTGGACACTTATGGGAGAATGCATTGCGTCATTGCTATATCAACAGCCAGTTCGGGAGGATTGTATAGTTTCAGGTAGTATTTCACTGTATACAATGTGTAAAGAATGGCATATCTTTTACTTCCTTATTGCCATAGACCTCAACATAGCTTACGGATCCACATTTTTTTGCCAAATCAGCACAAGTCATTTACTTCATTACATGCCTCTTGTCCTCTTAGCAAGTCAAACTGCAGTTTAATATTCGATGACGCAGAAAATAGGAGGTCTCAAGCGGCACAATATAAAAAATCGAGGGGAGTGCGTTGTACGATCTTTGGCAGCAGAAATTGAAAATAGTGGAAGGAACGTCTCCCGTGACAATTTCTTTATTAGTCTGCCAATAGTTTATTACCTGATGGTTTCCAAAAACTTGAAAATGAATTGAGAAGGAAAAGTGGGAAATGGCGTAAGTTCTTAATCATGGATGGATACAGGGGGGGGGGGGTTACTGCCCCCCAAATTTAGTAAATCTATTGTAAGTTACTTTAAATTACGCTTTGATTTAATCGATACTACATAATATGTTTTTCCTATTTTGACCTACAAATACCCCCTCCCCCCACGAAAGGGGCTGATCCGTCCCTGTTCTTAATACAACTGGGAAAAGAACCGCTCGGAACAGGATGGGGCGATCAGGACTGGGGGGGGGGGGTATATTTGTGAAAAGACAATGCGAAATCCCATAAGAGTCCAATGGACACTGGCGGTCGTTAACGTATGTCAGATGCTCCGGCCGGCACATGTTTTAAATGAGCAAAATTTTTAAGAACTTGCTGAGTTAATTAAGTAAAACATTAAAAGTATTTAATTTTGGGGTGCCAATTTTATGCGTAGCATATCTTCTTAACTATGCATCCAGTCACGGTGAATATAACTAAATTAACTATTGTACTGTATGGATAGTGACAGTTGGAAGTACCAGATAATTGCTATAAAACACTCATTCTCAAAAGAACGTAAAAAAACAACAACAAGAAATCAGTTAGGCTAGCTGCTCTTACCTTATTAGTGAGCTTTGAGCTCTAAATTGAGATCTAAAACTGAAAATTAATTTTCGCTGGATCAATGTTTATAAATCCCCAAACTAAAGTTTCTATCAATATTCCTCTACAATTCAATCTACAAGAAGATAAATATTGTTTTAACAACCGCGCTGCAGGCTGCCTATCTTGCCAAAGTGCCATCCAAAATGGCTATACACCATCAAAGTCAGCAAGTGAAGTGCACTTTGACTAATTGTCACAGAGATGCAGCTAGTTTGCCGTCAAATTCCCCGAAATTTACAGTCAATGCTACTACAAACCTAATCAGGTCACTAATGTTAGTGCAACGAAGTCAAAGTTGCTTTTCGGAGAATATCCATTATGGGCCCTTTTGATGGTGATGCAGCTGGGAGAAACTTGCAGCTGCTGCTTTCATCTAATGAACATTTTCGAATTTACAATGTTAATTTAGCTGCCGCTTCAACGATTTTATGTTCAGTTACAGAAACGTTGCGCTTATATAGTCGTATACCTATTTACATTTATTACTGTAGATCGCAGCGCAACCTAAATAACACAGTTAACCAACGATTAGGATAGCACGCTGGTTAGCTTGGTTATCGGGTTTCACGTGTGTTAACTTAACTTGATATAACACACTTAACTAAGTATATAACTCGATAACACAAACACTGTGAAAACCCCTATTATATAATTATTCGGCAGTTAAATTTTTTCTGTGTATCTCTTAAAACTTTCAAAGCCCATACTAGGTAGATGGTGAATTCTGAGTTTTAAAAATAAGGCCTATAGGTTTACCCTATCTGTTTTTCATTCCTGTTGTTTTTCAGTTTATTTTGTACGTTTGGAATGGATGAGCATAACAGGAAATAACCACACTTTTGTTCTCATGTTTTCTTTGATATATATATAGTGTATATATATATATATTTTTTTGTGTAGCCTAGGTGTAACTGGTGTATACTGTACCTATACAAATTTAAATATACCGTAAATATCTAGGTATACATTTACATCAATGTGACAATTTGATTTGACTTACACACACCAAGGCCCAAGCAGTGGGGAGGGGGGGGGGGTGAAACCCCCGGGCGACCCAGTTTACAGTAATAGGAAAAAGCTTTCCTCTGCAAACTTTGTGAAATCAAAACTTCACTGATGCTAAAATGCGTAAAACAACATTTCCCCCGGGTACGAAGTACCACGGACTAGCTCCTTCTTTATATGTCGCTACCAAAGCTCAGTCTACCGCTGAGTAGGTACAGTAGCTGCAATATGATTAGCTTTTGATGGACCTATGCTCTCTTATGCGAGTAACACCATAACTTTTGAAAAATACAATTTACACTAGACAGTATCACATCAGTCTCACATACAGACCTGATAAAAAATCATGGCTGCGGCCTTGTTGCATATATACTGTTATGTTTTGTTAGTTTGAATCTTAACATTTGTGCTCACACTGACTTTTCTGTTATCAATTTTCATTGGAGTACAATATGGTATATTAGGTATATAGGACATGTAGAGTCAGGATATGTAGAGTAGTGGTACAGACTCCGACTTTCACCCGTAAGGTTGTTGGTTCGAACCCCATATTTGCTACATTTTCTGGCCATGCTTCGGAGGGCATGTAAGGCAGGTGGTCCCGGGCCTTCCTAGTTCAGTGGAAGAGAGGGCTTTATAGCCCTAACTTCGCTAGGTTGGCTTAGTAATAGAACAAAAAGTCAATATTAATTTATGTATTGTAATAGCCTACAACCATTAAATTGACTGGGCATTATATTTTACCCGCTGTAGGTTTAGGAATACGAGTTTCGAGGATGGTGATGCTTTAGTTTTAGTTTAGTTGGAAAAATTAGATTAGGCCTACTCGCGGTGTTTCATTTTGTACGGACAAAAGGTTACCCTGAGGGTTCTATACTTACACGAGTGGGTTTCTTCGAACAAGTTGATTTCTTAAAAATTATTTGGGTTTTACTAACTTTAGTTATGATAACAATCTTTTTAAAACTCCATTTTTTTACACATTATTTTCGTTTCAGGATTATTTTGTATTGTTGTTGTTACTATTAATTTTACGTTTGGTTTTCATTTGTTCTTTATTGGCCCTGATTACACACTCGAATATTTATTTGAATTAATATTTATTCAATCGAAGAAATTGTTTTTTTTTTTAAGGTATATGGAATGATTATGTTGAAGTAGGCTATATGATTTGAATCTGAATTTAGGTATTACACTTTGCATTTTTCCTTGACCTACAGTATATATTTTAATGAATCGTATTTTGAAACAATATTCGAGTGTGTTTTAAGGGGGGGGGGGCGGTTTAACAATAATATATTTTATTAATTGAGAAAAATCTGGACAAATTCGTGCCTGGTTTCCTTTTCCTGGCTTTTTTGGGTAGGGAAACGGAGTTTTCATTTGATGTACTCTGATGCAGTCTTCAAAGCGGCTGCGTTTCTCTTCCGAATAATTTCTTAATATGGTCTCAAGAGTGAAACGCAAAGATCCCTTATCGGTACCTTATCGTGGTGTAGATCGAAGTGCGCAATGACGACTGAACAGATAGGGCACCGAGTTTGTACCTGGCTAAACGAAATACTGTCTAATTTGTGCAGGACACTCTTTTGCCCTGGGGTTGAGAAACTGGCCTAGAAGGTGATCGAGCTATCTCAATGAAGAGTAAGCGGCATAAGGATGCAGGAAGCAACGGGAAACCACTTCACTACAATATTATCTAGTATAGTCATGACATTCATCCGAAACAGCAGTCTCCACAGTCCAAATTGCCATGATTATCGCCAATCTTCGTTAGAAGAGGCATTAGAAGAAGAATAAAAAGTCTACGAGTTGTCACTAGATATAGCCTATTTGGCAATAGGCTACTTCAGATTGAGATTCCATTAACGCTACCATGATCAAGGTTCAAGAAACAAAACAATCAGTTATTTTCAACAATTTTATAGTAACAATGTTGGAAGCCCTATAAACAGGGCATGATTATAACAATCATGATTCCACCAGGAATTACCAGGACTCTTGTAAAAAAGAATAAATTACCAATACAAAAAATAAGTTAGGATAAATTAATTTTGGCCCAGTCACAAGTCACAGTTTGTTAAGTGAGTTTGTAACATTATTGTCGGCGTTAAGAACGTCACAGCTGAGCACTCATAGTATAGGTAGTGAGATGGTAAAGTTTTGTAAAATTGTGGTCAGTGCCATGTAAAATGTTCAGGCTTCTCGTTTGGTCAGAATTTTCGTAAAAACGAGTCGGTAGGTATGAAGAGTCAGGTAATTGGTATAGTGCAGTGAGTATCTGCGGTACGTCAGTCATCGCGAGCTGTGTAGTCGCTAAGCTTTTACTTACAAATTATATATACAAAAGCGAGAATCTAGTCGTTTGACTACGGGGTAAAATTGTGTCCGTCCGTTTGGTCAACGTCGCAGTAACACAATAAATTACGAAACTACCTAACAGTTTGTACATTGAGACCATCAGGTTACTCAGGCTTGTGAGATTTGTAAGCGAGGTCTTGCGCATCGATGGCCCTGCCGTAGTGACCGTGCTCATGCTCGTCGTGGTGGACGGGATGGACCTCGTAGCTCTGGGACTGGTGTCCACCGCCCTTGTTGAGAAGCTTCTGCAGAGCGATGATGGCAGCGAGGACAAGGGCAAGCTTGCTGACGATGAGAGCCTTGAGGGCGAGGAGGGCGAGACCGCCGAGGGCGAGAGGAATGAGAGCAGCGGCCTTCATCTTGAGGAGAAGCAGGAGAGGCAGGAGCATCTTCAACTTCTTCTTCTTGCCACGGGCTGCAAATTAAAGAGAAAAATTATTTTAGTAAATCATTTATTGTACCGTATACGGCTTAATAATTGCTATGGACAGACCAAGGACACGATCGATGGTTAGACGACATCGGGAGGGTGCTAGGGGAACTCAGCGTCCGTGACTTGCATGGTAGGGCGCTGGACTACGCGGACTGGCTTGATAAGGCAGGTATTGAATTGTTCATTAATCAATATGTTCTAATTCTGATTTTGACAATATGAGTATGATGATTGCCTGTTGGAGTAAGTGGACTGATTTAAAATTGTTGTAAAATGTGTAAAACTGTCCTATATATGTTCTCACGTACTCATAGCATGCTGATGGTTTTTATTTTTATTTTCAACTCAGTTCTATATGCCGTATTAGAGAGCAACTTTATTAATATAAAAATACTAATGCTAAACAACAGCATTATATGAACTTAGGCCTCTTTGCTCAGTGACCCAATGAACCTGACCCTTCCAACGAACGTAACTTACTGCTTTCGGACATTATTGGCAGGTATATTATTATTTCCAAAAGAATTTCTATCCGTTGGCAAACAGGTTCAATCCTCGATGTCAACCCTTACCGACTGCAATGAGCAACCTCAGACTTGTTTATCATTGACATTATAACTTGACCAAGTATAGGAACGAGTCTCTAATACAACTCTAACCCCAACTAGGCTAAGTACTGTGTATGGCCAATCATATTAGAAGTAAATCGAGCCAGAAAATCCGAGTGTTGGCCACCATTGACCACATTTCAACCTCAAAATGCAATTATACCACTTGCCATATACGAATACAGAAACCCTTGTACTAACATCGAACCCAGTACCAACCGCAAACTCTGCGCCGCCCCTTTCTCTCTCATTACAGACATTAATATCTACATCTTCAACGCGTTCGACAATAATTGTAGACAGAAAAGAAAGACAAAAAAAAGTCATGCTGTCTGTGCCTAAATTAGAAGCAATAAGTCTCGCAACATGTTCTCTTTCACTCGAAATGTCTCTCGGCAGTCTCAACAAGTCGGAAGTTGAGGAACAAACTGACCCGAGATCGTGGGGATTTGAAAGCGATGACACGCAATGTTCGATAATTATCTTCTAATAGGTCTCAGAACAAAGGCACCCGGGAGAAACTAGTACATGGCTCGGGATCATGTTATTAAGTTGAGGTATGTAGGTATTGAAATTAATCATTATTTTTTGAAAGCGTGTGTATACGCGTTTCTTTGATCTTTATCTGGATGATTTCTCCTTTGTCACGTTTGCGCTAATGAGATTCGTCTAGGATTGTCATATACTCGTAGACACTGTAAGTGAGACAGCTCGTATTATAACAAGAACCCTCAATCGCATACCTTTGCAGAAAATGCATGCGACTTGTGGGATAGCTCCACTACTTATCAGGTGATCGGATGCTGCAGCAGGAGTGAGAGTCAGAGAGAGAGAGGGAAGCCATGTCATGTTTGGGCAAATGCCTTTTCCATTTAAGCTATCATCCCCTATGTATTCTATTGATCCTATCATAGGAGAGCTTAGATGGAGAAACTGTTTCCTCTGTGGACACATACATTATAGCTCCAATTATCCGAACTATCTATTATGCAAGTATCCGATTCAGCGAATCGTTTTCAGACAAAAAAAATCTGTGGATGCTCGATTAGCAGTCCGTACAATGGGTAAAGACGTTTAAACGGCTTACTTTGACTGAGAGCTTCAGTAAAACTGATTTTCTTTTAGATACTGTACAATAATGTAGTAAGTACTCATGTCCCGAATGCTACAATTTTTTAAAAAAAAAAACTCAAATTATCCGAATATTTAATTATACGAATGTGGTCCGGTTCCAATTGATTCGGATAATTCGAGTTCTACTCTATCCAGTATGTGGTTATCGCAATTTTTATTTCGGCTATAGTGTTTACAGATTTCCACGGCACAGCATGACTTAGGATTGTATTACGTGATAACTATAAAACGGGCGGGAAAGTAGATTCGTAAATAGAAAACTAGATGGTACTCGTGACTTGTAAGAATCATACACGAGAAATGTAGCCTATCATACGACATCCAATGCGAAAGTGAATAGGTCTAGTTCAAAGTGAGTTGTAATTTCATGGAGATGACTCGCTACTGTAATAAAATATGCACCATTGACTTTTATGGGAGCTATAATATGTAAATTCCGGTTGTAGCCTATTGGGTCATTTGAGAGAAAGTTGTAGATACTCTCGAAGTTCTCGAGTTCAAATCCCGTGAAGGCATGGAAATTTAGTGTTCATTAGACAATGCATTGAAAATCTGGTATTGAGGGCAGTGTAATACTACAAATGGTCAGTGACATGTCCAGCAGGCCAATTTTAAACACAAACTAAGTAAAGCCCCCATTAGGGTTGGAAAGTTTTCCTATCATTGCTTTAGTTTCGACTCCCCAACTCTTGTTTCAAAGTCCAATTCTGTACCTACCGTGTCATACTGTGTACCATACGTCCATCAATGAAAAAGGTTTAATCTGTGAGATCGATATGGATTTAACAGCACCACACCAGTCGGACCATTCACAGCACTTCGTTCATCCTCATTATCTTTAGTCGTTGATTATCCTGTGCAATTATCTGTTATCAATGTTATCATCTATGCCCCCTCCCCCTATTCATCAAAGTTACCATGGAAACCCGCAAAGAGGTCATGAACCATGTTTAACCCAAGCTGTATAACTGCACTTGGATACATTTTATAGGTAATTGGCGTTGGGTAGTCGTAGTTACCTATAATTTCCCCATACAAATTGACCCACAACTAAAACCGGACTATCTTGGAAGTTTCACCCCCCCCCCCCACAATCGTGAAACCTAACAACCTTAACTTGATCTCTCAACAGGTATGCTAACTATGAAGACCAGAGGTCTTGTTAATATTATCAAGTATAGGAGACATTGTAGATTTGTAGGTCTAGTTATTAGACCAGTTCCAGTGGTAGTTTAGAACAAGTTTTCTAACTTGAACGCATGCCCATTAATAATGCCCACTATACGCAGTATAAGCAAAGTATGAGTCTTTATAAGGCTATGAAGTGTCAACTGTCTGTTTTTCTACTTTTCTCATTGGATAGATGGTATATAGTTGTTGAGATCAGTTAACCGACACATTAGGAATATACAGGACCGGACTTAGGCACTTCTTTAGACCCCTGGGCTCAAGATGCCTTTCTTCTTCTTGCTGAGCCACCCAAACCGAGGCGAATTAATTTTATATAAAATCATGATTCATGGCAGATAGTTTCCAGAATGCGCTGTGATTGCTCTTCCCTTAATTAACCTTATTGACCTTCATAGCCTAATAGTGCCCTTAATTTAAGGGTTTACCATTCCTTGTGTCTTTTTGTCACCAAGTCCAGGAGATATGACTTTGAAACATTAATTTTGATTACGGTAGTTAGCCACATGATCGAACTGGCTGGCTGCAGGTATATTTTCATACGAAAGAGATCCATTACTGTAAATAATTTAACAGCCTTATGCTGGATTTATCAACCACAGACTCGTACCTAAACTTGGTTAAGTCAGGTTACGACGCCTGTTACAATAGTAAACATGTCTCAAATTGTCCATTCTCGATTGTCGACGGTGTGGATTGATATTGAGGGCGTAAACCAGTTGGCCAGTGGTACCAAATTAAATACGAGAACAATACCAATAATGTCCGAAAAGTCAATGAGGTCATTGGCCTAGCAATGTTTAATGCGTTCCTAAAGTAGACATAAGCCCCTTCAAAATATTATAATAAGTATTTTACTATAACCAACCATAAATTTGTAGATCTATTTAACTGCATAGAGTTGTGTCTTTTCTGTATCTTAGTCTGTGTTTTAGGCAGAGTTGCTAGTACAAAGGGTATTGACTATTGGCTGAGAATTGGCACATGTGTGTCAGTAAAGAAAGGTAGGCCCGTAGGTATAGACGATATGCATGTCATGTAAGTAAGCTCTATCAACAGTGCACTCCTTTCTTTCTACTGATTCCACGTATCACTTTTCAATCAATTCGTCATTAACAATTGTCATTGAGTGACAATACGATCACACAGCTATTGACACTTACAGAGTGCTGTGGGTATTCACAGATCATAACATAGTAATTTTTTATGTTTATAGTAACGTAAACGAATTGAATTGAGGAATCGATTCAACTTTTCGATATTCTCAATGCCTTGAACGGGATGATTGCTTTTGGCAGCAGGTTAACAAGCACTCAATTGAAAATTTTATTAATGGAAATTCGCTGTGTTGTGATAACCATTACAGGGGTAATTGTAGAAGGAGTTAATATTTTGTCTAGCCGTCCTTTGAGTAAACTCAAAATAAGGGTTGATGATAGCGGTAGAATTCACAATTTATCACCCGGGAGGACCGGATTCGAGCCTCGGCTGTGCCAAACATTTTTCAAAAATTGTGACCGTTGTGAGACAAACTTTAGCACGATTGTTGTATTGGGGGTCATTTTTCACCGTTGTGTTAGGAAAATTAACGTTTTACTAAATGTAATGCAATGAATGATTTTTTTATGGGGGGCCCCACTATGCCACGAAAGCTTTTACGTCTTTGGAAGGGGTTGGATATGTTATGCATGTCAAGTCGTCAAGCTTACGCAAGATCCATCTTTTTGGAACATTTAACATATACTGTACAATTGGAAATTCAATTTTCATTCTTTCTTTCTTAAGCATTTTCAGAGGGCCGTAGTCGATCTGAAGGCAAAGGAAACGTTTCAACAACAATTTACTGCTGTAGTATTTATCTCGTATATGCTCTGTAGCAACGATCGCTATATACTGTAGACGATTGGAAGGTCGCTTTCAGTAGAACTATGGCTATTATCTTAATTAACTAATATCTTACTCAAAAGTTTAAGCGATCCTGTCGTTTATCCGACTTTATTGAACCACCTGTAGTTAAGGGTTTCCCAATACTTCTGTTAGTAGAAGATGACTATGGAAAATTGGACTCCACCTTGGTAGGGTGGCAACATGCAGACCCTTTCACTAAATCCGATTCTCTGCTGATCCGTATATCTTCCAGTTGTTCAATAACCTACCTGATTTTAGACACAGGTTTTATCTGGAATATACATATATTGGGCGTATCTATAGGTCCTCTGTTTCTTTGGGATGCTTTCATTTTAGATGCAGCTGCTTTCCTATCGCTGAAAACCATGAAAAATGCATACCTTCATCGAGGGACTTCCTCATTTCGGTGATGGATGAGTCAGGAACCTTAAACTGGAGAGTGTGTGTCTGGAGGAAGCGAGCAACTCTATCGACGAGCATGGATTCGACCTGAGAGTCCTTTTCGTCATCATCCGTGGGCAGAGTGTTGTCCAACTCAGCTTCGGAGAGGGCGCGAGCACCGAGCATCCTAAAAATCAAATCAACTATTAGATAGTAAATGATTTAAAAAATTTGTGATTAATATTTGTAGCGATTCAGATTTCCTAGGTGTCATCATAATTGATATGGACGAGGAATAGAATCATCATTGAATGAATGAATCTCTACAAAACAATAGGCTACATATAACAAAATGAAGGATTTTTTGCACATATGCATGTATATTATTGACAAATGCATTACAACGAATTTAGGGATACGCCGACCAGATAAACCATCCAATACTACAGTACATAACGCATTAATGAATAATACAGCATGATTTGGAATATCCAATTCGATTTAATAATTGAAACCGTCAATCATGTTTTCATTTATAGGTTTTTGCAACAAACAAAGGCCCGAAGAGTTTGACAACAACGTATTGGATTAAAAACACGGAGAGTTTGACAACAACATATTGGATTAAAAACATGGAGTTCTATGGACTTTTTTTTACTGCAGTTGAATTTTGCAAATGCCATCACGATTCGGCGAGGAATATGACCAAAACTATAGAAACAAGCCATTAGGTAGACCTACAACCTCGTCCAATTTTAGTTAGACAGAAAAATGGAGATTATAGAGTGGCGAGAGATGGTAATTTATGTAAATGTGCACCATAAAATAACGGCTTTATTTCCTTAACTTTCTTCACCATGAGCAGTTTGGAATGCCTGCGGTGGGCTCTTTTCTGATACTGTACCTAATTTTGTGAGTTTCATTGTATTAATGGAAAACTTATTTTTCAATTACAGTTATACATTGACTTCTTTTTATTATTTCTTGTCACGTGAAAAGGAGAGCTTTTTATAGCTATAATTCTACTAACTCGGTTTAGTAATAGAACAAAAGTCATTATTTATTTACGTATTTTCATTTTTTTGTGATACTGTTTGTTAGAAAAGAAAGGGGGATTATTTTAGTAGAGTTGTGAAACAGGTGAGTTAAAATCATTGCGGCTGAATGGTAAATGTGGGCTACATGTAAAATCCAACATTTCCGATAATCGATAATAATAAGATGCAAGGAACCTGTCAAATTTTATATTAGAAAGTATTTAGGAGCATTAAGACATTAGTACTGGACTGCATAAACTCCAATGTATTTGGATGGTAGTTACAGAACTTAAAGAAACAACCAAAACCCATAGTTTTTTCGGTTATTAGGCAAATTAACTGATTACGTAGTCTGGTCCCCAGGGAAAAGAAGTACCAAATAAAATATTTAATTTTTAAAGATTGGAAAATCGATTTCTTAAAGTTGCCATTCTATGCCTAAATAGCTGCGACAGCATTCGATTTGGGATTCGATTTTGAATTTTTCACACATTACTTAGCATTTTCCTTTAAGAAATTATTAATTTTAGAAAGAATTCTGAAGCTCAATCGTGCACGCACAACAGCTATGTATTGTAATATGTACTGTATGTATATTTGGTATTGGTAACTAAATTTCTTCTAAAATCTAAATATCGTAATTTGAGATGATACAAAAATTCATTCAGTGACATGATTAACTAAATTTTCTGCTTTGATAAATGTTTACAAGAACCTACCTTGTGGACTCCTGTTCTCCATCAGTGTTGACTAAGGTAATTCCATCAGTGATAGGGATTCCGTCTTTTCTGAGGGCACGATCCACGAATGTAAGGGCACGCATTTTCAAGCACAGGGAGACGTCCTTGTCGCCACAGTCCTTAAGGAACCTATACACTCGGTCGAATCCATCCTCGAGCACTGACGAATCCTTGGGCACTTCTTCTGTCGGGAACGCCGAAGCGAACGCCACTAAACCAAACACTATCACAAATGCACGCATCTTCACTCCCTCACCCTCAAACTGTTACTGGTAAAAAAGTAGTTGCTACAGCTTTATTTATGTCTTTTTCCACAAGGATGTCATCCGTCCCCCGAATCATATTTGGTAGTTGGCTCGCGCTGGTATCGGAGAGAGCGTGCCTTGAACCTGAATCAAAGCCCGGTTAGGCTCATCTTAGGTTACCGCGGTGCCGGTAATGCGCGGCAGAAGGGGCTAACTTTGGTTTGGTGGCGATCAGAGTGTGTGTTGCATCATAGACATCGGGTGCTTTTGAGTTGGGTGCCTCCTAATGACTTTCTCCCCCTGGCACATTTCTTTTTGTCGCTGATAACTCTTTCAGCTTGTTACTACATTCGTCACTTCATTGATAAACTGATTATGTGAGTTGTATGAGCACTTAATGATTGTTCGTTACTTTTACTGCAGGTATTGTAGAAATGCAGTTAACAGTTTTACCACATTACTTTTCTTTTTGTTGCACAGCATATCGTACTTTAGAGGAGAGAATTTGTATGAGAAATATTTTGTTGCAGTTTGTGTCAAGTTGTACTGCAACATTAAGCATTGCATTACATTAGATGAGAAAGAGACTAATCTTGAACATTTTTCAGACAACATCCTAGAACGATGCCACTTTAATTTTCTTGCCTGTGAAGTCGGAATGTGTGGGCTTAGCCGCATACCAACGAGATTTTACGTTTTTTGCTTCTCAATAATTTGTGAACTAATATTGTACATACTGCCAGAGGAATAATTAAAAGTGAAATTGGGGGGAAAATGGGCTTCACTTCTCTAGGCTCAAATTAGTGGTGGCACGAGGGTTAGGCCAGAGGTGAGCTATCATCATGAGCCTTGCGGAATATTATGCTTACTAAGCAGAAAATGTGATTTGCTATTTTTTTAAAGAAATGAACTTTATTATACTGTATTGTGCAATATAATGGCTGTGGTGAAGAAGTCGGCCCTTTAAGGGTGCTTCAAGTTAAGAAACAGATTCACAGCCCCACCAGGTTTGCTTAAAGCAGAAATTCTGAAAGCAGGCGCTTGAAAAACAACAAACAAACATTATAATGGCTGGCAAAACCCAAGCGTTGCAAAAAACCCAACAGACCTAATGATAAAATTGATAAGATACAGCTTTCACATTGTTAAAGTCATAAATATTGTACAATATCTTCGCAAAATTCACAAACATTAAAAAATGACACTGAGAAAGTTGATGTGAAACTGACTTTCCCGTTTTTAAAATAATAAAATTTAACATTTTATATAAATTAAATAAATAATCATTTATTTGCAATAATTTATTCGCTAGCACAAGTAAAAAAGTTACCTATTGAAATGAAATGAAAAAGTAGCATATTAGGCTATAGAGCGTACTTATTGTTTATTTGGAGCAGAAAAACTACAAAACCAGAACACATGGAAAGGTTACGTAAATTATGGAGTAAAGCATAAATTTTGGGTAGTGAAATGCTTTTGCTGAATTGTATTGTATTTTACGAGATAAGAATCTGTGATAACGTACCATGCATCTTTAATATTATCTTATACAAGACAATATTATTTCCCCTTTCCCAGTCTTTGCACTTTTCATTATTCCACATTTCCACTTGGATTCGAAATCTGAACGAGAAATTTTGCAATTCATAATTTAATAGTAAGTTGATATCGTTTTGCATACCATTTAAACTTTTCCTAATGAAGTGTCAGATCTAGTTCATTTGTAGTGTAGGTATGTTAAGGATGCTAGGTATATTAGGGGAGAGCTTTCAAAATTCTTTACAGAGAAGAATTTTTTCGAAATTCGTCAACTCCTCGTTCCACAACCGCAAAGATATGAAAATATAAGCTTCCGCATGATCTTACCCCTTTTACACCTGCAACATTTTTATTCAGAAAAAAAGAATAAAGGGACATTAACTGTGGTAACTAGACTGGTTTTTTGAGGAAGCTTGCCGTTTTTATGGTTTTTTTTTGCGGCTGCTACTGTGGAACGGGGAATTAATTAATTTCATTAAAAAAAAAACACGGCCATTCCTTGTTTATAAAAGAAATTTTAAAAGACCTCGCTTGATTGGTTATATCGTTCATACTAGCCAAGATGCCTTCAGAAAATAGTTATTATATCTTCATCTTTTGCCTATAAGACCTACCTACCTAATTCAAGACTGAGAGGCGATATTTTTTTTATTTTATAAGTTGTAGCTTATACCTAATATTGTAGTTGTACGACTGTATAGGGAAATTATTCATTAACTCTGAATCAATTTTGTGGTTTTAGGTAGATAACAAGCTTGTGACTATTATGATAAAGTTGTAATTGGTGAAAAACTGTAAAACCGGGTCTATTTGGTTTCTTCGTGTAGGATACATATACTAATTGGCCCCAAATAAGTACGTGCAACAATGGTCTATTGATATAATAATTAGAGAGGCTTTCGTGGGGGGATTTACATCATCAAGCAGTAGAATCCAGCCTGATGGGCCGTGGTCAATCTCAAAGCGTACTTGCACACGATTAGTCAACATCTGCGGTCAACATCATCAGTGATCTAAGATTGTAGCTCAGAGGCTCAGTAGCAACTGCTGCTAGTTGGCTCATAGGCCGTAGTCGAACTAGAAGCGTACTTGCACAAGATTAGTCAACATCTGCGGTCAACATCATCAGTGATCTATGATTGTAGCTCAGAGGCTCAGTAGCAACTGCTGCTAGTTGGCTCATAGGCCGTGGTCGAACTAGAAGCGCACTTGCACACAGTTAGTCAACATCTGCGGTCAACATCATCAGTGATCTAAGATTGTAGCTCAGAGGCTCAGTAGCAACTGCTGCTAGTTGGCTCATAGGCCGTGGTCGAACTAGAAGCGTACTTGCAACGTTTCGTCAACATCTGCAGTCGTTTTTTTTCAGTGACACTGCGTAAACTTCTATTGAATATTGGAGGCTCAGTTGTAACTGTAGCTTATTGTTATAATGTCCCAAAGGACTTTTTATGAACCTAGGCTTACTTAAAGTAGCCCATTAGTCCCTTGTCACATGCCAACGACCCCATGGATTTCTGACATTATTGCTTTCCAATTTATACGTAGTATAAGGAATGCTTTGTGATGGTCAAAATTTTCGGTACCGAGATTTCAACGGATTTACACGTCCCAGGAACCCAAAAAAGTGGTTTTAACGAAATGTCTGTCTGTCGCTCTGTCGCTCTGTCGCTCCGTCGCTCTGTCTGTCTGTTCATAAATGTCCGGGCAAACTACACGGTGGCACGGTGGATTATGATTAAATTAAACATATAGGTTCACAAAAATCATACCTCGGGACCATTTTTTTTATTTTGGGGTTTTATTTTCAAAAAACTCCAAAAAAACTATTTACCATTAAATTACTCATTTTCTCTATCTACTAATTGATAAATTGGAAAGCATGTTCGAGTAAACTCGGACTGGTTCTTTATATTGCTTCCGTATGCATTGGCAAACTGGTATACATCCTCGATGTCAACCTACACCGGCTACAAGCGATAATGGACAAGCTGAGACAAGTTTACCATTGAGGCAATGTAACAGGCGAAAGCATGACTTAACCAAGTACAGACACTAGTTTGCAGCTGTTGCTAGTAACGAACTAGTGCCACCGTAGATATCGACCGCAGATGTTGGTCAAACGTTTGGAAGTACGTTTTCAGATCGATTACGGCCCACCAGTCCGGTTTCTAGTGCTCCGTCCCAATCGATAATTTGGAAAACTTTTATGTAGCACATAGGTACAGTAGGTACAGGTTTCATTTTCTCACGGCCTACTGGTATCACCTCCAATTGTGATGCGGCCGCCATATGGGGAAACGAGTTATTTGCCAAACTCATCAACTAGATTAGGCACTTGCCATTTCATTCAACCTTACTCCAATGTGACAATCCCGCAAGACTGGTCAACCTATTGCTCTGCGGACCACGTACCTGATTTTGCAGGCACCATGCCGACCAGAGTCATCGTGCCATTAGGTATTTTTTTCTCGACGGCACACTTCTGCAGTGCATGAATATACAGGTGTACGAGGGGAGGTCGCGTGATCCGTGGCAGGGCCTATATAAGCGGTTAAAGATGGGAAAATGTTCTATAGGCCTACGTTATTTTTTGAAGTATTCCCCTCCAGCACCATTGCACTTATGACATCTGTCAATCAGTTTTAATAATCCACCAAAAAAATAATCTTCTGATTTGGTGTCGAAGTGCTCTGAAATTGACGCCTTCAGGTACTATCATATGCAACGATAGTAATGGCAACACACACGGAGACAATTCGGTGTTTGGGGTGCTCGGGTTTAAAATTTATTTTGCTTTGAAGTTTCTCTTAAAATTGTATGTTCATTAGACAGTCAGGTTTTATCGTTTATTACGTATCTGCTGCATTGTGGAGAGATATTGGGCACCTACAGCTCTACAGGCTTCAAAGTGTTTAGGCGGGTTTCCACCAACCTCGATAGTGATAGTGATAGTGGTGATAGTGATATTGACGTGGTAGTTGACATTAAAGACAGTCTAAAAATGTCTGCAACCACGTCAATATCACTATCACTATCAAGGTTGGTGGAAGCCCCACCTTAGCAAGCTCCATACGTAATTAGGCTGCTCTATCACGATTCTACCCGTTTCTTACACTACACATAAATATATACTGCAGGATTAAAAGTTAATTATGGAACAGGGAGAGCTATCATGATTGATTATTGAAGTTTGTTATTCGAAGAAACGCAAAAAATACACCATTTACCTCAGAATCTTTTTTATTTGGGGGTGCTTCAGCCCCAAAGCACTATACAAGTTGTATACAGTACGTATAGCACAATGAAGTGAAATAAATTGAAATGAATTAGTACCCTTATTGCCGAGTTTTAAGCCTTGGTGAACTATTCATCAATAAATTGCAATTTCTATTAATACGAATCAGGGGTATTCATTTTGTAATTCAACATTATAATTGTTTAAAATTTATAATTCGAAAATCTAAACATCGTGGTCTTGCCGAAATTTAAAATCGACGAACTATATCTCATTAAAATGTGAATTAATAATATTGTGCACATATTAACACAAAATGTGTGTATTAACACACAATACGTATATCAGTGTACTGTAACTAACTATTTTTCAACACAATAGTCCCATTTTAGTACTTTTCCAATACCTCATCAGCCCATTCATAAGACCTGTTTTATTAAGTAGCAGTTATTTGAATTGCATCATTGCACCGCTATAATGATACTAATTATGAGTATATAATAACATTTTATGGTATACATAAAAAAAGAAAAGACGATACCGAGCTATTAATTGAGGCAAAATGAAAGTGGCTTCGCATGAATGGGAGTGTTTCAGTTACAATAACCTACCTGTACAGGTATAATTTGCAAAAAAAAAACTTGCCCACAGTGATTATGTGCTTGCTTAAAGAGGATTGTAATTTTATAAACAGGTTTTCTTTAAATCGGACTACCTGCTCCCAAAAACGCGTGCATTTAGTCAATTGGCACCTACCAATTTTACTTTCTAGCTCATTATAAAGCCCATAAAAATACGTAAAGTTGTAAGATTTCATTTTTTGGAAGTGGAAACTGCAGTGAGAATCAGTGTAAATTGATAGGTGAAATCACAAATAAGGTTAGTGTACAGTATATTGTCTGTTGTAGCATTGTCATTGATGTACAGCTTGTGATAAAACTTTCTCAATCGTAATCAGGCGGGTATTCCACATACGTACATCGTCAATGAAAATTATGAAATTGAAGAACATTTCAATTTTTCATTTATGGCGGCCATTCCATATGTTTTTTCAAAAATTGACAATTTTCTATTGAAACGTATGCGCCAAATTTTTGAAATTTGTTTGCATTTGTTTCTTGAAATTTTATTTGTTTTCTTCGTCGCCTTATTATTTAAACCTTATTATAATTTTTATACAGAAATGCGTTCTTTTTAAAGAAATCAATTAAAACAGCTGTACTTGTCATATCCCATGACGCCATTTTTTAATTTTAGTTTCTGATTTTACTCTATGATCAATTGATCATTGATCAATTTTAACAATGGCATAGAGTAAAATTGAAATGTCTTTCAATTTCATGATTTTCATTGACGATGTACGTATGTGGAATACCGCCTAAAACTGACAGGGTAATTATGCTGCAGTCGCAGTCCGTACATGTTGGAGAAGATATACTGTATGGTTGTACATGCTAGAGGCGTAACCCGGATTTTTTTCGGGGGTGAGGGCTGTGGCGACTTATATCCTATTAAGTCAAGTGTAATTGTTTTTTACTTGAGAACTTATTTGTATCTACTGTATTTTTTAGAAGTTATACGTTAGATGACAGCATTTATGTACAACCATACAAATGCACTTCAGGAAGGTGCTCCCCCCCCCCTCTCCTGAAATGGAATGCTATATACATGGTTATGAATATAAGTTTGCGAATAGTTGGTACGAAGGGTAGTAGGAAGAACATTGTTGGAAAATTTATTCAGATAGTTGGAGTTGAAATTAATTTTATTCAACTACACGCAAGCATCATCGGCGGCAGGGGTAACGTGGCAGAATGCTGGTAAATGTGTGAGTCTCTACATACCATGCAATCGGAAACGTGTCGTAACCAAACACAATATTGTCAGGACATGTAGAGTAGTGGCACAGACTCCAACTTTCACCCGAAAGGTTATTGGTTTGAGCCCTACACTAGCTACATTACTAGCTACGTATTAAGTTCCTAAATGAGGCGACTGAAGAGGTCATTAGAATACATTAATTTATTTATTTGTATGCAATTAAATTTTCAAAAAAAAGGGGAAAGCATTTTTGGCATTTCGAATATTATACATTACTAGGCTAGTAAGCCAAATCATTGCAAAGAGTTTTAAACATAGTCTAATCTTCAAAAGGGATAATTATTTCAATTGTGCCTTGGTATTAGATTATCTTCAGAAGACGGTCCAATCGTTACTATGGCCCTGATTACACACTCGAATATTTATTCGATCGAAGAAATATTGAGAATATTTATGTTGAAGTAACCTGTACGACTGGGAACTGAATTCCGGTATTGTACTATCGAATAGATGTTGACTCATACCTATTGGATCGAATATTGGACCAATAACCGAGTGTGTAATTTGGGGGATTGTCGTATCTTTTTTGACTATAAACGGGTTTCTAATAACTTTTATAGTAACAAGCCAATAACTCAAATAGCTGTTCGTACATCATAATATACGATGCCGTAGTGACTGGTTTGACGACGTTGCCTTTGACCTCTTTTTCGACCAAGCGGTGTCAAACAATAATTATGAGTCATTTATAGAACTACATGCAGGGCCGTGCCGTCCATTGGGGCAATGAGCCAGCTGCTTCAGAGTGGCACTTCTTGAGGGGTGGCAAAACGGCAAACATTAATTAAATAATTCACAAACTAAATTTTTAAAAATTTAAAATAAATAGATCATAAAGGTTTTTAACATTATTTGCGGGATTTACTTTAGAAAATGGTTCTCGCGTGATTAACCAGGAGCAATAAGTATAACCGAAATTAGAGGATATGGAAAAAACTGGGCTTGGCGGGATTCGAACCCACGATCTACGCCTAACCGGGGCGTCGTCTTAACCGCTATCCATATCCATATCCTCTAATTTCGGTTATAACGAGGAGGTTACCTCTTCAACCAAAGTTAATTTAATGTCAGTGTTATATATACCATATAATACTACAATGTAAAGCAATAAGTATAATATCACAACAATATTTGAACTTTTACGCGCGAAATTAACTTTTTGTTTTGTAAATGCCTTTTCAGGAAGGCAGACTGCCAACATAACATAACTAAAATAAAAATGGCCAACTAACTACCGAATAACAGTAGTGGCCTAAATGTTTTGCTTACTTGTTCTTGTACAATACAGACAATAGAGTAAACTGTGGTACGATCCAGTGGCGGGTCCAGAGGGGGGGGGGGCATGGGGACCATGGCCATGCCCCCCCCTAGAGAAAAATTAGCGTACACTATATACAATAGGACATCCTAAACAGAAATCTTAGTATGGTAACATGAATATGTCTTCCATGTATAAATTATAAATTTTACTGCTGTAAAAATCGTAAAACCCCACTATTTTGAACTTATATTTTCAAAATTTTCCCCCCTGTTTCCAGCAATATGAATAACCAATTAAGCATTCCTTTGTAAGCATTAAAAAGTCTATACTTTCCTGCTGTAAAATACGTAAAACCCCACTATTTTGCCCTTATATTTTCAACTTTTTCCTCCGGGGGAGACCCCCGGGGCCCCATATGAATTAGCATTTTAACATATCGTTAATGGAGCAGGTATGGCGTTTGCCGCTTAGCAACTGAATATCAAATGAAAATCCTGAGTATGAGCTCTACTGATGCGAAAAAAATTAATAACCCAGCTGCGGCTAATTAATTTATCACACTACTAAAAGACTCGTTCCGCTCATATCCGCTTTATAGCGACCATTTCATCCGTAAACATTGGCCAACTATTGAAATACAATCCAATAATTAGGCTTCAGTTCAGGGGTGGATTTGGCTATGTGCGGATATAGGCACTGCCCTTGTCGCGGACATTAATAATTATTGTATATTATATATAGGGGGGGGGGGTGTTCACTAATAAACTAATAAAACCACTATTTTTATTTAAAAACATGGAGTACCAATTGAACAGAAATGCACGCCTACATTTGGGAACTTATTCCTTAATATCTGATAAGTATTTTTTTTTTTTCATAATATGCACAAAAAAAATTCTTTAATGTAGGAGCACGCGGATATAGGCATTGGCCTCAGTTGCTTATTAGTAAATCCGCGACTGCATCAGTTATGCTTGTACTGTACCATAGATACGTACAGTAGGCTACATCAGGGTTAACAATGTCAACCCTTCTTTCACCTTCTCTTCTTCTTATTCTTTATATTCAAATCAAATCATGTAAAATTCATATGTTGTCCTTCATTCAAAACAACGAAAAGATACATCATACCGTTCCCCAAATTATCCCAAGGGATTGTGCTAGAGGAGGGAATACACCATGCTACTTGTAGTTGTCAAAACAACAATAATTGTTGCATTGTTTGTGTTTCTTTATCACCCTTTAGGCGCCCACTCCACCGACCGGCTAGGGCTATTTACAAGAACGGTGACGTGGTAGCAGACATTCAAGACTTAGGTGGCGTTTCCACCGACCTCGCATTGCAGAATTGACGGAAATGTTTATTTTCCCCTATGCCATAGTTAAAATTGATCAATGACCATACAGTATAATCACAAACAAACAAACTAAAATTAAAAAATGGCGTCATGTGACATGTTAAGTACAAACATTTTAATAGATTTCTATAAAAAGAAAAATTCTAATTTCCGTCAATGTCATTTGCATTCTGCAATGCGAGGTCGGTGGAAACGCCACCTAGATTAGATTAGATTAGTAATGGGGCGATGCTGCTACTTGAGCTTGGCTCACTTTGACCTTAAAGATCTATTGTGAATCCCCGTACTTTTAGTCCTGGTCAGTCAGCAGGTCCCGTAAAAACCTGCACAACTGCCCAGGGGCCAACTGGCAAGCCTCCCTTGGTGATAGAAACCAAGAGGACGTTGCTAGCAGCCGTCTGTTCTTTACTGCCGGACACGAGCAGATGATATGCTCAGCAGTCTCAGCCTTTTCTTTGCAGAATCGGCAGGTGTCATTCAAGACTTTACCCATGTTCTTTAAATGGTAGTTCACGTGGCAGTGTCCTGTGAGTGCACCTGTAAGTACCTTAAGTTCAGGCTTGCTGAGGTTCAGTGCTTTGGCGGTATAGCTCTTAGAGTGAGTGAGGAATATTTTGGATTGTCTGTGGCCTGTGACAGACTTCCAGTATGCTTCCTTTCTCTTTTCTTCCCATAGGCCAATCTCTAGGGTTTGGCGGTTTCTCGGGAAGGCGCAGAAGGGTTCAGGCCCAATGAAGGGTAGCGCGCTCCCTTCTCTCGCCAAGGCGTCGGCATTTTCATTGCCTTCGATCCCGGCGTGTCCTGGAACCCACATGAGGGTGACTTTATTCGTCACTCCCAATGCGTTGAATGCAAGCATACATTCCCACACCTGCTTGGACTCGTAGCTACTCGAGTCCAGCGCAAGAAGGGAAGCCATGCTGTCGGAGATAATGAATATCTTGCTGTGGCGGTAAGCACGTTTAATGCAATGCGCCGCACATGCGCGTATGGCATGTATTTCGGCTTGGAAGACTGTGGGTTGGGATCCCATGGGGATGACTAAGTTGAGTCGTGGCCCATAAACCCCCGCCCCTGTACCTCCGTTTTCTATTTTTGACCCATCAGTATAAAATCTTAATGAGCCGTATGGAAAGACTACCTCTCCGTCAGTCCATTTTTTCCGGCTTTCCAATATAACCGAGAAATTCTTTGAGAATTGAAAAGTTGTCTCCATGGAGTCTGAGAACATAACCTCCGGAACCTTGCACTCATTAAGAATGCGTAAGTGTCCGGTAAGGTCGCCAGGCTTTAGTCCATGGCTTTTCTTAATGCGATAGGCCCACTTAGCTGCCTCACTCTCGATGAAAATCGGGAGTGGTGGTAGGTTCAATAGGACCTCCATGGCAGCCGTGGGGCACGAACGGGATGCTCCCGTGATCGCGAGGCAAGCCAGCCTCTGTAGTTTGGTGAGAGATTTTGCTCCCTTTTTGCTCTTATGCAGTCTAGGCCACCAAATTAGCGCCGCATAGCTAATTATAGGTCGCACAATGGACTTATATAGCCAGTCCGTTACTTTCGGCTTAAGCCCCCACGTTCTACCCACCATTCTGCTCGTAAGAAATAAGGCGTTTCGCGCCCTGCTTACAGCCTGGTCCAGATGCAGGCTCCATGTGAGCTTCCGGTCAAGGATAACACCAAGATATTTGGTGCTATCTGTGAGGGCTAAACGCACCCCGCTGAGGGTGGGAGCTTTAATATTAAGCTTCAACTTCCTCGTGAACGGGACCAGGGTGGTTTTTTTAGGATTTATATTCAGTCCTTCAGAAAGGCACCAATTATGGGCTATGGTTAAGGCCCTTTGCATTCGCTCAGAGACAAGAGCGTCATGCTGGCCTCGCACCAAGATCACCAAATCATCCGCATAGCCGCAGACGTCGTACCCATCTTGCCCTAGTGCAGTTAGCAGCCCGTCGACCACCAGAGACCAGAGGAGGGGGGAGAGGCATCCGCCTTGTGGGCAGCCCTCACCTGGCGTGGCTGTGATCGAGTCTGTGCCGAGTACCATTGAGATAATTCGGCTTTCTAGCGATGTCATGATCCAGTCTGCTACGACTGGCTCAACGCCTCTCTTTTCTAATGCATTCATGATTGATTTACGAGGCGTGTTGGAAAATGCCCCTTCTACGTCAATAAATGCGCATAGGGCTATCTCTTTGAACTCTAGAGCCTTTTCCAGTTTCCTGGTTAGACTGTGTAGAGCCGAGATGGTTGATTTACCTTTTTGGTAAGCAAATTGACACTTATGCAGGGGGTTCCGCATCAGCAGATCGCCTCTGATATAGTTATCAATAATCTTCTCCATCGTTTTCAAAAGGAAGGATGAGAGACTGATAGGACGAAAGGATTTAGCTTCGGTACTAGGGCGATTTCCAGCCTTTGGTATGAAGCTCACTTTCACCTCCCTCCAGGGTGTGGGAATGTGCGACCACGCAAAGCTCGCACGAAATAGAGCTAGCAGATCCGCCATGAGAATCTGAAGCCCCTTCTGCAAGAGGGCCGGATACACGCCATCGCCCCCTGGAGATTTAAAGGGCTTGAAGGACTTAATAGCCCAAGTAACCCTATCTTTTGTAAAGAGTTTTCGACCCAGTTTCCATGCTCCCCGCTTAGGGCGTTTACGCGCTGCGCGGGTGGGCGTCGTACCGCCGACTATGTTGGAGCCTGGAAAGTGGGTGTCAAGGAGCACCTCCAACGTCTCAGTACCTGACTGAGTGTAGGTGCCATCCCCTTTTTTAAGCTCACCCATGCCGTTGTTATGGGTCTTAGCCATAACTTTATGCAGGCGAGCTGCAGTCGGTGTCTCGTTGATCCCTTGACAGAATGAACGAAATGACTGCCGTTTTGCTTTCCGCAGCTCTCGAGAGTACTCAGCTAAAGCGGTTTTGTAGACAGCATGGTGATTCGAATCCCTGCTGCTTGACCACTTGTTGTAAAGCCGTCTCGTTTTCTTGCGCAGTTTTGATAGCTCCTTATTCCACCATGGTGCATCACCATCAGATTTCGGAGCTACCTGTGCACAGCTAGACTCAAAAGCATTTTTAATTTTGTTATGCAGGTTAAGGGAGGCATTTTCAATCTCATCTATATTATTTAGATCGTGTGTCCTCGGACCCTCCCTATCTAACAGACTTAGATATTTATTCCAGTCTGTGCGTCTCGGGTTTCTTCTCATAGCCTGCCGTGGTTTGTTAGCCACGATTCCAAACATAATATGTTTGTGATCAGAGAGTGAGGCATAATCCGAAACATGCCACCCAGCAATCTTCTGCTCAATTGCAGGACTGCAGAGTGTGAGATCGAGTACCTCATTTCTGATAGCATTTTCAAATGTTGGCTTATTACCTACATTACTCACCGACACCCCGTTCGCAACGAGGTAGTCAAGGAGATCTTCTCCCCTCTCATTGATGTCGGAGCTCGCCCATGCAGTGTGATGAGCGTTGCTGTCACATGCAACGATAAACTGGAGATTGTTCTTCTTGCAGTGTGAAATAAAGCTCTTCGTAGCTTCGGGGGGCGCTGGGTCCCCGTGCGGGAAGTAGGCTGCGGCTACAGCAACTTTGATTCCCTGCACTTCTATCATCACTGCTGCGAAATCGCGTTGTATGAATCTGGACATAGGAAAGCAATTTAGTTTTTTGTCTACTAGTAAGGCAGCTCTTGGAGCTGTACTGTCAGACGAAAGATAAATGAGCTTACCTTTTTGTGAGTTTAGGCCCCTGATGGCGTTTCCCACCACGTACGGCTCCTGTAACATCATGATGTCCACATCTTCTTTTAAAAACCTCCGCAAGGCAGTATCCGAGGCTGCCTTGGCGTGATGGAGGTTTGCTTGGAGGCACTTGATGTTAGCGCCGACCCCTCTTACCATCTACGTGCTTCCAGGGTTTCCCCCGGTTTCTGGATTGAGGGCCACGAAGGTCCCTGGCTGGGTCCAGATCTAGCTCGCGCTTATTCCGAGCATCAGGTTTGCTGCCGTCTCTACTGCCTTTGGGTACCTGTCGTCGATCCTTATTAGCGGCGCTGCCGCCAGGTTCCTTGGCATTTTCGATTTTTGAAGTCGGGTCAGTGGAGCTGCCTTCACCCGCCTCAACTGAGACGGAGGCTGCGTTTTCCTCTGCCTGACTTTCGTCTTTCCCTTTTCTAGGGTGCAGTTTCACCTTACCCAGTCGAAAGCAGATCTGAAAGCCAGCTGCTGTCAGTACCTTGAAACTGCTTTGATCGACTGCAAAAGCTACTTCTACGCAGTTTTTCTCCGTGTTCCTTCTACGCAGTACCCTCCAAGCTTTACACTGCAGCAATGGGTTCTGGCCTGCGATATAGTCCACGATTTTGGCTGTTTCGTAGCCAAGGCTATTGGGAAAGTACCCAGTTACCACCTGCGAGCTGGGGAGATCTTTTCCATCGAGGACAATAATGTCAAGATCTGACTGACTTAGCCACCTAAGTCTTGAATGTCTGCTACCACGTCACCGTTCTTGTAAATAGCCCTAGCCGGTCGGTGGAATGGGCGCCTTAGTTTGTGGAAACGCAGGTGATATATAACGCCGAAAACAATGACATGAGTCCCCTAGCTGTGACGGTGCCGTGCTGGAGAAGGTTGAGGACAAGAGTGCACCGCGTGAAATGATGGTCAATCACGGTTACGGTTACGCAATGGTTGCCGCGGGTATTGCAGGGTCAAGTTCAAGTGAACTTACAATGTAAACATGTAATTTTAACCGGCTACCTACTTGACCTACGGCCATTACAATTATCTCCATTTAGTGCAGGATTGATACATCTCAAGTAACTTATTCATATTATACATACGCGGGCACTCCATTAAATGTATTCATAACCTCACCTAGAATATTATATGGAATGAGATGAGTTGAAGGCACATAACAGTGCGCTTAATTACTTTACTTTTTTTGTGTCTGAGCTTAAGAATAATTAATGTTTTTGGACCCAATGTTCTGCCAGGGACGGTTTCAGAAACCCCCCCCCCCCCCCCCAAGGATCCGTCCTGTGTTCTGCCATCTTGACGCCATTGTCTGTGTGCACATAATATTATTACTTTCCAATTTATACGTAGAATAACGAAAGCTTTGTGTCGGTCGAAATTTTCGATTCCGAGATTTCAACGGAATTACACGTTTTGAGGTCCCAGGAACCAAAAAAGTGGTTTTTACGAAATGTCTGCCAGTCTGTCTGTCTGTCTGTATGTATATCTGTCTGTCTGTCTACGTCGATTTCCGGGCAAATTACTCGGTCGATTTTGATGAAATTTTGCATGTAAGCTTACAAAAATCATACCTCGGGACTATATTTTTAATTTGGGCTTACTCAATTTGGGGGGTTTTATTCTCAAAAAACTCCAAAAAAACGTCTAAAAAAATTATTTCCCAAAAACGGCTCCAACGATTTCTTTTAAACTCACATATATTGTAGTTGTGATTAATTTTGACAAAATACGTGGGGTCGCTTGCCCCTTGATAGTTTGCTTCTGGGGGTAAAATAATAAAAAATAACTAAATTTTCATGAAAAATGACTAAAAAATAATTTTTCTGCGAAACCTTTCTATTGATGATTTCTACTTTCAGGTATGTTTTAGGTGTTAAATTGAGTAACGAAACCGGACAGGTTGCTTTCCCTGAGAAGTATTTGATTTTGTACAAAAAAATGTTTTTTTTTTTTAAATGATAGAAAATTCAAGCTCAAATGCATTGCGTGCCCTGCCAGTATTGTTGTGTAATAATGTGTTGGTCTGACCTATCTAGAATTTACCTCTCCTCCAGTGACGTCAGGTGGACACCCCCCCCCCCCCCCCGAGATATCGATTATTTACCATGAAATTACTAATTTTCTCTATCTACTAATTTTGATAAATTGGAAAGCATGTTTGAGTAAACTCGGACCGGTTCTTTCTGTGGCCTCAGAAATTAAAAAAATAACATTAAAAAATGGAAGAAGGCGAATGGCCCATCTCTCCTGTATTGCGCTGGAATCTGTTCAAGTTTTTGTATTTTACTCCATGACATGGTCAGTCGTAATAGCTGGCCATTAAAAATGATTATGTATCATAAAGTAAAAAAAAACTTTCTGCTTGTTCACGATGAAAAAGTAAACGAACAATAACAAATAAAAACTTAAATTTATGCATTTTGTTGAAAGGCTATCACAAAACGTTTAATTTTCATAATTAGGGGTGGTTTGCAACTTTTGTGTTTTAGTGTTTTTTAAGGGGCAGTATTTTTAATTGAAAGCTATCGCTCTTACCATTAATTGAGTATGGATTGTGTGTGCTAATTATTGCATTTGTTGAGAAGTTTTAGACGTCATTTTGAAAAAAGACCAGTTATTCTATCGCGGCGAATCCGAGGAAAAATTCGTCTGCCTAGTTTTATTTTCTATGCCAAAACAATTAATGAAAATCATAGGAAATACTCTCCTGGGGTGCCTCTCGGCGCCTTTACAGCTTTGACGCCTATGGCCGCCTCTCTACCACCTCATATCACCGCGCGACCCTGCATCTAGACAATATAGACACAAAACGACCTTGACCATGTCTTCTATGCGACATCACCACATCCGTGAGAATAAGGAGAAAAAAAAACAATCAAGGAGGTAGGCTGGCTGTTTAGAAAGTAGCCGAATAGTTGTAAGTATACTAACTACATATACTGTAAATACACAGTTTTTCCTTCTTTTGTAGGTTCTAATTTTATTCATAAGTAAACTCGTTCCCCAGTGTATCGATACAATTCATTCTTTGTTTCATGTGTGAATTAAACCTAACGAACGAATGATACAGTCTCATGAGCATCAGTTCTCAGGGCCAGATTTACCACTTGGCCACTAAACCTACTAGAAATACTAGAACACTTTTCCCAAGAAAAAGATGGTGTATTATTATAAATTAATGTAAATAATAAATAATATTATTTAAAAAAATGTAATATGTTGTTGTTTCCAACGCCTGCTTGCAGCATTTCTGCTTTAAGCAACCCTGTCAGCCTGGCGGGGGGAGTGAGTCTGTTTGTTAACTTGAGGCACCCTTAGGGCAGACTCTTTCACCTCGGGGAAAAGGGAGTTGACTGACAGGGTGGACCTCCTGATTATAGTGGAGTCCGAACCACTTGGGGAACATGGTAAAGTCACACGATTAAATCGGAGGTGACCAGGACTCGACATGCCCGTAGACTGACTGGCATAGTCTCAGCGCGTTATCATGTCCCATCATGTTCCCCTGCCAACGCTGTACACACTACCAAGTTTGCCGCATACTCTGCACTCATGGATTCAACATGGTAAGGGCGTTGGCAAAACATTTAATATGATCTGTAGTATGGATTACAAATAAAATGTAGCAATGAGACTTCCTTAGATTTTTTAATTCTATATTACTGTCCATCCCAAATTCGGTTGTTGGATCCCATCTTACCTATTGTTCCATATTAAAGGCTTATGGGTCAATGGGTCCCGATTTTGAATAAAATCTAGCCTTTTGATCTTGTTAGATTTTCATATCGTTTCTGTATTTGATTACGAAATAGAGTAACTGCTGAATCATACGTCCATAGTCACGGCTCACTACATTTTGCTGATGAAAGGTTTGTCTACGTAGGATCGGATGTTGTGATCATGATCTGCAAAACATATGATTCCAAAAAGTGGGAGGGGGGGCAAGGCCGAGCCCAGAGGGGGACCCAGGGGGTCCGGACTCCTCTCGAAATATTTGCAGCTGTTCTGGCTACGGCCTTGGGAGAGGGGGGAGGGCGAGCTGGTGGCGCCAAAAAGTTAAATCCGGCCCTGAGCCAGAAAAATGATACAGTTCTATGAGCACCGTTGCTGGTTTTCTTATTTATGTGCGTATATGTGGCAGTTTATGTTGTAAACATTCCAATTCAGTTTTAATTAGTCTATGATGTTTAACTCGGCCAGAAAATTTTTGCATAGCAGTTAACACGTAAAATGCTGTTAGAAAGTAAATCCGGTATACCCATGGATTGCTTTCTAATTGAATAAAAATTCTAGAATTATGTGTTGGGAAAACGCGTTGTTTTACCTGTAGTTGAAGAATTATAATCGTAAATTATTCACGAGGAAACATGCAGTACCTAGATATTCAGGTACAAGAAGATAGATCATTGCGCTAATGTAATTAATTACAAAGTTTTTAAAAGACACACGATTTATGTACAGTTTTCGGTAAGTTTACGTTGTAATTCAAGGAGCACAGGAAGCACTATGAAGCACAATTTGATTTTTAATTTTAATTTTATTATTATTTTAGGCGAAACAAAGTATACATTGTAATTGTCAGATCCTTTTGTAACAACAGTTTACGTCAGGTCCCAGGGTATAAGACGCGGGAAATAAAAGGTGACGCGGCACCCACACCTGCAACGTTTTCGACTATTAACAGGGTGTGCAGAGAAGCCAATAGCTGCCCAAGCATTGACTTCTTTGCACACTCTGAAATACATGTAAGGGAAAACTTTTTTGATTAATTTTCTTCTCTGTACCTACATTTCTGATCAAGTAATCACTGTATCTATATAATCAATTCACACTTTTATTTTGTACTTTGTAATTGGGGGCTACCCCGCATTTGTACAATATATATATTTCTATTTCTATTTCTAACACGAGGCAAAGAGGAGACCTTGTAAAGGCCAGCACCACGCACAGGCAAGTGTGAGCGACTGGATCCTATACAGCAACAAAAAACTCACAAGTGAACTGAGAGCAGCGAGAAATGCTATTAACTTCCCTAAATTGCTTAGAGACCATCTCTTAGGGAAAGCTTTCTACACAATGTCAATGACAGAACTAGGTAGTAGGTACCTGATTTCGACGGTATTTTTTTGATGATTTGAGGATTTTACTTTATAATTTCATGTTGATTACATTATTTAACAGATATATATGTAGATACAGTATATATTTTTGTTTGTAAATGTAAGTAGCAGGCTACATATTTACTCGAATTTGATTAAATTACTGCACTGTGGGCCAGTATTGTTATTATGAAATTAATGTTTACTGCCGTATGATCTATCGTAGTACCTAGTATATGCACTATAGGTAAGCTACGCTGAGCTGAGCCATACGTTACAGCAGAAAAAACACGGTAGGTTGACTGAAGCAGACTGTTTTATGCGAACAACAGTTATCTTACAAATGATATGTATGCGATGCGAGCTTTCATATTTGGATCATTTGTATGATATTTTGATGTAAGATGTAAGATTAAACGCTTACCACTTGCACAGTCTCAACTAGTCAACGCAGCGTAGTTTTATTTTTTATTCATCTACCAGAACAGAGGAATATTCCACAAAATGCGGTACGATAGGAAAATTGCAGTCGTAGTAAATCTTGCTCTGGTTAAGCAAGAAGATAATTCATATCTTGACTTTCATGACGTAAATAAATAAATAAATAAATAAGGACTTTTCATTGTTTCTATTACTAAGCCAACCTAGCGGAGTTAGGGTTAAAAGCCCTCTCTTACACTCAACAAGGAAAGCCCGGGACCGCCTGCTTTACATGCCCTCCGAAGCATGGCCAGAAAATGTAGCCAGTGTGGGACTCGAACCAACAACCTTTCGGGTGAAAGTCAGAGTCCGTACCACTACGCTACATGTCCTGACGTATAGGTATATTGTGTGGAATGGTACACAAGAAAACTACCTTGATCTTACTTACAGGGGCAGTCTGCAACGGTTCCTGGATTCCTCAAGTTCATTACAACATAATCTATTCTTGAAAAGTCACTTGGGGCTCAAATGCACAACTGAACTCTATCAGCCTACGAAAGCGTCTTGCAATTCTGACGTACTGTATCTGATCTGGATTAAAGGTGGTACGTGCCTAGCGTGCCTAGGAATAGCTTTTGCCTTCTTTGCATGCAAAAATCTTTGTAAGACAGTTGACTGCAGATTATGAACAACCTGTGGATTTCATTCAGGGAGGAATTATAAGTCGAAACAGACGAGAGTACGTTGGAAAATAAGTGATTGTAATGGTTGGGCCACGCTCACATAATGGGCGTTCATAGGTTCCGTTGAAGGCGGACAGCAAGAGCGGATTTTAGGGGGGGGGGGGTCAGAGGGTCCGGACCCCCCAAATAAATTAACTTAAACTAGATAACAATGGGTTTAAATACAGTGGGAATTAAAATAATTAACTTTTTTAATGTTATAATCCACTGAACCTGACCGCTGACCCCCCCCCCCCTAAATTGGAGGCAAAATCCGCCCTTGGCCTGACAAAAGACAAACCAGAGGGGAGAAGACAAATAGACACTCAGAACGATTCTGGAGAAAAGAAAGAAAATGGAACGAATAGATAAGAGATAAGAAAAGAGGCTTTGCACGCTGGTAGCCGATCGAGTGAAGGAGTTTAAGAAGTGGGTCAGAGGCGGCCATTAATTCACGCTTCAATCGGCGCAAAAGGGAAGAAGTAGAACATGGTCGTGCCCAGGGGGGTGGTTCATGGGGTCCAGACCCTCCCCCCCCCCCCGAAATAAATTTTTGTATGTAAACGTATATGGCTTGAAGAATTTATCCATTAATTCATTAATAAATTACGTAAAAACTTTTTTTGGATCCCCCCCCCCCCCGGAATCAAAACCTTGGCACGGTCTTGAAGTAGCAGAATGAATAATTCTTGGAAGCAGATGCAGTTGGCGTAGTAAATGGCCCAGAAGTGCAAAAGCTATGTAGATGTAAATAGCAAAGGCGTTAAAAGGCAATGTAAAAATTAACTAGATTTTATTAATTATTAATATAATAATAATTAGATATTTAGATGTAGGCTAAATCAATGAACAGTTTATATTTTAAATTTCCCCATGCCAAAAACTGTTATTGCATTTAATAACACAAATACTCGTGTACATACTTTTACTCGTTAAAGAAAACGTTAGGCTACTACCAAAATCAAATCAAAACAGCTCGGCAAGGCATAGATCGTGGATTCGAATCTCGCCAAGTACCGATTTTTAGATCCTCTACTATCGCGGGCATCATTATTATTACTATCGTCGTAACTTGGTTACTGACATTTATAATAATATAAGTTTTACGAGTATCTATGACTTCCAGCGCTCCATTAAAATTACTTGGCAGTATAACTGAGTCGGCACTATGAACAGGAGGAAATGTTCATCCGCAGGTCATTAAATTTTCAACGGTTGCACATACGTCAAACTGTATAATCTGACATTTTTACATGCCGGCACATTCCATGGGACCACGCATAAAGGTACTGGTGAGCAGAGGCGTAAAGTTCTAGAATGATGGCGGGGACAAAACTAAGTAGACCATTGACGTCATCAGGCAGGATAAGGAAAAATTGAAAATATAAGAGCAAAATAGTAGGGTTTTACGCATTTTAATAGTAGTAAAGTATAGCTGAATATTTTACAAAGCTAACAAAGGAATGCTTACATTAGTTAGTTAGTTAGTTAGTTTACGTGTCCGGGCCATCAGGACACGTTCCGCCAGAAAATTGCGGCCTGGATGGCCTTGTCAGTTCCCTGGTCCAAGTCCCCTTGCGTGATAGGGCAGCTCATCCTTGGACAGATCAGAAGATGCCGATCGTCCTGCAGGGCTCCGCAGTCGCACATGGGGTTATCAGAAAGTCCCCAATGCTTACATTCATGTTGCTGCAAAGGGTCCCATGAACCAGGTCTTACAATTCTCGAGGCTGCCCCTGCTGGTGAGAGATCAAAAGTGCGGAAGGAAACGGTGGTAGGATTAGTAAAAATTTACTGGCGGTCCAGTTCACTATGGTATCTTGAAGCTGAGTTGAATAAAATATTAAAACATCAAAGATTAGGGAAAAATCAGAAATTTTTAAACAAACACTATTCTTCCCTTGACAGCAATAAATAATAACGTGGTACCAACATTGGCTTTACTGCCAATATTCCAACAAAGGTATTTCATCTGTGTGTGCCCTATACTATTAAGTAAACTTTTAATTAATAATAATAAAATCAGATTACTTTCTAGTGTCTTCTTTTGCCAGCTGACTGTCTGTTTATACCTGCGAAGACACGTCGTCCGAATCGGGGGCAATCCAGTACACTACTATAGGCCTACTATACTAAAATTAAAGCTTTATATTTTTTAACTCCAAACATTCCGATGTGGAAGGCAATATCTTTTACTTTCTGATTACCAGACCAATTTCTGACAGTATCTACTGTCAGAAATCAGTTCTCACGGATGCTATGGGTAGTTGTACGTTTTTCTGATGCAATATGGAGGTCTTTGCCCCTCATTTGGCGGGAGAGTGCTCCGGACACTTTCACTGGCCCGGACATGCGCATATTGCCCCGCCAACCTGTCTGATGCCACACGCACATGGACGGTCAGCACGACGGACTGTCCGCCAAGTCACCCAATCCGCTTGTCCGCTGGTCCAATATTTCAGAAGTGCGAGAACATTGAGGTATTTTCTGATTATTCAATCAATATAGAATACGCCTTTCCAAACAAGACGAAAAATGTAAGCATCATATTTATCAATACACTGGAAACATTAGAAGGCAGGTGCTTACATACGGTTTGTGTTGCCACATTTTGGTTAGAGCAAGCGGACTTCTGGATAGGCATCCGGAGCGCAGTAACTCAACAATTCCGTACATTACACTAGGCTATATATAATATATCAAAGTTTGATGAACCTTTCTTTTAATATACGTCATTTGATTGATATGGTTTAATATAATCTATATATCAAATGCTTAGTGGCGTTTTTATATATAAAGTAGAAGTATTAAGTATAATAAAGTAATATATATCTAGTTTTAGTTTAGTTTTAGTTTTAGCTCTAGTCTAAATTAGGTGCACACATACTGTATATATATTATTTAAGTTATTAGTATTAATGAAACACTTTAGGATACTTTATTTTATTATATTCTCACTTTGTATGTAGTATTAAAAAACGCAATACACATTTATTTATTTATTTCCTGTGAAATTTGACTTTTAAGAACAAAAGAACAGGTGGTGGTACCCTAGGTGACAGTTTTAAAAATTCTGTTAATTTTGAAGGTTGCAATCTCTATAGGGCCTCATCATGAACTTGACAATGTATATTCTTTTTAAGAAAGTAAGGAAGGCAGTGGGTTGACAAGTTGAGTGTGTACAATGCAATTAGGACTCTTACACATGCAAACATATCTATAGGATAAAGCTTTACGGAGTAACGATAAGCAAATATCTATTCGACAACGACGCCATCAACGATACTTTCTCGCTTTAAAATGAAAGAAGAAATTATACTGGGAAAGTAGCCCAATTTGTTTTATTTGCGGTTTGATATTGTAGCGTTGTATGTTATTTAGAATAGCCTACCTTCCATGGAGTTGATTCGATGGACAAATCTTTAGGGTGGGGATATGGGGTTGCAGAAGGATACTTCAGATCATTTGGAGGGACCACTGATGAATGAAATAGTGCTAGAGGCTATGGGAGAAGAGGGACAGCTGCTGCCTTATATAAATAGTAGAATTGCGAAGTGGGTAGGACATATATTAACACGAAAATCTGGTACACGCCATCAAGTCTATAATTGAGGGCACAGTGGAAGGAACCAATGGGAGAGGGCGGCCGAAGAAGGAACTAACCGAAATTAGAGGATATGGAAAAAACTGGGCTTGGCGGGATTTGAACCCACGATCACGATGTCGGGGCTTGTGGTCCAGCGGTTAAGACGACGCCCCGGTTAGGCCTAGATCGTGGGTTCGAATCCCACCAAGCCCAGTTTTTTCCATATCCTCCAATTTCGGTTATAACGAGGAGGTTACCTCTTAAACCAAAGTTAATTTAATGTCAGTGTTATACTGTATATACCATATAATACTGCAATGTATTGATGAAGGAACTCATAGATCGCATGAAGGAGGAAGCAGCATTACGGCGATTAGGGATTAGTGTAACACTGAGGTTTATATAATACCGCGGGTTTATTTTTTAATATCGCATTAGTAGGGTGTCACGTGACGGTGTTAAAATTAACACGAGAAATAAAAATAATTCATTCAATCGCCCCCCAATCACTCACTCAAATATAGTTCCAACATTCGATCCACTAATATGGGTCTAATGACTTATATTTGAACTTGGTTATGTCATGCTTTCGCCTGTTTCAGTGCTTGTCTCAGCTTGTCTATTATCACTTGTAGTCGGTGTAAGTTGACATTGAGAATGTTTACCAGTTTGCTAATGACCAAAATTTCATATGGGAACCATACAAATAATGTCCGAAATCCATGGGGTCATTGGCATTTGACAAAGGGCCCATGGGCCAATATAAGTAGACCTAGGTCTACGAAATATCCTTCAAGACATTACATTATTATCAATATGGGTTTAAGAAAAATCGAAAAAGGTGTAATACTTAAATTCAGATTCAAATCGTATATTTATTATATATTTTATCGTAATTTAGTAAACATTCCATAATATATTTCATCGATCGAGTAAATATTAGATCGGATAAATATTGGAGTGTGTAATCAGGGAACTATTTGGCAGACTGAGATATTAACGCGGCTAGTCTTAAGATTAATAAAAGGACAATTACGCAGCTAACCAGTCTTTGTAGTATAGTTTCCTTCTACAACGAGCTAACAACCGTAGCGGCGACCAAAATGTAAACAAAAGAGACAAAACATTCCCCAACCAAATCACGGTCAGCCAGAACCGTGGCACACAATTGGTACGATTACCATGGAAGTGCTATGACGAAACATAGAGCAAATGTAATAGCAAAACAAAAGCAAACTGAAAGGAGGAGTGTCGTAACCGGTGATCTAGGATGTCCTTCCGGAAGCGGTCATAGGTACCGCTGCATCCGGTTGGGGTCCGAAAGGTTTCTCTGGCGTGGAAGAAAGTCCAAAGCCACCCGGAGGAGGTGGGCTCTTTATTGAAAGTGAGAGCTCTGGACCTGGTGAAAGTACCTTACAGCCTTGGATGAATGATCGTATAGTTAGTACCTTCAGGTTTACACTCGTATGTGTACCTTAGAGATTCTCCAAAGAGAGATTGGGCTATTTCTGACTCTGGCTCCAATTAGAGTTTCTTCGTTAACTTATTGCACAGATGATATGACAGAGTTGTCCAAGTTCTTCTCTATAGGGTTGATATTTATTTAGCGACTGGTTCTCATAAAACTTATAAGAAATACTTTTCAAATCGTATCTAAATTTCATATCCTACGTAGGTACTATGTTTGTACTTTACTACATGCAATGCCGGCCGCCTTACCAAGTTGAACCCAGCGGACCAGAGCAGGTTCAAAGATGCAGATAACTTAGTAGTGTGCACAGTGCCGGTAGGGAAGCATGGTAGGACTTGTCCTGGTCACCTCCGAACTAATCGTGTGACTTCACTGTGTTTCCCAAGTGGTTCGGAATCCACTATAATCAGGAGGTCCACTGTCCTATGGGCCCACACCGTGGCCTGCGACTGTGTCCAACCATGCTACTACTAGGGCTCTACATAGGAGAGATGGGGCATTTGAGTTTGCCAATCCAATGGAATCCCGCAAATACCTAGTAAATGAAATAAAATAGTTTTGTCAAGTAAAACAGTTTTAGTATATATTATTTTATTACTATTTTTAAATAAAAATGTCACTATACTTGACAAAGTTTTTTTTATTTATTTTACTATGACGAAGTATTACAAAGTGAATGTGGAAAATATAACTGAAATACTGCATACTACTGTCAGGCTAAAGGGTACTTAAGGGTGTTTAAGCTGAAATTACGCCACTACTTAAAGAAACTCAAAAGCCAGGGGTGGGATATTTGAAATATGTACCAAAACCTATTGTACATTTGGGGCATTTGAATTTAGTAACTACTTATCAAATTGGGTACCGACAGTACACAATTAGACCAGCCTACTTCGATGTAGGCCAATTTTCGGGTTTATTGCCAAGACTATAATTTCCTTTGAAAAATAGAGATGGTGGATGAGTTCCATGCTGGCCGATGGCAAAATAAACTTGATTAGAAAGCTAGTATTATGTACAATATTGTATATACAACACTTTAGTAGTAATAAGGTACCAATTAGGTACCATAGGGGGCATTCGAAGTACGATGGAACATTCATTCGAATAGCTGTCAATCAGGGGTGCCATGTACGGGGGGGGGGGGGGGTCTTGGTGGCTGAAGCCTCTTCCGACTTATTTTAGTGGGGATGCACTCCCCGACTCAGACCTAGAGACCACATTAGAAGTAACGTATTACGAAGAGAAGCATTTTCGTAGCAAGTACTTCATTTTGATTCACTTTCATGGTGCCTTTACCTCTCACGGGGCTGGCGGAACAGATTTTTAATTTTCCTGTTTTCCGGTCATGGGCATTTATTGACTTTTATTGTTGTTCTATTACTAAGCCAACTTAGCGGAGTTAGGGCTAAATAGATCTCTCTTACAATCAACTAGGAAAGCTAGGAAAGCTTTGAAATGTCTCCGAAGAATGGCCAGAAAATGTAGCAAGGGTGGGACTCGAACCAACAACTTTTCGGGTGAAAGTCGGAGTCTGCACCACTACTTTACGTGTCCTGACATGTCCATCTTCTGGCGACAAAGCAAGGGTCCTGAGGTCCTCCCTCACATATTTCGTTTCTAGGGACATTCTAGGTCCACTGGCGCCACTAGAAATTTTAAGGCGGGGGGGGGGGCCATGGGGGGCATGGCTTCTATCCGGGGGGGCCAATGAAAAAACGAAACATTTTTCATTGGGAGTAGGTATACGGTTCAATAATTCTCCAATTTAACAACATGTAAAATATCTGAAAAGTGGGGAGCCACGGAGAGGCCGGAGAAACTGTTGGGGGGGCCAGGCCCCCTCGGGCACCCCCGTAGCGCCGCCACTGCGGCTAGGTCGCCCTAGTGATCTGGCGCCCACAACCGACTATTCACACACACGCTGCAGCAGGTGTTCATCTTCTCTCCTCTTCGTGTGCCCCACCATGTCACTGTAATATATTTTCGTTTCCCAAATCTCTTATAAACAATCATTAGCATGCAGCACCATCCTCGTAATGATAATTTAGAATTAAGAATAAACAAAAAATAATCTCTATGTAGATGGCATTTCTTGCCGAAAGCCCTCAGGGTTTTATATTAACACAAGTGGGTTTCTTAGACAAAGTTAATTTCTTAACGATTATTTGGGTTTTACTATTTCGGGTTGTTATAACATGTTTTTCTAAAACTCAAAGTTTTTGTTATTTTTTGTTTATTAAAATGAAAAACCACGAAGTCACGAGTAATCTAATTATTTCTAGAATTAAGAAGACAAAACAGATATTTAGTTTTGCACTGCATTCCTCCAAGCAATTGCCCACATTGTATGTACCGTACTTTATACGCATGGTATTCCATATTTTGGAGGTTGGCGCCAGTATGATAATATGGTGAATCGCCTAAATTTCATGTTCTAATGACTAGTCTAGCCATTGTTACCAATTCGGTGTAGCATGTGAGATGAGGCACAATAAGTGATTCACAAGCTTAAAATCCACGTTCTTTTCTTTAATACTATTTTTTTTTGTCGTATTATGTTCAATGGGCACCAATTTCCGTCATGACGCCTTCAAATAATAAAGCTGGATCCCCCACTGCTCCTGCAGTCCTACACTTTTACCTCTACCACCTAAGCTATTAATTGAACTTACTGTATACTTAACTTACGGATATCATCTTATAGTATAATAGTAAAATCTAATATTATTCTTTCCCGAGACATTTCTAACGGTTGTGGCTTCTTCTGAGGTCAAATCTCGACGATTCGCTGGAATAATCAGCTGCCAAATAACTTAAAATGTCTAACTGTTCAAAAATTAAAAAACAATCTAAGGTATTTCTTCATAAGTAATGTATTTTACACCATTGACCAAATAGAAAACAATTTAAAGTTCATTGTACTAAAATCCGAGTAGATAGCTGTTGTTCCGCATTGTAATTACATATTTAGTTGAGCTTAGGCCTATAGATGTAATTTGTAAGGCGGCAAAGTTTCTTTACTGTTTTGTTCTGTTTCTTATGACGCAATTTTACATAAGGTGTTAGTTGTACTCTCACCTTATGTCTTAATAAAGGAATATTTATTTATTTATTTATTATTTAAGCAACGCTGAATCCTCCATATTATCATCCTTCTGGTTCTGCGCCTTCCCCTTTAAATCTTGGTACAATCGAGCTCACACGTCCTTTTTCAGTTGGTCCATGAATTCCTAGTCTATTCTTTTATTTTTATTTTTTTTTTAATGTAAAAAGGTTAATCGTATGCAAACAATTCAATGAATGTATCCGATTGACCTCTTCAGTCGCCTCGCTAGGTTATTACCCGTGTTGAGCTACGATACGTCTCCGATCGCATGGTGTGTAAAGACTAGCACAAGTGCAAGCACGATACCACCTGGCCATCGAAGTTGGTTCCGTCCACTATACCCTCAAAGATGTTGTGAACCAGATTTCCCTGTCTTAACAAATGCCTTACTCATTTCGCTCTTCTACTTTTTATATGAGGTTGGAGGTGTCTCACTTCTTCAGAAGCTTCTAGCACTCTATCATTTGTCAAGTCGTCCCTCCAACTGATCCGAAATTTTCTTTTGTAACACCACATTTCAAACACTTCTAGCCTCTTCAGTTCTCCTTCTGCTATGGTTTCACATCCTTATAATAAAACACTCCATACGCAGGTTCTTAGTTACTGCTTACTGATGCGCAGTCTTATGTTGGCAGATTACAAGATCCAAGATTTTTGACATAAAAATCCAGATACGCTAATTGCTTCTGCGCCTTCGCATCTATCTCTCAAGCGCACCACCGACAATAGCAAGGGGAAAGATATTGCGCCGTATTGCCGCTCTTACATCGCGTCGCCTACGCCCTTTGATCTCAATAAGACGGGATCACATAAATAAATAGGAGAGCGAAAGTGAAGAAGACCAACCCACCGCAGAGATACTTGCCGACCCCAGAGTAGAAAATAAACGAGTGCGTAGGCTAATTAGAAAGGTATTCGGAGCACCTGTCCTCGAAGGAGCCTTGCACCCCAAGGGCCTCCGCGCCGGAAGAATTGGTGGATATGGGCGAGGCGAGGCGAGGAAGGAGGTCATGCGAGTCGCCTTGACCGAGTATGTGGGTACCGTTACACGTGTGTGTGTGAGCCGGACTCATATACAGCCATTGTATATATCGATGACTACTGTACAAACATGCCCCGATGAGTGAACCGACGTTGAGCGTCTCATGCCTAAACGAAGATGGGCCCCATTCTCGAATGACCGGCCCACCCAAAGATATAAAATAGAATTGATGGCGTCTAGCGGCTCTAGCCATAAGATAAGTAAAGTCGATTGCGGTGAATGTAAGGGAAAACGTGGGGAAATATCATAGGAAATGCCAAAGGTTATCAAAGGCAATGTGACCGAGGTAATCGGGTTCCAGATTAAAAAAAAGGAAATTGAGAAATGAAGAAAAACAGTAAAACCCAGCAGGCAAGCTTGTCAACAGAACCGGCGTAGTAAAATTCTGTGCACTTGAGTCGCTTTATTATGAATGTAGACTGTGATAAGCTTATGACGAGAACCTCCAAGCTCAGTCTCAGTCGGTCGCAACTTTTCGCCACAGTATTGTTAGCGCTTCACCTTACCCGCCTGGTAGAGCCACACAAAATCCATTTATGTAGCAGAGTTGGTACTTTTCGTGACAAGGAGAATTACTCTGCATAAGACAATTGAGGGCAGAAAAGGGTGAGAAGACCCCCCCCCCCCTCCCCCACAGCAAGGCTACGTTGGTTGGACGTTCCGAGATAGGGTTCCAAGATAATAATAAAAAAAATTCCTATGGTTAAATTTCGGTTGCCTCGACTTTCCCTATCCCAAAGCACTGAATAGGTAGATGGGACGATTGCACCGTCTAGGACGGATAACCAATACGCAATAATACAACCCTTGTTTACATTAATAACGACTTCAAAGGCCCATGTGAAGTTAAAAGTTGTAGCCATTTTTTGAGAAAAAATGGTTTTCTCCTTTTTTAGTATTTGGAGATTACTTGGACCCTCCTCTGGCAATGGCCTTGTCCAGAAGACCAGAAAAGGCTAGAATTAAAGACGAAAGAAGTGGAATTATTGAAGATTTTGTTGCTGTCAAATTCCTGCAAATACGCAATTATACAACCGTGTCACGAAGTTACTATTCTAGAACTATTCTGTCTCGTGATACTATAATAAACTTGACAACTAGCCTATTACAACTTGTATGAAAATACAATAGCAGACAGGACAATATATTACTGTTGATAATTATTATTATTTTATTCATTGGCGTTATCTATCAAAATTGTTCAGACTCATTGATTCACGACTTGATGGCTCTTACGCACAGCATTCCACGTATTCCACAATATAAAGAAAATGTCTCTCTACTACACTTATGTACTCACCAAAGCCACCGCCAGGATTTTTTTCGGAGGGGGTCTACCCTGCCTCCAAAAAACTGGATTATTATTTTAATTGCCCATAGGTTACACTGAGGGCCTCGGCAGTCTACCTAGGTGGAAAAGTTTTGAAAGTTTAGGCGAGAAAGTATAGAGAAATAGTGTTTCTATTCATTTTATTATAGTATATTATACCATTCTCCAAATCCTATAATACTAATAGGAAATTAATAATACTAATAGTTAATACTAACAGTGATTATAATATGTACTATTGTGGTACCGTACCTAGCATCATAGAATTTCGTGAGGACGTGAGAAATTCACCTTTAAATATTGTTTTGGTCGGCGCAGCGCTAGAGAGTGCCTAGATAGGTAATTTGGGCTATGTCAGCCACAAACCAAACCAGCATGCCTGAGTCATGGATCAGGCACGTGTTGAGTAGGCACAAGTCGGTCGAATTCAGAAACAGGTACCGACACCGATTGATCGAAAGCGACACACAGGGTCAACCAAGATCCATGTCCTTGAGAGATGTGGATCGAGGTGCGTCTAGTCAGGCCAAGGCCTCAGGGTCTTCTGTAGAGGTGGGCGCCCTTATTTAGGAAGTGGCCAGAGAAAACCATAGAATGATCTCGCAGCCCTTGCCTGGAAGCTATTGTAAAAAGTGATCGGATGCGTTGGCTGGATCACGTCGAAAGACTTCCTGAAAACCGTGCTGCAACGAGCAGAGAAGAGCTTCCGGCCCCATATTTACGTATTTAATTATTGGTGCATTTTGTAGCTGTCTCATATACAGTAACACCCTGTAGTGGTCAAAGAATGGCTTTCTATGCTCCACAAGAAGGGCAGTGCCGGATTATCCCCCGTGGGGGCCGTGGGTGCAAACGTTTAATTTCCCGCCAATTTCAAAAATTTGTTTGAAATTGAAACGCGAAGGTAGTACGAAGATAGTTGGGAAGCTAAGGCTCATATATCCGACACAAAGGAAAAAAATTAATCTGCACAATTTATAACAAAACTAAAGTGCATACCCAAAAACGTACCGTACATGACTGGTATAGAAGCAAAACGGGCAAAGTCCATTTCAGTTAATATTTCAAGAGGGCCAAATAACTGCCCTGTGATTGCATCTAAACCCAATATTTAAACTAGTTTTACGCTGGGCTATGCCAGAATTTGCTTCTGATAATAAATTCAATGGATAGATTTCAACCAGACGAATCTATTGGCACCAAAAACTCCAGAAATTTGTGGACCTTCTCCGTTTTGCTTCTATACCACTCACTGTCTTTTACATACACTCTAAAGAACATCGACTGTTTTGAACGCTTCACTAAAAAACATACCTCCCAAAATTAGAAAATAAATAAGTTTACTGGAGTCAGTTAGCTATTCTGAGTGAAAACAACGCGGGGGCCGCGCCTTTGTAATTTTCACCTGGTTGGCACCTGTGGGCCGGTGGTATGTGCCAAAACCCGTGTACCTGTCCGTCTTCATATGAAATATTGGCATCTTTGATTAATAGTGGGCTGGTACAATGGAGTGGCAAATTTGCATGTATCACAGTGCGCTTTTGTATCCAGCCTGTTTGTTTGTCAATTGGGCTCTATGCCTTACTTTGATGCACTCGGTTTCTATTGTATATTTATTGATCCGTTACACATGGTAGGCGTTATTATCATCACTAGGTTTGGAGTTTAAAGGTGTCACCCGTTTCTCCTGCACAGTACATTCATAATTATGTACAGTATGCAGGGGTGTAAAGTTGGGGGGGGGGGGGCATGGTCAACTTGCCCCCAGCTCCTTTGGGGAGGGCTTCGAACATTGTAAGACGTGGTTCATGGAGCAGCAATTTGAATATAAGCATTCCAAGCATTCCTTTGTTAGCTTTGTAAAATCTTCAACTATACTTTACTACTACTATCGTACAATATTAAAATGCGCAAAACCCTCCTATTTTGATCCTATATTTTCAATTTTTCCTTATCCTGCCTAATGACGTCGTAAGGTCTACTTATTAGTTTTGCCCCACCATCATTCTATAAATTTACGCCTCTGACAATATGGGTTTCTCCTTAAAAGTAGACGAACATTCTTTATATCTACTTTACTTAAAAGAATGTACATCCCGTATGAAATTGGCAGCCCGACATTTAATACTTTTTATATTTTTTATTTAATTAACTAAGCAAGTAATTAAAGATTTGGTTCATTTAAGTTGTAGAAAACTACTTCATGCATCATATGAGGAGATTGGTTACAAACGTGGCCAACTCCATTTTTTCACTGAATGGGGCTTTGATCCGACCTTGCAGAAAATTGTAATGTCCACCTACCCGTTGTGAAATAAAGGGACAAAAGCAGCCAGATTGCGCACAGAAGCGCTGAGAAGTCTAGGGCTAACTATAAACTTAATGCAATTTTCAACAGAAAATACACTCTCCTGAAAAATTCCACAACTTGGAGTTGGCCATGTTTGTAAACAGACTCCTCATATACTGTAGTAAGGTATTTTAAATTTTCGAAATTGTAGTTTTTTCATCAACTTAATAATAATTTATTTATAAACAAACATTTATTTATAAACAAATAGCTACTATGAAAAAACTACAATTTCGAAAATTAAACATACCTAATTATATGATGCTTGAAGTAGTCTTCTACAACTTAAATGAGACACATTTTAAATAACTTGCTTGGTTAATTAAGCAACAAATAAAAAAAAATTAATTTTCCCACGGAAATAAAATGATGAGAGATGAGAGATCTTGCGGGATGACCCTGCTTGACAATTTTTGAAAACCTATTTTAATGTATTTAAGTAGATTTATTTTATTGCCACTAAAATTATTAGTTTTCCTAAAAAACGTATTTAGTAGGACAAACATATTTTTTCCCAACAATTTAAGAGTAGGTTATACGTTCCGTAGGTACCCCAATATTTTTCATTACCATTGCAAAGTCGCTTAACAACAGCATCAACGTTCAATTTTTTGGACTACTACACGCTGCTGCAATTCAATATTTCCAACAAAAAATTTCAATAAAAGTCCTATAATATTCCTCTTAGAAGCTCTTAGAAAATCTTTTAATTAATACCCCAAGTAGGCGATCCAGAAACAATGACCTTTTTTATCTTCAAACTCCCCGAATTAATATATACTCACATTTACAGGCTAACTAAAATATTTAATCTTAATGCTACATATCTAGACATTACCGCTAACGAACATAAATTTATTAAAACATTGGCTATATTATATTGAATCCAATAGACTACCTTTTATAAGATTACCATTTATAAATAATAAAGACGTACTTCGTTAAGATGCATAAGAAAGATATTTTTATCATTACTTACCAACTAGATATCATGCATGCAACTTATCTCTTTAATCTTCACATTGTTAAATAGATGTACGATATACTGCTAATATAATTATAATTTTATAATTAATAATTATAAACACATGTAAATTATGATAAGCATAGTTAAGTAAGTTAAGTTAAGATTTGCATATTATTGGACTTTGTCTGTTTGTCAATAAATGCTTATTTATTTATTTTATTTAACATGTACTGTACATTGCAGTTTGGTATATATATACTGTATATACAACACTGATATTAAACTAACTTTGAGTGAAGAGGTTATAACCGTAATTAGAGGATTATAGGGAAAACTGGACTTGCTTGGATTCGAACCCAGGATCTACGCCTAACCGGGGTTTATAACAAAGACTCATTTGTTTCACATAAGTTCCAGTAGCTTAGCCGATAAAGCTATGTAGCCCATACAGGGTGCCAGGGGTCTTCACATTTACTTTAAACTTACTTGATATTAACTTATTGTACCTATTTAAATACTATAACGTCTGAAACGAGATTTGACGCACGAAACAAAGCAACATGATTAAAAATTCATGTAACGTACACTACTACTAGTCACCCGACAATATAACTGGCCCATCCTAAAAGTACCGACTTTATTTACATTTCCATTGTCGTTAGAATCTGCGGTAGGCTATCCAATAGCACTATGTAAATTATTTTACTACTGGATTAATTAAAAATTCAACTGCTGTTTGGATAATTCTTTAACACGCTATTTAATCATTTTAGGTACCTATGCCTTTAATTTTTTATTTATAAAAAAACTTTTCAATAAAAGTGAACGCCAGACTCGTCAAAAAAGTAGGCAGTAACATTTTAAACCATGGGTATGTCCTTCTAATGTGATTTGAGCGTGGGGCAGAACCGGAGCCAGGAAAAAATTCAGTGGCCGGGGATTAATGAGTGACCCAAAATAAATGAAAGGGTTAAGAATAAGCTCAGGTTTTATTCACGAAAAAGCTTTTCTTTTAAAATCATATATTTAGGAAAGCAATATCCTAACGTATATAAATATGAAAGCTACAATATAAACGCATCGTCTTTGTTATTCTCAATCGATTGATTGGTTTGCAGCTCATCTTTCCGTTCTGTTGCATTCTTTGCCTTGGGCCCCTTTGCTTGAGTGCCAAGTAGGTCTTATCATATACTTTATTGCTTTCAGAAGTCTTCTGAACACGCCTTCCTCAGTCAAATATCCGTCCAATTCATAAAACTATAGAATTTTGGGGAACACAAGTTTATCGCTTGAAATGTTTTACTGGACGGCACCGCCATCTACCAATGCATGGCGGTGGATTGCTTACCGTGAAAATTCAAGTAATGATGGGAACAGTTTTAAATCGGGGCTAAATTTTTGTTTGCTTAGAAGTCGGCTAATGGCATCATGAACCTACCAATTATCATACTTGAAGGATTACCTATCGGATTTTATTATTTATTTATTTATTTATTTATGCCATTATTCAGTTTTCTGCATTAAATATCAGCGGTCCTTTTAACTCATAGAGCCCTCTACCGAATAGAGCTGTAACGTCTTAGTGAACGGGTTCTAGCGGTTTGCACTAGAGAGCCTCGGCTATACTCTCTACATAGTACTTTCAAAACTTCTGTAGGAATAATTATTTAATACGGTACCTATTTCCATATTTTTTATAAAATAGATATCACATGATATTGAAGCTTTGCCAAGGAGGCAAACCAGGATTTTAAAATATTTAACTGGGATACTATATTTTATCCTTTCAAATGCTCTTAAGATCCGAATGCATGCAATGCGTTTATCCGGGAATACGTGCAAATTACAAAAAACACAATGAATTTAATATGACTGAACTTGCAGTGTGGTATTAAAAGCGGGTAAGAATTAATTAAGAAATGGGGTTGGGTATTTGTATTTTGTAACGAGACCGGTGAGATTCATTACAACAAATCCTAATAAATATCTTCTGCTTTAATTTTAAATGAGCGGGTTTATTTTAGCAGTTCCGTGTTTAAATGGCTTAACAATAATTCCTAGGGTACCAAAGTTATTATTTGGCTTAGCTCTACTATGCTAATTATTATTAACTTATTAGCCAGATAGTATAAGTCGCACACGGGCCCTTGCCTTGCAATATGGACTTAAGAAAACGCTGTAACATGGCATTATTGTATTGAATTATATTATATTATTATATTATTATTATTATTTTAATTAATTAATTAACTTAAGGTATTCTTGGGGTTAAAATATGCAAACCAAACAATTTTGAATAGCACTTTCCATTTTAAAATTAAAAATCACAGGCTAAGATTAAAAATAATCGCCCGAAGGTCCCTAAACACCTTTAACCCGTCTAGCCTAGTTGTATTAGTAAACTTTACTAACTTGAACCATATGTCAGAGCTGAAGAATTACGGTAAGTTGACTGAGGCATACTGTGCAAGTCTATGTTGCTCAAAAAACAGTCATCTTGCAAATGAGGAGCTTGGTTACAAACGCGCGGACATCTCCATTTATTCAAAAAATGGGGTTTTGATCCGACCTTGCAGAAATATTTAATGTCCACCTGTACGATGTAAAATAAAGTGACAAATGCACCCAGATTGCGCACAGAAGCGCTGAGAAGTCTACGGTTAGCTATAAACTTAATGCAATTTTCAACAGAAAATCCGCTCTCCTGAAAAATTCTACAACTTGTCCGTGTTTGTAAACAGCCTCCTCAAATGAGAAACAAGAGCTCTATCGCATACTTGTATATTATGACCTAGACTACTGCTGTTAGTTGCTCGCGTAACACTTGCACAGTGTGCCTAAGTCAACTTTCCGTGATTTTTCTTCTGTGACGTGTCGAATGATCAACTTAGCATAGTTCACCAACAACATATTTACATGTAACAACAATAAATAATTTAATTAATTGATTCTATACTACTTTGCATTGTAATATTACATGGTATATATAACACTGACATTAAATTAACTTTGGTTGAAGAGGAAACCTCCTCGTTATAACCGAAATTAGAGGATATGGAAAAAACAGGCGGGATTCGAACCCACGATCTACGCCTAACCGGGGCGTCGTCTTAACCGCTAATCCTCTAATTTCGGTTATAACGAGGAGGTTACCTCTTGAACCAAAGTTAATTTAATGTCAGTGTTATACATACCATATAATACTACAATGTAATGAATAAAGCATTGCCTTTATGCAATTAAGTCAGCTCACAGACCTGTTCGGTTAGATAGTTGTGTAGTTGTGCTAACCTGTCTAGCAACACGAATCATGTCAATTAGAGCATAAGTAGAGGATTTGGCATTTACTGGACTTGTCGGGGCTTGTGGTCCAGCGGTTAAGACGACGCCCCGGTTAGGCGTAGATCGTGGGTTCGAATCCCGCCAAGCCCAGTTTTTTCCATATCCTCTAATTTCGATTCTATACTAATCCTAGGCCCTATAATTCAAAACCGTAAGTGCTACGACATCATACAATGCAATGCCATGACGTGTGTCAGCATCTCTGGCCAATTTTTTAGACAGATATTAAAGAAAGGGTATAGAAGTACAATACAACAACCGTTATTAAGTTAATATAAGTTAATCAATTATTAAATAAATTATCCAATAAATTAATTATGTACAAGCCTAAACAAATCTGTTACGACTACGACATCGTCATGGCCATGTCGTTGTGGTGCTTCCCCCTGTACGCCATGCTGTGTGCCATCATCTCCGATTTTAGTCTCATCCCAAAATCACCGATCCTCTTCATGGCTCTCTGTGGAAATAACATTTAATAATTAGCACAAGGTAGCAGTGAAAAAACTAGAGTTTCTGGTAAAAAATTATTTGTAATAAGTGACTAGATAAATAATTACATCCCGTTTTTTCTTACAAAGATTTGCTTAATGCATATTTTACTTGTTTGATTAAGTTCAACGTTTAGGTCTCGTCATTAACTATCGCCAATCCTCGTTAGAGGCATTTATATAAGAAGATTAATACATTGCTTAGCGCAAGATGCCAAAAAATCGCAAAAAACAACGGCAACAACATGAGGACTATAACTTGACAACCAGGCACGGATCTGGAATGAGACCAAGGAAGGGGCTAAAATTAAATTTCGATTTTTTCTTTTTTTAGATAGGGCAGAAATATTGGGGTTTTACGCATCTTCAGAGCAATAAGGGTGCTATATTACAGGTAATTAATAAAATCGAGCACAAGGGGGGTCCGGGGAAGAAAGCTTGTGAAAAATAGGACTGAAATAGTGGGGTTTTACGCATTGTGAGGACCCTAATGGGTGGGGGAGCTATAGTTGGACAATTAAATTAATTCTACTAATTTCAATTTGCTAATGCTTTGAGATTAGGCAATGTGATCAAATTAAGGAAAAGTTTTCAAAGTAGCTGAGCTTCTGAGCAATGCCTTATGGTCTTAGAGGCGAACACGCGAAAATGCCTAATATGTACCTCTTCTTGGCCATGATGGAAGTCCGTAAAAGGCGATTTAACAGATAAGAGACCAAGTTTGAGCATAAGCAAAAAGTACAGACTTTTCTCTGCATGGGTTCGGGAAGGCGGAAGAACTCAAAGAAGAATGTAGAGGATGCGGATGCAAAAGGCAACGGGAAACCGCTGCATTACAATTCCATAGCTGCTACCTCATATAAAAATTAGAAGAGTGAAATGAGTTGGGCATTTATTAAGACACGAAAATCTGGTGCACACCATCATTGAGGGCACAGTGGAAGGAAAAAATAGAAAAGGACGGTTGCAAAAGGAATTCATGGATCAACTGAAGGAGGACACAGGGGCCCGAAGGTATCAAGAGCAGAAGAGGAGGGTGCAGGAAGTTGATATGCGGGCAGTTGAGATTGTGACCTCAGAAGAAGAATATAATCATTATCACTGCTATTGCTATGATGATCGCCAACCTTCGATGGATGAGACATTTAAAAAAAGAAGAAGAAAGTAAAAGTGAAACTTCAATAGCAATCAGTGAGTTTTGTCCGGACGAATTTTGCCTCCTTTGCGTTGAGTCTCGAACCTCGCACTTCCTTTCAAACGCTCTTAAGATCCGAATGCATGCAATGCGTTTATCCGGGAATAAGTGCAAATTACAAAAACACAATGAATTAAATATGACTTAACTTACGGTGTGGTATTAAAAGCGGGTGAGAATTAATTAAGAAATGGGGTTGGGTATTTGTATTTTGTAACGAGACCGGTGAGATTCATTCGAACAAATCCTAATACATCTTCTACTTTAATTTAAAATGAGGGGGTTTGTTTTAGCAGTACCGTGTTTAAATGGTTTAACAATAATTCCTGGGGTACCAAAGTTATTATTTGGCTTAGTCCTAATATGCTAATTAGTATTAACTTATTATAATTATTTTAATTAGTATTAACTTAAGGTATTCAGGTATTCCTTTGCGTTGAGTCTCGAACCTCGCACTTCCAATTCATAATACAGTTCACAGCCCCCTGGACAACGCCAGACCGTCATACTTCTGCAAGGTTTCGTATAAAAGATGCCTAATTCAGTTATTAGTGCTGACACTTAGATAAGCTAGCCCATCTAATCTCCAATCAGATTAAGTGTGTTAAACCTTGGTGGCCTCGATGTCAATCTGTCAAGCTCCCGTCCAAAGTTTCGGGCCCCCTTTGTCACTCGCCCGAATGCTAACTCAATTAAAGCCCCCCTTTTCCCGGAGTAGAAATTAGATTTCAAATTTTCTACTGAATACGTATTTGGATCAAGTAGGCTATGTATTTGAGGGTATACCTATAAGGACTGGTATAGAATTTTTTCACTTGACCACTGATTTATTTTGGATGTTGTAGTAAGCAACATGCTTCACTCCCGCGTTTCCCCCCGTAATTTTAAATTATTTATATATAGACTTTGCATGGACTCAGGCCTATTTATAGTGGCCTTGTTCAATGCCAACAACCCCCATGGATTTCGGACATTATTTGTTTTGTTTCCGTATGAATTTTTGGCCATTGACAAACTGGTATACCTTCTCGATTTCAACTTACACCGGTTACAAGCGTTAATAGACAAGCTGAGACAAGCTTACCAATGAAACAGGCAAAAGCATGACTTTACCAAGTACACAGATACCCCCAAGGTAAAGTACTGATTACGATTGGATGAACTCAGTCTAGGCGGAAAATTTTTCCTCTCATGTAGTCTCGAACATCGGCCTACCGTTTCATGGTCTAGCTCTCTAACACCTGGATTATTATTAACAAATTATAATGAATCATGTTTACCGAATAATTATTGATGTTTCTTTCTCCTCTAAATGTATTTATTATTTTGTGCTTGTCAAATAACATATGATGCCGAAATTTTCATGTTCTGCTCTTGGTATTCCACTGCTTAAAATTTTATGCCACCTTTTTTTTTCCATTTTGCAATATAATACCTCATCTCTTTGTAAATATGAGTTCTTAATGGTAAATGGCCCTTCAGTATAAAATAAGATGCTAATGCGGTGAATAAAAACTAATCAGGTACAATTTATGGCTCTTAGGGCCCATTCGAATAAAGCCTAATAATGAGTCTCTTAGATGACTCCCGTACTCCAGCAGGGTGCTAGCTTCCATTTTGTTAGGCAACACTTAACATAGACTCGTTAGTGGACTTTACTCGAAAGGGTCTTTAGTAGGATAAATGATTAAATCATGCAAGAAGGTAATAGAGTGAGATGAGCACCTGATGTTCGTCTTCTTCAGGTATGTTGGAGAACAGTTTGCGAATCCCCAGGATACCTGTCAGCAGAAGCGCCATCTTGCCGACTATGAGCGCTTTTCCAGCGAGCAGGGCGAGGGCACCCAGCGCGATGGGCACAAAACTTGCAGCCATCATCAGTGGCATCATAAGCAAGTGTGAGTATTTTTTCTTTCCTCGAGCTTCAACAAAAATATAAATTTATGTAGAAATAATTTCGTATGGTGCATTAAAACTTATAAAATCGGTCTTTCTGAAACCTAGTAGGTACCATAAAGTATGCTAACCAGCTGAAATACGTCAAGCTGTCATTATGAGCATATAAGTAGAGGATATAGTATTACATCAACTACTGTTCTTGTGCAGACTTGTGATCCAGCGGTTAAGACGACGCCTGGGTTAGGCATAGATCGTGGGTTCGAATCCAGCCAAGCCCAATTTTTCTATTACCTCTAATTTCGGTTATTTCGAGCTTAAAAGACAAATGAACAAGAATTGAACTCCGCTTTTTATAAAATCAATCAATAAATAAATACTAATTTTTTTGTTCTATTACTAAGCCCGCTCATATAGTTAACTAGGAAGACCCAGGACCGCCTGCTTTACATGCCCTCCGAATATATAGCAAGTGTGGGACTCGAACCAGCAACCTTTTGGGTGAAAGTCGGAGTCTGAACCACTATTTTTCATGTCCTGACCATAGTCAGTTACAACTGAACATTATATTGCACTTTAATAAAATTACAGTACGGTTTGGTATGCATTAATATTTGTAGCTAGAAAATATGTTATACTTCGGACCTATGTAAGGTCATACCGGCCTAAAATTGAACCCATAATAGAAAGTAACTTAATACAATACAATACGTTTATTGGACTGTATGAAAAGAAATTTAAAATAATTTTTATTTTTATTTTGGTCCCGCTAAAGCTTCAAAAACGGAAATGTAACTCCCTTAGTAAAGAAGACTAGCTTAGACTAGACTGCAGTATAAAAAAATGCTTTGAGATTTTATAGAGAGAATTGACCCAATATTGAACAAACGTGATGTTGAAAAATGATATCTCGACTGATATTAAGTGGAAATGCTATTTTAATAAGTATCTTTACAGTCAGGAATGGCCTCGTACTTCGACAATATAGTATATGAACATACCTACTTACGATATTTACATATTTTGGACTCCTGAATGTGTAAAGCATAATCATACTGTTTCAACTTCAATAATACTACAATGTAAGTGTGCGCAATACAAGACAAGATATTGGTGATACATTGTATGATCAATAGGAAGCTAACCAAAAGTTATGTATTTAATAGTCTATATTCCAATTTACCAAACGTTCTGCTGAATATCCCAAAAATTTGGCCTACATTTATGTGTCAACATTATTCACTATGTAGCTTTCCTTCGGGGCTATTTCACCCAATTTCGAAATTAACCGAATAAAACCTTTCATTTCCAAACGAATTCGATTCCATTATTAGTATAAGCGCTCAACAGCTGTTGTTTTCTGAAACTTTCAAAAGTTTCCGGGTAAACAAAAAAAAAAAAAAAAAAATAACAACTCGTTTTTACCTTCATTTAGTGGATACCGCAGGCTGGACAGTTTCCAGCGAAGTGTGTACCTGGATAAGAAAAACCACAGTTTGTCCTGCAGCAATGCGTCCAAAAGTTCATTGCGGTCTTCGGTAGATCGCGGTAGAGTGCCCTCCAGCAGTTTTTCCGTAACTGGTTTTGATAGGTCAGGCACGAAATTTTCATTCTCAAACGTAAGTCCAGCCGTTATAGGAATACTTTGCACATTTTTAAAATTATCCAACCCAGATATTAATTTAATTTTTAAACAACTTATCCAGTCAGTCCTAGAACAGTCTTCGTAGAGCTGCAGAAGAACTTTGGTTTGAAAATCCATTGCTGAGCAGTAGGCACTGAGCACTAGAACAATTGCACTGTGTATCCACCTCATGTCTTTCTCACTTGACTGACAGCTAATGAAAAGATGATGGCTGGTATCTGTCTTTTATGGTAGTGCCGTTATTTTTGAATATGTCACATCCTGCGGACATTGATTGTTAGATGGACAATTGGAACACTTTTCTTCTTTTCTTGGTCAAGATGGCCATAGCTAATAGGAAATGATATGTTGTGATGCGACTCCTAGCAGGTAATGATTGCCTTCCTGTTCTACATAGTTATATGTAGTTATATGTTATATATGTCGTAGGTGCCTTTTACGTTCCACTTTTATGTAAGTCCCATCTAGGGTATTGTTGTAAAATATAGTAATAATTTACTGACATTTTATTTTGGTAAGTTAATCTATGCTGCTTTCAAGTTTTTAAAATCTCTTTACAGCCCATCGCCACTGCCATAAATGGAGGCCTGAAATCCTTCAAATCCAGCAGATTTCAAATTTTTTTGTAAATAAGGAAAGATCGTAAATTTTTTAAGAAATTAATTAATTTTCTAAAGCTGCAGAGATATGAACGTGGTCACATGACCAATTCACAAAACATTCGTCATTATGAAAGAGATTACATTTTTTCTACCTGAATTTTATTGCTACAGAAAAACCCAACTGCGTTCTTTAAACGCATTTTAATAGAATAGTAGAAAATCAGTTGGGAAAATAGTCAGCGTTTGGAGAAAGCTTGAATTTTTTTTATTAAAAGTTTTGTAAGATACATAGAAGAAAGGTGACTCCCGAAAATTGTCTGTCAATTCACAAAGTCGGTATAGTAGAATGGCTTACGATACTCATTTTATTTGATAATCAGGCTTGTAATTCCATTGCTATAGGAGCTCTAGAAATATATTTTTTCTTTTGTTTAATAAAAGGTTAATCGCATGCAAACAATTAGATGAGTGCATCCGAATGACCTCTTCAGTCACCTCTGTAGGTTAGTTGAGTTGAGTAAAGGCCGACCGACCTGCTAGTGCTAAATACAAATACGGTGACGTGGTAGCAGACATTCATGACTTAGACGGGGTTTCCACCGACCTCGCATTGCAGAATGCAAATGACATTGACGGAAATGTTCGTTTTCCTCTATGCCATAGTTAAAATTGATCAATGATCATACAGTAAAATAACAAACAAACAAACTAAAATTAAAAAATGGCGTCATGGGCTATGTTAAGTACAAACATTTTAATAGATTTCTATAAAAAGAAAAATTCTAATTTCCATCAATGTCATTTTCATTCTTCAATGCGAGGTCGGTGGAACCCCGCCTAAGTCTTGAATGTCTGCTACCACGTCACCGTATTTGTATTTAGCACTAGCAGGTCGGTGGAATATGCGCCTTAGACACGTCTCCAATCGCACGGCGTGTACAAGCATGTTACCATCTTGCTATCAAAGGGTAGTTTTTCGAGAAGTTCCTTATTATGTTCCTTGAAGTTCAAAACTTTAAACATGCAGCATAAAGAGACCATTTTTGTTCTAGCCACAAGAGAATCAATATTAAATCAGAGAAATGGAGGAGAGGTCGTTGAAAGATTGTGCCTCCTCCACAGAAATAGCCGATGCTCACCAGATGATCTTAGGCTTAATTTTTCGTCTTGAATAATGATGGCACGAGTCTTTCTTTTTGTATGTTGAAAATTTCTGAATATAAAATGACTTTTTATTCAAAATCTTACTATTGTATCAGCACAACTGGATATGAGTTTTCATAGTTATGGTTACAGAACCGGGTGACCCAAAGAACAAAAGGGTAGGCTACCTTATCTACGGTCACTTTTGAAACAATTGTAATCATGAATTCAGTACGGAAGTTGTAATAAACGAGGCTAACTTGAGACAGGTCAACAATAATTAGAATGGTAAAATTTGCTTCCAGTTTCTTTGGTTGCTAGTTTATATACAATAAAACAGATAGAATTAATTAACAAAGTTTGTTTGCTTTATCGATGTCGGACTGTTATTGGATAGGGGAAAAGTTTCCTTCGTAAAATTATGAGAAAAACCATTTTCCAGTTAATAGGCAATACGAAGATATCATTATTATTATTATTGACGTGATATAAAAAACATGTTGCATCATCTATAGCGTTAACTGTGCGAGCCCCCGACAAGTTTATTAACTGGGGGGCCCACAGGTTTTTTTGTATTACAAGGGTGTAATTGATTATATTTATAACTTTATTCCTTCGGCGCAGGGCCGGCCAAAGAAGAAGAAGATTTTTATTTTAAATAATTTAATATTTTACATATTTTTTATTTTGGACAACTCAGCTTAAGGGATCGATATTTGTCAAATGAAATTTTTGTAAAATTGAATTTTATTAAGAGAATTAAACGGAGTTTGTGTGTGGGTCCGATTGTCCAATAAGGGACCCATTTTCAAATATTTTGCAAGTGCAAATACATATTTATATTTATATTATATACATATTTTTGACGAAATTACGTAATTAGCAAAGATATATAGTGGTTTGATGAATAATTAAAGCACATACTAGGCAGATGGTGAACTTTCAGTGAAATATGTCAGTTTCTATAGTTTAAGTAAGTTGTAATTTTGATTTTTTTTTTGTACAACGGTAAGGAAAAGCATAAGAGGAAATAACCACACTTTCGTTCTCGTTGCTATTGTATTCCATTATTTCTTGTATATGTGTAACTGGTTTTATACTGTTAATATTAAATATAATACAATAATAATAATAATAAATAAAAATAATAATAAATAAGGCCTTTTTTGTTCTATTGCTAAGCCAACCTAGCGGAGTTAGGGCTATAAAGCGTAGTGGTACGGACTCTGACTTTCACCCGAAATGTTGTTGGTTCGAGTCCCACACTGACTACATTTTCTGGCCATGCTTCGGAGGGCATGTAAAGCAGGCGGTCCCGGGCCTTCCTAGTTAAGTGTAAGAGAGGGCTTTATAGCCCTAACTCCGCTAGGTTGGCTTAGTAATAGAAACAATAAAAAGTCCTTATTTATTTATTTATAACCAACAACCTTTCGGGTGGAAGACAGAGCCCGTACTACTACTCTACATGTCCTGATATAATAACAGAATATGCTGTCGCTCAACACTGCTTACGAGCTACTACATATCTACAATAGTATAACTATTGTTATTGCATCAGTCCACACTCCCTATCCTATGGAAAAGTAGGAATACCCAGTAAAAATAGTAATTCAACATAAAAAATTATAAATAATCAACGGAGATTTTGTATATTAATTTAATTTTTATCTCTAATTTCCATTTTCACTGATGAGATTTCCCTACAATTATTAATTGCATGATAACTGTTAAAGATCAATCATGCCACAGGATAAATAAAATAATTAACAAATTCTTTGTAATACAATTATAATAAAGTTAATAAATAATAAATTAGCGATTTCATTGTACTCTATCTAGCACCCACCTAAGTAAACATAACAGATAAACTATCAGATTGTGGGGCGATCCATAGGGCCTATGAGTTACAAAAATCTAGGGTCAGTTTCCCATTGCATTCTACCACATCAAACATCATTTAAATAAAACACAGGCAGCAATGTCAATGATGTATATGATTTCTGAAGACATTAACGAGTAAACATAATAGTCTCCTTAGTAACTTTGTAAAACTTGCTGTCACTTATTGTGGAAAAATTATTACTTTGTACTGTTTTACATAATTAAATAAAATACACAACCGGTTTCGGCTCACATTAACGAGTCGTTAAATTACCATTTGCTACGAACCACACAGCAAAATATATATATATATATATATATTTTTTTTTTAAAAAGAAGAAGATTAATTGCCTACAAACAATTTAATGAATGTATCCGATTGACCTCTACAATCGCCTCTGTAGGTTAGTACCCATGTTGAGTTACGGCACGTCTCCTACCGCATGGCGTTTAAAGACTCGCACAGGTGCAAGCATGTTCGAAGTTGATCAGCGATGTGAAAAACAATCTGTAATCATCGCCCCAATGTGTAGAAACTATTATTATTTAACAAAAGTCAATTAAGGCGCCCATTCCGCCATACCGGCTAGGGCTATTTACAAAAACAGTGACGTGGTAGCAGGCATTCAAGACTTGGGCGGGGTTTCCACCAACCTCGCATTACAGAACTGACGGAAATGTTTATTTTCCTCTATGCCATAGTTAAAATTGATCAATGATCATACAGTAAAATCACAAACTAAAATTAAAAAATGGCGTCATGGGATATGTTAAGCACAAACATTTTAATTGATTTCTATAAAAAGAAAAATTCTAATTTCCGTCAATGTCATTTGCATTCAGCGGTGGAAACGCCACCTATGTCTTGAATGTCTGCTACCACGTCACCGTTTTTGTAAATAGCCCCAGCCGGTCGATGGAATGGGCACCTAAACGAACATTATAGTCTACATACTATCAGTGCCGGGTTTGGCTATGGCCCGCACAAAATGCAGCAAAATACAAAATCGCAATAGATTGAAGCAACAAAAACAACAAATAAATTAACTGGTTAAAATATTTGGAGGGAAATTGGAACATTCCATTGCATTAATGATTAACCGCCTTACTCTATTCTATTCTGCATTCTGTGGCTCTATTTTATAAGTGATAGAGGAATATTTGTGTGAGGGTGGAAGACTTTTCTGCCCGAGAAAGGGCCCCACACAAATCCGGCCCAGGGCCTCCCACAGGGCCAATCCCGGCATTCTAAGTCTCATCAACTCTGCTGTAGATTCCCAAGTACCGGTAGTATATGTTACTGATCTACTGAAACTCTTCTAGTTTTGGTGTAAGGCAGACCCATACCGCCTTGATGTCCATAACTTCCCACTAAATCTTGATAATCTTCATGTGTTTGATGACTCTGCTGCGGAAAACTGGGATACCCGTGACCAAATCCTTGGCTATATGTATGAAGGTGTTCATAATCAGGCTGGCCAAAATGGTCGTGATATGACGGCGGGGGATGGTGATATTCAGGCGCTTTTGGACCCCAATGCCAGTACTTTAGAGCAATATTCAAGCCAGTAAGAAGAACAGCCAAGTTGCTGGAAATCAGCGCATTTTTTGCAATGATCAGAAGAACTGTGAGCATTAGGGGGATGAAAGTTCCCAAATTTAAAATCACGCCGATTAGAAGGGGAACGAGGTACTTCCACGGTTTTCTAAAAGCTGAAAAAAAAGAATTACCCATGGTTAATTAAGTAAAAATTAGTTTCAAGTTAATTATGGAAAACATTAGGGCAGGTTTTCGTTTATAATATTTTTCTTAATTAACGATCCGGCAGAATCTTCCTGAAATAGTCAACTGGAGGGGGAAAACTTTTCATGAAATTTCACAGGCAATAGTAGTAGTAGTCATGCGAGCAGAACTACAAATAAAAAAGGTCAAACCCCTTACAATATCTTATCTATCAATATCTCAACATCAATATTGAATAAGAGGTACAAGGTACCTATTTAAGGTTGTAGAAAAGCTCTACAATGGGACACAGTGATCCCGGGCTAGTGAAAATGCGGGCTTCCTCTGAGTTTTATGTTATTTCAGGACAACACAGTGCTCCTCAGAAGAATTTACATTGTCCATGGTACAAGTGTTTTCCATTGGGTCAAAAGCGTTAAGTTGTGTGTCCCCTAAAATCTATTGATGCCTGTATATATATAATATTTTTATCTTTAATCTTTATTACTTATAGTGGCCAATGGCAACGACCCCATGGATTTTGGACATTATTTATATTGTTTCCGTATGCATTTTGGCCATTGGCAAAATGTTCCCGATGTCAACCTACACCGGCTGGACAAGCTGACCATTGACGCAATAAAACAGGCGAAAGCAAAACTTAACCAAGTACGGATAGCTACTCCACTGTAATGGGCTACTAAAAATACGTTCAATGGGACACTGTGATCCCGTGTCTAAATAAATGCTAGCTTCCATTGAGTTTTATGCTATTTCAGGACAACACGGTGTTCCCCAGAATTTTTTGCATTGTCCATGGTACAAATGTTTCCCATAGTGTCAAAAGGGTTAAGTTGTGTGTCCTGTAAAACTGTATATATATAATATTTTTATCTTTTTAATCTTTATTACTTACAGTGACCAATGCCAACGACCCCATGGATTTTGGACATTATTTATATTGTTACCATATGAATTTTTGGCCATTAACAAACTGGTATACGTTCTCGATGTCAACCTACACCAGCTACAAGCGATAAAGGACAAGCTGTGACAAGCTTGCCATTGACACAGTGGAAAGCATGACTTAAGGACAAACCGGAGTCGCCGATATTCCATTTCGGTGCAAACTTCAATTTCTCATGGAATATCGAACGTAGAACAATGAAAAAATGCTGAGTCGCAAGAAGAATTTTTTCTCCTAATTTTGAGATATAGTATGTTGCAATCATCAATACCGATCGGCTATAGTTAGTGAACTTGATACGCAAAAAATAACGGTCAGTCAGGAGTTCAAGTTGAAGGAGTTCATCAAATGTGGTGAATTGGGGTTAGTTACTATGTATCAAAATTAGGAGAAAAAATTCTTCTTGCGACTCAGCATTTTTTCATTGTTCTGCGTTCCATATTTAATGAGAAATTGAAGTTTGGACAGAAAATGGAATATGGGCGACTCTGGTCGGCCCTTACCATAGTACAGACAGTACTTTTGAAATTGTTCTGTCAAAGGAAAACTGATGATAATCACCAAATGAAAAAAGCTCACTTTTTAAATGAGTTTACCGACAACCGTGGAACTTCAGGAAATGCTGAAATTGGGATTTTCATTACTTTAACTTCTAGCTGAGCAGAGGTACATTTTGAAATTGAGTTGATGGGTGACCCTAAAGTTCACGTAACTGATCCATTTCCTTCCTCAAATTTTTCCACCTTTTACCTTGATTTCATCTCAATGAATCTCCTACAGTTTCATTTATCAAGGTTTTTTTAGTGTTATGAATCAAGTACAGGTTTGTCTCCTATATTGATAAAATTCCAGTTGGCGCCGCTCCATTGAGCTCATTGGAGCTGGGCCAAAATTAGACGCAAGGTCCCGGTCTAACTGCTTGCAAAGTATATTAATATTATGTGGAATCGCACTAACTAGTTTTAATTTGGGTTAATTTACAACTTAATCGTAATAATGGATTGGAATTTATTGGATATTTATTCATTCATGGACTGGAGCCGGCAGTGGCGGCAGGGTTTTATAGGCCTACCAGGCCAATTGCACTGGCTATATGGATTGGGAACCAATGTAATTACTTGCATTATAATTATTATTATCCTGGATTGCTAGATATAATTTATCAAACCGCCATTTAAATTAAAAAAAATCCCTTTCGGCTCTGGCCGATCAGGAGTAGGGAGATTCCGCAGACCCTGCTTTTCCTCTAAGCTACCTACGCTATGTATGTAATAACAAAAAAAAAATACTTTATTATTTTCCCGACCACAACATCAACACACAAAACACTCATGTGTTCCAAATTTCGAACCACAATGCCGGCTATGAACTTTTATTTATCACATTATTTTCACTTTGACTGGATGCCATCTTAAAATGGTTGATTTGTCGTAAGAAATGGTGAATACTATTATCGTAGATAAGAATACGGACTTTCAGTCAGATTTTGATTCATTCCTCTGCGGCCAATATTAACTGAGATATGAATTATACAAGGTTTCAATCGGCCGCCATCTTGTAACTAAATAAGGGATCTAGTTATTTAACGAACTCGATCAAGACATTTGTATGATCAATTCTTGTGCCAAGTTTCATGAAAATCGGATAATATTTACGGAAGTTAGTGTTTCCTAAAATCGATCTAGATGTGTGTATACACACATATAACATTTTGAACGGACGGTGGTTTTTTGCTCAGGGGGTCATGAAATGAAAAGTTGTGAAGACATTTTTCAAAAGTCGAACATTGGTCGCAATCTCAATATGTAGATGAATCTCCCCAAAAAAATTGAAAAGAACCGGTCCGAGTTTACTCGAACATGCTTTCCAATTTATCAAAATTAGTAGATAGAGAAAATGAGTAATTTCATGGTAAATAATTTTCCTATGGTTAAATTTCGGGGTTGTCCACCTGACGTCACTGGAGGTGAGGTAAATTCTAGATAGGTCAGACCAACACATTACCACACAGCAATACTGGCAAGGCACGCAATGCATTTGAGCGTGAATTTTCTATCATTTTTTCCAAAAAACATTTTTTTTTACAAAACCAAATAATTTTCTGGGAAAGCAACCTGTCCGGTTTCGTTACTCAATTTAATACCTAAAACATGCCTGAAGGTAGAAATCATCGATAGAAAAGTTTCGCAGAAAAATTATTTTTTAGTCATTTTTCATTAAAATGTAGTTATTTTAATTTTTTTACCCACAGAAGCAAGCTATCAAGGGGCAAGTGACCCTACGCATTTCGTTAATATTAATAACGACCACAATACATGTGGATTTAAAAGAAATCGTTGGAGCCGTTTTGGAGAAATAATATTTTTAGACGTTTTTTTGGAGTTTTTTGAGAATAAAACCCCCCCAAATTAAGTTAGCCCCAAATAAAAAAAATAGATCCGAGGTATGATTTTTGTGAATCTATATGCCGAATTTCATCAAGATCGACTGAGTAGTTTGCCCGGAAATCGACGCACGCACAGACAGACAGACAGACTGAACGACAGACAGAACGACAGTCAGACAGACATTTATTAAAAACCACTTTTTTGTGTTCCTGGGACCTCAAAACGTGTAAATCCGTTGAAATCTCGGAATCGAAAATTTCGACCATCACAAAGCTACTTATAAAATTGGAAAGCAAAAATAGGGAAAATAACAACAGAAGTATAAAATACTTAATTTCTAATACAGACTAATTAGCCATTGCATTTATTTTACATAAGGATCTCCTTTGCGCAGGGGATAGAATTCATCTTCTTCTTCTGGCTCCACAGCCAGGGACGGTTTCAGAAAAAGTTTTCGGGGGGGGGGGGGGTGCGGTGGCCTGATAAATATCGCGTTTCCCTTACATGAGTAATATTTTTTCTTAATTTCCTTCAAAAGTCCATTCTATCTAGTATAAAGCTATTTCTCTCGCCCCCCCTCCCAAGGATCCGTCCCTATATATATATACCTACATACATATATAAGGGCTGTGGACCTTGCTGAGCTTTGGCCTGCTCGACAACACTTCTCCAGTCCTCTCGGTTGTACAACGCTCCACCATCTACAGACTAGCGTTTCCAACTCATCCTTCTAGCGTTTTCGAGGAAGTCCAACCAGACGTCTTCCTGTGTACATCTATTTCGGTAACGGTCTTCAGACATTCTTACGACGTTTCCCAGCCATCTTATGCGTTACGCTTTTATAAATCGAACTATATCTTCCCCATTGACTATATCGTGTATTTCGGGGTTGTTTCTAGTACGCAACCCTTCGTCTTCGCGTAAGGGTCCATAGATACTCCTTATTATCTTCCCTTCCAATACTCATAGTTCGTTTGAGTCATTGACAGTAAGATTCCAGGTCGTCTGAGCCGGGGGCTAGAATGGGTGCTCCATAATGGTTCGATGGCCAGGTGGTAACGTGCTTGCGCTTGTGCGAGTCTTTACACGCCATGCAATCGGGGACGTGTCGTACTCATCACGGGTAATAACCTACAGAGGCGACTGAAAAGGTCAATCGGATACATTCATTAAATTGTTTGTATGCGATTAATCTTTTTATAAAAAAATAATAATAATTTAATAATTAATTAAAATTATATTTTACAGTGCTCCTGCTCAAGGATGGCTCGATAAGTGGAAGCTTGAGGGCGATAATTTCATCACATTTATTTCAATATAATGCACCTCGTTGTCCGGGGTTACTGGACATGGTGCATCTGGCATGAATCGATAAATTAATTAATTTAGTCAAAACCTCTTTTGTTTGCAAAATATTTTGAAATCTCTTCAACCTTCCCTTCAGCCCTGATCAACTCATAACTTGTTAATTCATAACTCAACTATGGAACATCAATTGTATAGCAGCTCAATTAAAGAATACGATCTATTAAACACATGTCCGTTAATTAATCACATTTTAATAGTCCTTAATTACCGTATTTCAATCATAATTTTACGGATCCATTACCATTGCTTCCATAATTATTCAGCTACTGTACATGCCATGTAGTTACACCTGTTATAATTTGTTTTATATTTTGTATTGACTTATCACATTAAAATCAGCCTAAATAATGCGTTGATGATATACATATATAGAAGTAATGTTGTACATTCATTGCCATGGCCTATGCACATATTGTTCTAATTTATTATTATTACATATTCATGTAAACTAATGTACAAGGTATTGTGTATTTCTGTCACAATACACGTTTTTTGATTGATTGATTGATTGATGTTTAAGTGCCCTTCATTTTTATGTAAAAGTCATGCCTTTCCGTAATCAATTACTGAAATTAATGAAATATTTCTATTCGTGGCTTCGGCAAGCAAATAAGCTTAATTGATGTGCCTCTAGTCTCATTTCAATGGAACACGAGGTTCTACGGATCCTCGTCACAATTTTTAACATTTTTAAAATGTTTATACAAGATTTTTAGTTCATAAAGATTTTGGCTTTCCTCATGTCACTTCAATTTTTTTCTGCCTAGTTGCCGGGGGTGAGCGTTCGGCAGTCTGGCCCAATATCTACTCAGATTTAAATTTTCTCCTTTGAAATATACATTATAAGCCAAAAAAATGCTAAAACAAAATTATTTACCTCAACGTTTTCATATTTTCATCTCGAATGGCAACTGAGACCAATTATCAGGCAATTAAAACCCTTTTTCAATCAAGAAGTCGTTATAACGTTAATGTGGGAATAAGGGGTGCACGATTCTCTATGGGACTAAAAAAACACTTACTTACAAAGCCTAATTTCTTACTAGTACCCGGAATAACCTTCTTAGCAAGAGTAAGAAGCTCACCGATCAGCTTCTCTCTTTATGTAGAGAGCAAGCTAGAAGGGTGGTTGGCACGCTTACGGGCCACGGCCACTTCAACAAACACATGCATAGGGTTGGCGTGAAAAACGACAGTAGATGCAGACTGTGTGAAGTTGAAGAAGAAACAGCTGAACACATTCTCTTTGAATGTGAAGCGCTGGGACAAACTCGATACCAAACTCTTGGCCACCCTAGGTCTGAAGAGGAAACCATCCGATCTAATCCCATCACAAAAACACTAGAATTTATCAAAAAGACTGGTGTTATAAGATGGGCGTAGACCGCAAACGTGGAAGCAAAAGACAAGACCTTCTAGGTCGACGCTTATAGGAACTCAAATGAGTAGGCCCCACGAAGGAAAAAAAAAAAAAAAAAGCCTAATTTTAAATTTTTAACATTGTCCTTCTGGGGGAAGTTATCCCCGAAATAAATCTTGAATATACGTGCTTGGATCAAAGGAATCTTGACCGCTCACACATTTTCACTTACTTGATACAATATATAGGGGTCTCTTATTTACACCATGTGAAGAAGTCAAGAGAAATTCCATTGGCTATCTATCAAATGAATCAAAGGAATCAAGGGTATTTCAACAGCTCACACATTTTCACTTACTTGATACAATATAATATAGGTGCCTGTAATTTACACCAAGTGAAGAAGTGAAGAGAAATTTCCATTGGCTATCTATCAAATGAATCAAAGGAATCAAGGGTATTTCAACAGCTCACACATTTTCACTTACTTGATACAATATAATATAGGTGCCTGTAATTTACACCAAGTGAAGAAGTGAAGAGAAATTTGGCTATCTATCAAATGAATCAAAGGAATCAAGGGTATTTCAACAGCTCACACATTTTCACTTACTTGATACATTATAATATAGGTGCCTGTAATTTACACCAAGTGAAGAAGTGAAGAGAAATTTACTTTGGCTATCTATCAAATGAATCAAAGGAATCAAGGGTATTTCAACAGCTCACACATTTTCACTTACTTGATACAATATAATATAGGTGCCTGTAATTTACACCAAGTGAAGAAGTGAAGAGAAATTTCCATTGGCTATCTATCAAATGAATCAAAGGAATCAAGGGTATTTCAACAGCTCACACATTTTCACTTACTTGATACAATATAATATAGGTGCCTGTAATTTACACCAAGTGAAGAAGTCAAGAGAAATTTCCTTTGGCTATCTATCTATTTCCCAGTATTCATTTAACATGAAGATAAGGTGGTAGGATTTATGTGTTGTCAATTCAAGAATGTCGCGGATTGACAAGATAAAAGTTATCACTAAGAAAATTGGCACATGCGGAGTCGCAAGGCTACTTTCAGGCAAGCTGACAGAATACCTGTTGACTATTAAGAAAATATCTCTACTGTCTATCAAATCGCGAATAGCGGCAAGCCAAGTTCCCTAACGTTTTAACCATCGTTCAGGCAACCCCCCCCCCCCCCTCTTCCCCCGTTAATGTAGTAGTAGCATGTTTTAGCATAGTTTCAGACTACGGTGAGGGCTCACAGGCCAAAGGACACAGGACGCAGCCTAGGTAGTTACTCTCTAAAGTCTAAATAGAAAAAACAGTGAAGTCGACTTTCTCATGCTGTTACTCTCATATTAATAAACTTGTGCTTTATAACTTCTACTAAAACTAACCTAAGTTACCTACCTAGTCCACCTCTTCTTATACTACATATTTCCTTTCGTTTTTTTTTTTTATTAATTTCTGTTGCAGAACTCATTTCCTACGAGTTGGGTAAAGTGGAAATGATAGGGAAACAGCTTTCCCTATGGCATCATTTTCCTATTAGAAAAACTGGAGTTCTACTGTTCTCCTACAAAGGCCTGATCGAGGCGATTATAATACCGGGGTTAAATAAATACCCTAAGATTATAACTGTAAACAAACAAATTTTGAACAGCACTTTCCATGATAAAATTATCTTGTTTACATTTTTAATACCAGGGGATTAAATAAATACCGGTATCATAATCGCCCCCATCAGGCTGCAAAAAATGTATTGAATGAAATACCCTACTTACTTCTGGATCTTCCCGTCCAAACTGCGTTGATAGTATCTTCAGAAACACCGCTTACGGTTGAGATCATTTCAAATAGCCTTGTTTCTATTGCCTCTTGGTTACTTCTACCATTGGGCGCTGAAATTAGGAATGTCAAATTATTCTCATAAAATCAAGACTCTGACTTTAACCCGAAAGGTTGTTGGTTCGATTCCCACACTGGCTACATTTTCTGGCCATGCCTCGGAGGGCATGTAAAGCAGGCGGTCCCGGGCCTTCCTAGTTGAGTGTAAGAGAGGGCTTTATTGCCCTAACTCCGCTAGGTTGGCTTAGTAATAGAAACAATAGAAAGCCCTTATTTATTTATTTATTTATTTATAAAAATCTAGATGACTTTTTGTTCTGTATTATTATACAAAAGAAGGTCCTAAGTACTTGGAAGTAAGCAGGAAGACAGCAGTTTAATTTTATTTCACTTAATAGGTACACTTCCCCCCCCCCCCCTTTTGTGGCATTCTGTTCGTTTTTTCTCACTAGAATAAAGCAGTTCAGTTTCTAGAATGTAACAAGTAAACAGTTCTTCTAACTGATAATAATTAATAACGGCATTAAATTTTTTATCTGCGTAATTTATTATTGAAGTATTGTAATACCTGTCCCTATAGTCTACAAGACGAAATATCTATAGGTATCTGTTGGCAAATGTACACTACATGACAATATAAGTAAACATTATGTTTGCAATAAATGGATTAACATGTTTACGTAACGCTATTTACGAGTGGTCTTTATTAAGTTAAGTTAAAATTTTCAAGGTTGTATTATTTTGTGTTAACGAAATTGTTAGGTTTATTGAATTCAGTGCCGTAAAGGGGGAAAAGAAGACGGGGAACGTATTCATAACTTTTGTACCATTGGTGTCATTACCTAAGTGCTGAACCACCGTTTACACTTCGAAGCAAATTCGCTTCAAATTTCAAAGTAAATGTCCTCACACTCAGCAAGAGCATGCCGAAAGGTTTCCCTAAAATTTCGGAAAGTTATCGCATCTTAAGACTATGCTACTATGCTATTTAATATTAACTTAACCCGAAGGTAAAAAATGTAAACAAAACAATTTTGAATAGCATTTTAAATTCTAAAATTATTTTTTTCGCATTTTTATTAGCAGATTAAGATTAATACTAAACAAACATACGCTATGCCTATATTAGTCGGGAGTATAGTACTGTATTGTAGACCTATAATTTCAATTTGTGAAAAACAGAATAAATATTGGAATATTGGCTACTGTCACGTACTATAGCTTAGAAATGACGAACTTGTTACTGAAGTTCAGTGGCGGATCTAGTTTTCATGGGAAGGGGTATCTTTGCAAACAAAGTTAGGCTGAACTGTGGTAGCCTATTTTTTATTCCAAATTTTTTGTTAATTAGAAAATATTTATTTTTACTAGATTTGTCTTGTTTAGGCGCATTTCAGGGCGCTTGAAGGAGGTCATGACCACCTGACCCCTTCAGTATTTTACTGATTGTGAATATGACCACTAAAACCTCTGACCACTAAAGCGGGCTGTTATAGACACGGATAAATTATTAAATTAAAAAAGTCCTTCGCTATTGTTGCTGTAAATATGATAATCATTTTTTTCCAGAATTGCATCAGCATCTACAATAGTAGCAACCTCAGTGGCAAGGTGGTTCTGGTGGTAGCGTGCTTGTACATGTAGTTGCTTATGCTTGTGCAAGTCTCTACCTTGCGATCGGAGACGTGTCGTAACTCAACAAAAGTTCCTATTAGGTTACTTAGTGGGGCGATTGAAGGGGTGAATCGTATATACTTATTAAATTGTTTGTATGCGATTAAACTTCTAATATATACTCGTGATTAAATCTATATATAGTGTACTAATGTATATTGTATTTATAAGAGCAGCGTTATAATAATTCAGATGAGAAAATTCAATGACAGGTTTATATATATAACCTACTCGTATATAGGCTTATTGGTATAGTCTATGATACATTTAAAAGACTATTTTAATTGGTTTGTAGCTGTGGATTCAGAAGTGAATTAAGTTTGTCAAAATAACTCAGATCAACTTTTGCTTACAAAACAAATAAATCGAAAATGGTGTCTTAACTATCATATTTACCCACCTTTTGATGCATTTTTTACATCCGTTAAATTCGAAGCATCTAATAAGGCGTCAATAGCGAGATAATTTAAGCACAATTCCAAAGAATCACCAGAACACTGACTCACATCTTTCCAAACACTATTTAATACAAAATCACAAGTCACAGGTCGGGAAAGCACCATACACAGGACTAAAAACCAACAATAGGCCGCCATTTTTTGTAGTGCTCGCAACTAAGTCATTGTTTAAAAAACCCGGGTCTACACCTAACTCCAGTTTATGTACCTAATAATTGCATGGTTTTCAGTGCATTAATAATTATCATTTTTACCCGCATGGAACATCTAGTGTCGTTTATGTTCTAATAGAAGAAGTTTGAATGCTACGACCGCAATGAAAGTGAAGTGGATTGCTGCATTGCTTCGCATTTACCGCCGTAAAATGTAAAATCTATAATTCCACTGACAGACCCGGCTCTACCTGCTATGCAGGTCTTGAAAATGCAATCTCACAAGCTCTGGTGCAAGGAGAGCTCGCTGGATCGGACATTTGCTACGACACGAGAACTTCATCAGCTGCAACACAGGAGGAACCAAATGGGCGCCCAAGAAAGGATTTTCTGCAGCAATTGATGGATGATGTAGGAGCCAGTACATAGGGGGAGCTGAAGAGGGCGTGCCAGGATCGAGGGGAGTGGGTGTGGAGCCAGCTGGCTGCAACCGAAGAAAAAGACCCCCTTAATCCATTTAACAGTTATGTTAAAAATTTACATAATCACAATTTTTGAGAGGTAACCTAATGGTACCTAAACATTGTAGTTCGAGAATAAGTACATAAGAAATGTAATGCAATTAAGGAAAGCCCACAAGCTTAACTCTTATTTAACTAAATGAACAATGATCATTAGATATGAGGAACCAGTAGAATCCGGGCTGATCATTAGATAGTTATATGCAATGAGGACACAGTGGAAGGAATCAATAGAATCGAGGGTGGCCGAAGGAGGAATTCATGGATCAACTAAAGGAAGAGCTCGAAGGTACCAAGAGCTGGAGAGGTAGGCGCAGGACCAAAGGAGTCGGAGGATGATATGCAGGGAGTTTCTGCCAACCAATCGTTGAGATTGTGACCTCAGAAGAAGAAGGCAAAAGCCGCAGCCAGGATCTTTTTTCGGAGAGTCAAACCTTGAAGCCTACTGACTGAGCGTCCACAAAACTGGTTTATTATTTCTGCCACCCATGTATTACACAGGAGGTGACGCCGGGGGATAATTCCTTAAAAAATAGGTGAGAAATAGTGGGCGTTTTACGCATTTAGACAGCAGTAAAGATTTTTCAGACGAAGACACATGTATTGTATAGTAAGCAAGGGTGCACAGGGGTCTCTTTCTGGGAATTTTTTGTTTTAAAAAGTAGATGAGAAATAGTGGGCTTCTTCGAATTTCTATTATTCTGTAAAGTTAAGATTAGTTTAGATTAAGCTAAGATACAAACGAAGACTAATTGATATTACTGCAAAATGTACTAGGATAGTTAGTACAATTAGTAATCTTAGCGATCTCGATCCACTTGCACTCAGGCGCGGATCTACGGGGGGGGGGTCTATGGGGCTATAGCCCCCCCCCCCCATTAGGGTCCTCAAAATGCGTAAAACCCACTAGGCTATTTCAGTCCTATTTTTCACAAATTTTCTCCCGGGGGAGACCCCCGGACCCCCTTGTGCTCGATTGTATTAATTAACTATAATATAGCACCGTTATTGATCTGAAACTACGTAAACCCCAATATTTCTGACCTATTAAAAAAAAATAATAATAATCTAAGCCCCCTCCTTGGTCTCATTCTAGATCCGCGCCTGATTGCACTGAGCCCGCCCATTTTCAAATCAGCAGATTTAGAAACTGTAGACGGGCCTGTACCTTGTCATTGTGTTTTATATTATTTTATTTTATATAGAATATATACACTACTATGTTATGTGAATTTACTTTAAATGCTATCGAATTTGAACTTAAATCTGTTTATGGTACAAATACAATCTATTTATTAAATGCCAGAAACACAGTGGGTTTGTTAAAAGGGCAAGGTCCAATGGGCCACACTACATCCATGAATGTCTATCATAATACTCACTATACAGGTATTACCCCTTATTTAGGCAGCTTGTCAATTTTTCTTCAATAATTGATGAGATTTTTTCTTTGCTCTATGCCATTGTCCATTTTATCTTCGGCATTTAATAAGGACTTTTTATTTTTCTATTACTAAGCCAACCTAGCGGAGTTAGGGCTATAAAGCCCTCTCTTACACTCAACTAGGAAGGCCCAGGACCGCCTGCTTTACATGCCCTCCGAAGTATGGCCCGAAAATGTAGGAAGTGCAGGACTCGAACCAACAACCTTTCGGGTGAAAGTCAGAGTCCGTACCACTTCGCTACATGTCCTGACTTGTTAAAATTGATCAATAACAATAGAGTAAAATCACGCTTTGCAAACAATAACAAACTAAAATTAAACAATGTCGTCGTCTGGAGATGATAAATAATTTTAATTAATTTCTTGAGAAAAAACAAATTATTTCATAATTTAAATCATAACATTTCTTGTAGATTGTAAAATTAAAAGAAAGACGGCGGGCAAACTTACAAAATTGGAAAAAATTGAAAACAAAAATCGTCAATTATTGACAAGTGGAATGAGGTGTAAAAATATAAATGCAACATTGATGATTTTCCGTCATTGACATTATCAAATTTGAAGAAAAAGTGGAATAGCCGCCTTATAATTATGATAAGATTCGCTTGCTTCAATCGCAAGGCACTTGAAATCAAACCACGTGGTGTCAGTTACTCTACGATGCCCATTGTTGGATTTTCATCGCCTTCCGTGGCAAATTATGTAGTCTACACGATAAATTAATTCGTCGGCTCAAACATGCAACAAAGAATGAAAATATGGACAGCTTCACACGAATCAACAGTAGTTTATTAAAATTAAAATTTTAAATTTTAAATTTTATTGACAGAATGGTTGGCCCCAATTAAAGTATTTTCGACGTCATTAATATAAAATTGACTAACGGGTTAGTTTGTAATTATATTGCAATGGGGCCTACAAAATTATTTATGACAGTTATTTCTCAGAAACTATTTTTTTTAATTGTAGTGTCACTCCTCATAATGCCACTGATTGTTTCTTTGGAAAATTAAGCAGTTTAATAAAATGGGGTTAAATCACATTATCCTGTAGCTATTGTATGATAAAGGTATAAAACTTATATACCTTATATAACTTTTATAATAAAAGTCACAGAAAAGTGAAATCAACGCAACAAGGTGAAGAACCGGTCCGAGTTTACTCGAACAAGCTTTACAATTTATCAATTACTAGATAGAGAAAATGAGTACTTTCATGGTAAATAATATTCCTATAGTTAAATTTCGGACATCGCGGGGGGGGGGGGGGGGGGGTTTGTCCACCTGACGTCACTGCAGGTGAAGTAAATTCTAGATAGGTCAGACACTACATTACATTACCACACAGTAATAATAGCATGGCACGCAATGCATTTGAGCGTGATTTTTCATTTTTTCAAAAACATTTTTTTTTGCACAAACCAAATAGTTTTTTGGCAAAGCAACCTTTCCGGTTTCGTTACTCAATTTAACACCTAAAACATGCCTAAAGGTAGAAATAATCGATATATAGGTTTCACTGAAAAATTATTTTTTAGTCATTTTACATTAAAAATTAGTTATTTTTATTTTTTTACCCCCAGAAGCAAACTATCAAGGGGTAAGCGACCCCCCGCATTTTGTTAAAATTAATAACGACTACAATATATGCGAATTTAAAAGAAATCCTTGGAGACGTTTTTGAGAAATAATTTTTTTAGACGTTTTTTTGGAGTTTTTTGAGAATAAAACCCTCCCAACTTGAGTTAGCCCAAAATAAAAAAAACTGTCTCGAGGCATGATTTTTGTAAGCCTACAGGCAAAATTTCATCAAAATCGGCTTAGTAGGTTCCCCGGAAATAGATGAACAGACAGACAGACAGAGCGACAGACAGACATTTCGTAAAAACCACTTTTTTGGGTTCCTGGGACCTCAAAACGTATAATTCCGTTGAAATCTCGAAATCGGAAATTTCGACCATCACAAAGCTTTCCTTATACTACGCATAAATTGGAAAGCAATAATTAAATTTACATTGATTTAATAGACCTATTGACTGATGGAAGTTTTAAATTGCTTATGTAAGGTACATTTTATATTTCAATCCATGACTTTTCTCCCGTTAATACGGGAGTTTGAGTACTCCTTAATACGTTTTTTTTTGTGTGTGTGTGGGGGGGGGGGGGGGGTAAAATTGATGATCAAATCCGAATATAAATATAAATAAAATGTAACTGCCTCAGGTTCACCCATTCTTTGGGGCTTTCGGTTGCTTTAAATTTGTATGTATGAATTTTAATAGGGGTACTCACTATCTAGTTGTATAATATAACATTTATAAATAAATACGTGTATGCTAATAAAATAATTTCTATGGCATTTCTTACTTATTTTTTTTTTTTTGTTATTTACTCTATTAAACTGTACTTTTTATTTTTTATAGAAACATATCACCACTATCTAAATGTTGAACAAATAAATTTTAATCGGTGTGTAAAAAAAAATCATTTGTGGCCCTTTAAATTAAATATAGTCTTGAAATATTATAGTCTTATCCAAATCATTCAAATAACAGGAGTTGGCATGTTTGTGCACTTCTCATTCTGCAGACTATTTGTTTCTATTGTACAGCCATTTCAACTGTAGGTTTGATAGAGTGATAAACTGTGCCAATATGTAAGTAGATTTTTTGCTGCTATTTCATGTCACAGAAAATTCTCAGAGAATTTTGCATTGCAACCATAAGGTAGGGGTAGAGTATTCAGATTACTGTAGGTGCGGTATATTACAAAGCCGCTAATAACCGTTTTTGGCTCTCAGTCAAGTTTAGAAAGAAGCGGAAAGACATCGGAAAACAGTACAGCTTTAGTTTTCATTTAAATTTCAGCCAAATTTTAACATATATAGCTTAATAGGCATTAATTAAAAAAAAAATTATTTAGTAGCAATTCAGAACCCTTTCTTCTTGAACAAAATCGATAACCACGGGAAATAGAAGTCGTACGTCATAATAGATATCACAAAAAATGTTTCCCTACATTTTGATGAATAATATAATGTTTTTATATTATTTTATATATATATATTAATATACATAATTCAATATAGTAAGTGGCAGCCCCGTACAAACGATTGATAACATTTTATAGAAGGTCCCCATCACTAGCCGCTTCATTTGCAAAAGAAGCTCTATAGAGGTAACTGTGGGCAAACTACGCTGAGTTGAACCATACGTCACAGCTGAAAAATCAGGGTACGTTGACTGAGATGGTTGAGATTTATAACGATTTATAGTGGACAGCGAATACAAGTACAAGTACCAAGGCAGGAGTACTTGCCCCATTTACAGATTTTTTACGTCCAGCAGTGGCATCTGGATTTTAAAACATCAGGGAAAGGGCAGTTGTACAAGGCCTTTCAAATATACCCCCCTCGGAAGCCATGGTTTTTGAAACTAATAGACACCCCCATGTCCATGTCAACCACTATTTGCCGGCTCAGGTCCAACCACGGACTAAGCCCGAGTTATCTTTACCAACCATTACGGCTAAGTTCAAACCCCCATGCACTCACTGCGGAGGGGATTACGGCGACTTCCAACACTTAATTTTGGAGTGCCCCAATTTTTCCACCCATCGAGAAATTTTTTTTGACAGTTTAATACCACTTATTACATCACCTTTCAATTATCAACAGATTTTAAGCAGTTATGAGTTATTCCATTTACTCCACAATTTCATACAAACTTGTTCCATATCCGTCTAGCATACACCAAACTAATATAAATAAAACAAATAAATTAACTCCATAGCCATATACATCAAAACCTGAGGATGGCCGAATGATGTAATCAAGGCAAAAAAAAAAAAAAAAAAAAAAAAAAGCTGTAATTATAGTTGTGATTTATAGCTGTCGTCTTTTCGTTCCAGTGAAGTCTGAATCAGCTATGACTAAATCAGTAATTTCTGAATCAATGCTGTCAGAACAAATGTCTCAAGAATTGATGTCTGAATCATGGATGTCTGATTTAATGATGACTAAATCATGGTTTCCTGATCCATATATTTCAAAACTAGCGATGTCAGAATCAGCGATTTCTAATGAAGTAATGCCTGAATCAATGATGTCAGACCTAATTATCTCCAAATCATTTTTGTCAGAGCCATTCATTTATAATGATGCGATGTCTGAATCAGTGATGCCTAAAGAAGTGATGTCTGAACTAATTATGCCGAAATCATTTTTGTCGGAACCATTCATTTATAATGATGTGATTTCTGAATCAGTGATGCCTAAAGAAGTGATGTCTGAACTAAGTATGCCCAAATCATTTTTGTTAGAACCATTGTTTTATAAAGAAGCCGTAATATCTGAATCCGTGAATTCTGAAGTAGCGATGTCTGAATCAGTAATGCCTACAGAAGTGATATCTGAATTTGTTATGTCCAAATCATTGTCGTCAGAACCATTAATTTCTGAAGAAGTGACGTCTGAATCAGTGATGTGTAAAGAAGTGACATCTAAATTTGTGAAAACTGAATCTGTGATGCCTGGATCAGTGAAGCCTGATGAAGTGGTCATCAGCTTTTCAACTAACCCTGTTGCTTGTATTTGTCCCCCCAAATTACAACGCTGCAGCGCCAAACTCTGCCTCATCTCATTGACAAATCAAGTGCGTAAGAAATTTTTGAAAAAATTGCGTTTTTGGAGATCGAGGCCAGGGTTTATCACTACTGCCTGTAACAGTACATTTGAAGTTCGGGGAAATGAAGTAGGTGTAGAAATGGATCCTTGCGCTATTGTGTTGATATTACAAAAATTGGGTTATTCAGACACCTTTCAAGCCAATAGTCAAAGCAGTCTTATCAATACGTGGGTCTTCAGAAAGACTAAGAAATACGATACTTACTAAACCAATATTTGTTATTTTTGACAAATTACTGTAGCTAACTTATGCCATATTATGATTAAGCTGGTAAATCTTACAATACCTTAATTTTTTATACAATATTACCTACTTGTACTGTATTATACAATAAGCTTTTGTTGTAATATTGGAAAAAAATGAGGGTATCAAGACGATAGTCAAAACGATCTTACCTTAAGGTGAGTCTTTGAAGAAGACCCATAAATGTGATACATGCTAAACAGTTTTTTTATATCTTTCACTAATTACTGTATTCTACTTAAGATACAGGTCTATTTGACTGCTATTGCCTGATGATGCAGCTTAAACTTCTTTAAAATAGTATAACCCACTTATGAAATAGACCTGTATTGCAGTGAACTCCTATGGGCATACTATAGCGATTATTTTTAATCTTAACCTGGGACTAAAAATGTAAACAAGATACTTTTACAATGGAACTATCTATTAAAAATTATTTTGTTTACATTTTTAACCCCAGGAATAAGTTAATACTAAACGCCATAGTGGGCCCGCTGGTACAGCAAAGAACTATTTATCTTAATCGTCTAAGCCTACATAATTTAAGAGTCTACTTGTATCAATAATACCCACAATAAAGTAAACTCACTCGAATCAGAGTAGGTACTAGATACCTATTGAGATGTCTTAATAGGTAGTCTTTTGTGATCCTTGGTTCAATCTGACACTTTATTTTAATATAATTATGTTACTGCGCAAGTTATTTATTATGTAATAAATGCGGGGGATGCTGGAATCTGTGAATTAAATCATTATTTATTTATTATTTTATGCATCATATCAAAAACACATTTTAATGGAGTTTGTGATATATCCCGGACATTCATTGCATAGTGACCGGGGAAACTATGAAACATGTAAGGTAAATTGAGTTCATTAGTAAGAATTTCTTTCCAAAATGTATATTGATATACATGATCAAATTCTGGGGATTGCATTATAACCAAATTTTATTTAGTTTGATATAAAAGTTGTCCGATTTGAACATGGGGTGACCAAATTTACCGAATTACCTATCCTTTGAAAGAAAATTTATATTTTTTATAACTTTATAACTACTTCTGTAAGTTATCGTACTCTTGACGAGATACATGTTAATAATAATAGGCTAATTGTAGTGTAGCCTACAATAATGTAATTAATCATAATGATTTCTGTAGGTATCTTATAAGCAATTGTTAAAATCTATACGAACGCGTGCACGTTTTCGATGTCGAGAGTCTCCGCACGTGGAATAAGAGAACATTTTTAAGGCAAGAGTGGCAGTAGTTGCTTCTGGAAGTCTAGGAATACTCATCGTTTGAGGTTCACTTTACCACAGTATTGGTCAAATGATTGGAACCGTATATATACACAATGAATTGAGTGACAAAAGAGTTTGGCACCCAAGCCACGAGCAACGAGTTTGTGTAATGGGAGGCCGAAATCAAATTACACAGAAATATTGTAAATAGTCGCTGAGTTCAATGATACGTCACAACGGAAAAATCACTGTAAGTTGACTGGGGCATACTTTACAGTGTTATGTGAGCAACAGCCAGATTAAAAATTATATATGTGTGCGAAAATCGCGAACAGATCATTTCTAAGATGACGGTTGTTCGTGTAACACTTGTTGCACTGTATGCCTATCTATGCACCGAGAATTATCTGCTGTGACGTATGGCTCAACTTTACTTGCATGAAAGTTGGGCAGTAATCAACGTTATTTTTTAATTTAAAATAACACATTCTACCATATTATTGTTGTATTTATTTTCCCATCTTTTAATAACTGACAAAGTTTGAATATTATTGTATAATATAATCAGCTTGCAATTACCGTACCTATCAATCAATATCTATGTATCAATATTGTTTTTGTATGCCATTTTTTAATAACTGTATGGTAATTACGATAGTCTACCTAGTCTACAATCAGGTTATTTACTTAATACAACTTCAAGTCATTGCAAATACCCAAATCAAATTAATTTCATTTAAATTTCGCCATCAAGTTGGAAAATAAATTTGAAAAGTGAATTTCTTAACATTTCTCCGATGAAGTTTAAATTATTTTTAAACAGTTTGTCCAGTAGGCATAGAATGGGGTATACCAGTTTAAATCTTATTTCCGGGGTTATATTGGTAACTAGTGCTAAGTCTACAGAAACTTAACCTTATTATTATTTTTGTTGACCCTTAGTTTATTCTTTCCATTTAGATTTTAGATTAATTTACTCCAGCTACTAGGTAGACTATCATATTCAGGACCTGAATCATTTCATAATAAACAAATCTATTAAGCATCTACAGTGTGTTAATTTCTATACATCGAGCATAGTATAGTCATTTGAAATTAATTAATGAAATAATTATAAATTAATTAAATAATTAGTTATTACTGCAGTCTTGTACAGAACATGTACAGAAATTTCATTGATATTACATAGTAGTTTTTATTTTTCCTCTCAAAATCCGATTCTATCTAGTACCAAGCCATTTCATTTCGGGCGGAGGGGGGTTGAACCCCCGTGTTAACCCCTTGCCTCGGCCTTGTGTAGAAGTATGAATAAGTGGCGTCAACATGTATGGTACTCAAGGGCAGAAGTCGCACCACCTTACAAAAGAAGGGGCTGAGTACCCCCTGAACAATTTACAGGCTAATTCCAAATACATACCCCGGTAGTGGAATGTTGTTGGTGCTCAAATTTTTTCCCACAATGAAGTATAAAAAATTACTAGTGAGTGGGATATAGGCCCTATCCTATTTTAACATAGCCCATATAGCCCCACTATCGTATATTCTTACACAACAAAGCTAATCAAAAATCCAATTCTACGCAGTCTACCCAGGGCCATCAGTGTTGCGGCGTTCAGGACCACGACGGGCCATGACTACCTCGCTGCACACCTCAACCGCATTGGAGTCCGCGATTCCTGCGCTTGCGACCTATGTGGACATCCCCGCATGGACGCTGAACACCTCTCGTCGTGCCCGGCAATCGACCACACGCCGACAAATGAAAAAATGAAAATGAAAAATGAAAAGATCGCACGTCGCTACTGGTCAGCGCGTCACCAAATGGCCGACATGCCAAGGGTGGGCGTTGGCTAGTAAGTAAGTATATTCTAACACAGCCATTGGCATTTGGAAACATTATAAAGTAGAGACCTCCCTGAACCCCTTGTATGGAGCAATTTGAATAAGTCTTGGTCTGTAAAATTAATATCTGAGTAGTGGAGTTCTCGAAAAAATTTTGCCAAGTCGGCACCATTGCTAACTATGAATAAATCACCTTTTTACAGTTTTACGTCAAACAAACAACAAAAAAAAAACGTAACCATCGTCAAGTATTATTTTATTCACAACGAGTGACCGTAAGTTTTACAAAGGTAATAAGGAGACTATTATGTATACCAAAGATGTCATGCGTTTATCCAAATTATTCTTCTTCTGCTTCTTTATCTACCCTGATGCAACCCCCTTCAGGGTGTCTACGATTTTTACTTCGGCATGGGCTCAACTATGTAACTAATATAGCGTCAAATCTACGTGTTGCACTTTCTATGATAATATGAATGAGAGGACTTCCTGCTAATTACGGTCGATTCTGAACCACCTGTCTTATGTCTCTCACATGAATAATTATTTATAATTAGGCAGATGTGAACAGGTGGTAGAATGGGACCCATAACTTCTTTCATGAAAGTCCATATAACTATCCACTTCGCTACTGTTTTCACTAGGAACTAAATAACCGCCTCACACAATTACCAAATCCCACTGGCCAACAAGTGTGAAAAAGCTGATAGGTTACTGATTTCATAATATCTATCTTGTACATGGTTATTGAGGCCATCGAACATAGCAGTAAATAAATATTGATTTTTTTTCTATTACTATAAGCCAACCTAGCGGAGTTAGGGCTATAAAGCACTCTCTTATACTCAACTAGGAAGACCCTGAGACCGCTTGCTTTGCATGCCTTCCAAATCATGGCCAGAAAAGGTAGCAAGTCTGGGACTCGAACCAACAACATTTCGGGGGAAAATCGGAGTCTGTACCACAAATTTGCATGTCCTGGCCGTATATTGAATGCACAATATTTTGAGATTGGCCGGACTGAAGGTTGCAGCAAATTGAGAACCGATAAGAACCACTGTACGTTTACACAAACTGTGGCCAATTGCATTAAGAGTCTACGTTCCGTAGGAAATAGGCAAGGCCGTAGCCAAGGGAGGGGGGTTCATGGGGGTTCAACCCCCCCCCCCCCCCCCCGAAATGAAATGGCTTGATACTAGATAGAATCGGATTTTGAGAGGCAAAGTAAAAGCCACTATGTTACACCCAATGAAATTTCTAACCCCCCCCCCCCCCCGAAAAAAAAATCCTGGCTACGGCCTTGGCAAATAGGTACCCTAAAATCAGTTTTTTACAGACATCTTAATTTTTATTTAATTAACAGAGCAAGAAATTAAAGATCTGACTTATTTCAGTTCTGCATTAAATGGAAAATTCGCAGTCAAGCTATAATTGTCACGAAAGTAAAAATGGGACTACTATTGCAAAAATGTTATATTTTGATTAAACAAAGTCATGGCAATTCTAACCAAGTCAACGTTCGACGGCTAAAGGGTCACTAGACGCAACAGGACGAAAATTATTATATTAATATTATTAATTGCTCAGTTAAAAGGGGCACACTAATTGTCATATTCATGCAAATAAAGACGAAAGTCCCTAAGGCGCCCATTCCATTGACCGGCTAGGGCTATCTCCAAACACAGTGACGTGGTAGCAGACATTCAAGACTTAGGCTGCGTTTCCACCGATCTCGCATTGCAGAATGCAAATGACATTGACGGAAATTAGAATTTTTTTTTATAGAAATCTATTAAAATTGGGTGTTTTTAATTTTTGGTACCGGCCGTAGCTCTTTCATAAAAATGATTGAGGGCTAAAATTTCTCGGGAAATAGGTACCATGAAAAAACTACAAAACCAAAAATTAATAATACCTTATTATATGATGCATAATAAATTGGTCTCCTACAACTTAAATCAACCAATATTTTAATAACTTGCTTAGTTACTTAAATAAAAAATTAGAAGTATTACATTTTTTTTTTTTTTTTTTTTTTTTTTTTTTTAAATCACGGGGCCTTTCAGCCTGAATGGCGTCGACCTTTAATAGGTCTTTTGCCACCGTGGTTATCTCAGTCTTCCCATTTTGATACACCCACCAGTCCAATAAATTTTCTGATGGTGCCTATGGGGTCGTTTCTGATGGTTAACGCTTCTTCTCCTGGGTATTACATTTGGGGCTCTTAATCCGAAATCTTTCTGGATAATAACAGATGTTAGACGTGTGAATTCTATTGTATAATATTTACCGTCACCCATGGCTAAGAGAGCTGTAAGTTACATGGTTGTGTAGTTCTACAAAAATGGCACGATTATCTTTCCAACCCAGTCATTAGCCGGCTATTGTATTATTTTGTTAATTTCACCTGTGCGTAGTTCCACCGCTGCTAGTAATAGAACCCTAATAGCATTTTTATGATGTAGGCTATACATACATTTGTTTGATCGTGATGGAGCACTACTTACGCAGGTCAAGTAATTATAAATGAATACGAGCACTTCATTATTATCGTAGATACGCTAACGGAATGAAAGCAGGTCTATTTAGCAAAGGGTTCGTGGGACTTAAATTGCCTGTTGTCTTAATACTCATTCGAGCCATGGGCTTCATAGTCATCGAACAATTAGGATTGAGCCCATTGCCAGGGGAAGGGGGCCAACTAACCCATTTTTAAATAGTAATACACCATTGCCATTAACCTTTAGATCAGGATGGTCTAGGTAGAGTTTTATATAGGAAAGAAAAGGCATTCGAGCAGGTTAAAAATATTTTTTTAATCTTCGGGCTACCCAATGCTCAATTCTAAGATCAGTCATTGAAAAAATGTACCATCTATAGGGGGCTCCAGAATTTAAAAAAAAAAATGATCGAACGTCACATCTCTCTTATAATATAATCATATTATATTGTAATACATTATATTATATTATAAAATGGCCAAGATAGCTACTTAATTCCCAACCACTGTGTGTTAAGCGACGATAATAAAATATAATAAATGTCGTCTAAGTCTAACCATAAGCCAAACCGATAGCGGTGGGGAAAATGTCAAAGGAAATGACAAAGGTAGTCAAAGGAAATGTGGCAAAGTTAAGAGTTACAACAAAGAACCGGTCCGTGTTTACTCGAACATGCTTTCCAATTTATCTATTAGTAGATAGAGATAATGAGTTATTTCATAGTAAATAGTTTCCTTATGGTTAAATTTAGGAACCCCCACGGGGGGGGGGGGGGGTCCATCTGATGCCCCTCTCTTCCAAAGCACTGAATTACTAGATGGATTTGTATATTATAGAACGGGCAGACATTAGCACGCAGTATTAATAGCACGGCACGCAATGTATTGCAGCGTGAATTTTCCATCATTATTTCAAAAAACATTTTTTTGCCCAAAACAAACACTTTTTGGGAAAGTAACCTGTCCTGTTTCGTTACTCTTTTTAACACCTAATACATGCCTGAAGGTAGAAATCATCGATAGAAAGGTTCCGCAGAAAAATTATTTTTTAGTCATTTTTCATGAAAATTTAGTTATTTTTATTTTTTTACCCTTAAAACCAAACCATCAAAGGGCAAGCGACCCACCGCATTTTGTTAAAATTAAAAATGACTACAATATATGTGAATTTAAAAGAAATCGTTGGAGCCGTTTTTTAGAAATAATTGTTTTTTTAGACGTTATTTTGGAGTTTTTTGAGAATAAAACCCCCTGAAATTGAGTTGGCAAAAAAAAATGGTCCTAAGGTATGATTTTTGTGAACCTACATGCCAGATTTAATCAAAATCGACCAATTAGTTTGCCGGGAAATTGATAAACAGACAGAGTGACAGAGCGACAGGCAGAGTAAAAACCACATTTTTTGGTTCTTGGACCTCAAAACGTGTAAATCCGTAGAAACCTCGGAAACGTCAATTTCGACCATCCCAAAGCTTTCCTTATACTACGTATAAATTGGAAAGCAAAAAGGAAAATAATTGAAAATTGAAACAAATGAACCATTCAACAGGCAGGGTTTACAAAAAATCGCAGAAGTTCTGCTAACTCGGTGGGTCCCTGGCAATCTCCCTAGCTTACTTTTTACTACGTTTGTATTATTGTATTATGGCGGGAACATTCCACTTAATTATCGTCACAGCTGTAGAATTGTTGATTGACTGGATGCCTTTCTTACCCACCTGTGGGCCTACTATGCTGTTTAGTATTAACATATCCTCGGGGTTGAAAATGTAAAAAAAAAACAATTTTTAATAGCACTTTCCACTAATTTAACAAAGGGTTAGTTGGACTTACATTGCCTGCTGTGTTAATAGTTTTTAGAGGCATGGGCCTTATAGTCAGCAACTTAGAACAATTATTAGGGAAGGGCCCGCCCCACTTCCCCTGACAATGGGCTTCGCATGTGCCTCTGATAACTATTAACATAGCATGCAATGTTAGTCCAACTAACCCATTATTAAGTAGTATTACATCATTGCTCTTAACCTTTACCAATAGAGCACTTATCATTCTAATATTGTCTCGTACACAGTTTTTAGCCCAGTTAAGATTAAAAATAATCACCATAGAATGCCCGCTGTTCTAAGAAACAATGGGAGTTGGAAAAGTCAAACTAGTGTTGAAATTCAAATTTTACGGGAAATATCGACACTTTAAGAGCTATTACAGATATCGCCTCTTTCAGAAGAAATGCTCCTCTACATTTCGATACATGGAATGTGACCATGACTAACAATAATGACTACCTACTTTCTTTACTCTACTCGTCTTGTGACAACGATTTTCCACAGCTATTGAACAAGATTGGTGGATAAATCGGATTAACTACGAGTTAAATGAAGCCTATTATGAGAGGTCAAGACTTGTAGAGTAGTGGTACGGACTCTGACTTTCACTCGAAGGGTTGTCTGTTCGAATCCTACACTTCCAACATTTTCCGGCCATGCTTCGGAAGGCATGTAAAGCAGGCGGTCCCGGGTTTTCCAAGATGAGTGTAAGAGAGGGCTTTTTAGCCATAAGTCCGCTAAGTTTGCTTAGTAATAGAACAAAAACAGTCCTTATTTATTTATTTATTTAGAGGTTACACGAAGAATGCGTATATTTGCACTTACAAAACGAGGCAATGGGGAGACCTTGTAAGACCAGTATCACGCACAGCCAAGTGTGAGCGACTGGATCCCATACTACAAGGTTTCGCCTACCCTAGAAAACTCGCGATTGATTTGAGAGTGGCGAGAAATGCTACTAGGTAACTTCCCAAAAGTCCTTAGAGACCATTTCTTAGAGAAAGCTTTCTACACTGTTCCTGAGGCACTAGCTCAATGACAATGACAGAACAACCCGATTTTGACGATATTTTGACGATTTCACATTATACTCTCTTTATACTTTACTTGTTGCTTACTTGATTGTATAATTTAACAGAAATATATATTTATTTAGTTACTTTTCAATTTTTTCGCGCATTTTTTTTTATTTGTTGTGTGAAGAAAGATTATTCGCATATAAACAATTCAATGAATGTATCCGAATTACCTCTTTAGCCGCTTCATACTTGTGTTGAGTTACGACAAGTTTCCGATCGCTTGGCGTTTAGAGACTCGAAAAACCTACCAATATGCCATCGAATTATAATTAATAATAATGTCTCGAAGTACTTGATATTAGCCTAGGCCTACTTGTCCAATGCCAACGACCCCTTGGATTTCGGGCATTATTTATATTGTTTCCCTATGCATTTTAGGCCATTGGCTAACTGGTATGCGACCTCGACGTCAACCTACGCCGGCTGCAAGCGATAATGGACAAGCTGAGGGAAGCTTACCATTGAGGTAAGTAAATAATTATGGTACCTTCATCATGTTGTAGCCTAAACAATATAATAAAGCCAACAAATTACAAAATTTTAATTTATTAAAATAATAACTTATTATCTAACTGTACATTACAATTCTTTGGTCATTGTATTATGGTTGGTACAAATGGTAATTTCAACGTTGTACTGTTTGGTATAAGTTTTCGGTCAGTCTGTCCCATGTAACCAGTCAGTTACGTTGTAACCAGTCAAAGTTACGTTGTAACCGGTCCGAGTTAAGCGTTGTCGAGTGTAAGCTTAAACAGTTCACTATACATTCTAGTATAGTTGTTGTAAAAGTCCAGTAAAAGTAAGAAGTCCCCGATCCACCACCAATAGTAGAAAGTCCGTGAAAAAGTAATTTTTGTTTTTAAACAGTAGTGGAAAGTATTGGTCCAGTTAACCGTATATGGCGTGTGTACAGTGTTGGCTGTTAAGTAAACCGTACGATAAGTAACTGTCAAATAAACCATCAATTGTTAAGGTAATAGTTGAGCTGTTTAGAAGTCAAGTACAGTAAGTTTAGTATACAAGTTCAGTTGAAAAGGTGAAGTCGAAGAATTGAATGTGCAACCTGAGATGAAAAATTCATACAAACAATTAAATAGACTTACACATAAAAAATAAATTAACTCGACCGAATTTGGAATGGGAAGTATAGAGTATTTTGATATCTGTACTGGATTATTTTAGACTAGTTATCCCGATCCGTCCAGTTTTTGGACCAAACACTCCTTCACCTTCCAATCCCGTGTCCAAAAACTGACCCGACTGCCAGGAGTTGAACCTTTAGAGGAACCTGTAAAAATAAAATAAATTCAATTATGAACAGTTCAGTGGTGACATGACATCTTGTTTGTTTTCCAACGTCTTTTTTCAGCACCTCTGCATTTCTTTAAGAAATCCTGTCAGCCTGGCTCATTATTTTAAAAATTTCTAGACCTGATGGTTTTGACAATATTGTACTATTCATATTTCATGAGATATATGATGTTTACACTTGCCCTTATAATGTTTTACCCCCTCCAATAATTGTCTCGTAAAAATGCTGTACTTTTGTGAAATATTCCCCTGAGTATGGTGTTCAAATGTCATGGTTTTCGTACGTAACACCATAATAAATAGAGAGTAGTAGCGCGGAAAATTTGTTTATGGCGTGCTTCCAAGTTAACTCTTATTTATTGTATTTCACTACAGGCCATGACTTACTAACAATATTGCTTTTGAAATGAAAAACTCTACACGACCGAAGGGTCAACGAGAGATCGTGTACTGAGCTGCTAATGAGCCACAATGAGACATTCGTAATAACTGTAAGTGTGAATCATTATGCAAAATCGAGAAAGTGGCAATGAAAAAAGTAACTTGCACTGAGGAGGCATTGGGGATAGTTACACGTTTCACATGACAGTATTGTTCTAAGACGCGATGTACGGGTTTCATTATCATTATTATTATTATTTTTTTAAACGTTAGGTTTCCTTTTAGGTAAAGCTCGATGAGTTGAAGGGGGGCCCAGAACAGGAACCATTCCTTTGGAATCCCCCCTTCACAATTGTAAAACTACCTTATTATTAATTTTACACTTATGTAGATAAATATACGATTTTCATTTCATTTGATTTCAGACCTCTTTAGAGCCGTTCAAAAATGTGATACTTTCCATCTTTTCAAGAGTGAATTTAAAAAAAAAGTGCTTACCAAACTCACTGCTGTGGCTTGTACGATCTGTAGGCGAGATCTTGAGGATCAGCTGCTGCCCTGGCCCATCCACCATGGCCGCCTCCGCCACTACCAGAACTGCTGTAGTCGCCACCGGACCAGCTGTCGTGACCACCGCTGCTCACGCTACTGCTGCTGTGGTGTGGGTGGCTGACAATCTCGTACGTGACGCTCTTCTGCTGACTGAGCAGCTTCTTGAGACCGATGATGGCAGCGAGAACGAGAGCAATCTTGCCGATGACGAGGGCCTTGCCTGCAATAAGAGCGATGGCACCGAGAGCAATGGGGATCAGGGCTGCAGCCTTGAGTTTCAGGGCGAGGAGAAGAGGCAGGAGGATTTTGGCGGCCTTCTCTGTAAAGAAAAAAAGAAAACTGTTAGAAGGCGGAGTAGGAATTCTCTACGCATTAAGACGGGTCACTAATATTACTAGAGTGTATTTGTATGTTTTAATGGACACAATTAGGCTAAGTGAGCAAAGCTTGTTACCTCTTATTTTCCGTTTATTTTTATTTCACGTTACTTTACTCTATCTTGCCACCTTCATCAGATTTTAGAAAAAGTCTGCAAAAACTTATGATAAAAGACTTAGGCCTCACTACGTTATCAGTGAGTCTTAGATTTGGGTTTTGTATTGCTCACGATTAACAAATTCCCCCGTCATATAACTCCAGCGACTTCGTTCTTACTTTGCAAACATATTTTTGTCTTGTTGAATGTTCTACCTTACCTAGGTTTATAAATTGTAAGCAACATAATAGGGTAATTATTGTTTGCGTATGGAAGCGGTCTGTCGCAGCTGTGTTTTATAATTGACAGTTCCCTTGGGCAGACACCACAAACAATTGAGCATGTGAGATTAAATTATGTATTATATGATGACAAAGATTAATTTGCATAAATTGGCAAACATCAAACTAATTAGAACTAAGTATTTCCCACCACAATCAGCTGTTGAAGCGGATGAAAGGGAAAACAAATTGTTCTCACATGCAATTAGGGTCACTAACAAATCTATTCAAACAAGCACCGAAAAAGAAACTTTAGAAATTATACCGGACCAGTTCCATTACCATGTAATGACTGCCTTTTTTTATAATAATTATCACTTCTCGTCTTGAATGGAGCACTTAGACCCGCGGGTTAGGAGCCGGCATGGGCAATTTAAGAAAAATCTGAGTCACGAGGCAGGCAGCGCTGGGTATATGCACGTGAACAGGATCTCATGTTGATGACTCGATAATCACAGACCGGACATTAGGAGAAGGGCGAGTTGTAGAAGTAGTAGTAGTAAGAGAAAGTGAGGATATGTATCACAATAAGCCTCTGATATGATCAGGGGCTAATCAGGCGGGTAGACATGTGCCTGCTGCCGTCAGTAATCCGTGGAAACTAGGTTAATGACTGGACCACGCACCGGACAAGGGCAGGCAGGTTCCGAAGAAAGTTTTAGGCGTGTCGCTCATCCCCGGGCGTAGTTCTGCTTCTATGTACATGCCTTGTTAGGAACATGAAAGGGAAGGCTTATTAACAAGCTGGCATTTTCCTTACGCAGACAACAGACCGCACTCTGCTATGTCCTTTCGTTTTCCGTTCTTGTTGAACATGTTTAGTAGATTGGATGGGGAATCAGATGAAGCTGTCAGTTAGTCTGGATTTGAAAGTGAATGGGATTGGTTGGTTGAGTGGTGATTATTTAGCAGATTCAGCGATTAATGATCTGTGGCACTGTAGCTTTTCATTTTGCTGCATTAATGAGTTCTAGTTCATTAACATGCAGTTACCGTGGTATAGGTTTATATACAAATTACAATACTTTGCCATAACAATAACAATTGGTTTCACAAACACTGTCAAATATTCTTAATAAAATGTCCAAATGAGATTACTCAAGTATTCAGCTGACAATATTGTTGAATTGAATAATTAATATACTGTATCTATACTACTCTTTTAAGTCTACAACAGCAACGAAAACATTGCATAGCTATGATAGAAATTTCTGAGAATTAAAGCGACGTTGACGTTTCGATTGTTTTGAAGCGTATTCAACATAAGCCTATAGTAAGAACAGTTCTCACCATCATCTGAAAAGCTTAGGCAAGGAATACCTCACGGTATTTGTATTTGTAGATTTGTCCAGTGGTGGAAGATGCCCAAAGTCCGTAAGGCAAACGAACAGGCGGATATTCCCGATTGTTGGCACTTGGCAATGCGTACAGAACGGATTCAAAAGAGTCAACGATAATAAAAAGAAGCAAATACGTATTCCAATACTACTGGCCTACTGAAATACCGGGTCAACTAACCATCGAATCCAATTCTAAAGGTCAGTTTTAGTCTAAGAATAGGCCAGTGGATGACCAACTGGAAAGCCTGGCCATCATCAATAATATTGAATAAGATTTGGCAGGTATTCAAATGAGGAACAGGTTCGTATGGGAACAGGACCGGTCAGTGTGGAATTCAGGAGAAAGAAGAAAGTCATTTCGAAAACTGGACAAACTTGCCACGCTGGTCTCCCATTCAGGTTTAAGGTGCGTAGTATGCGTGTTTGGACAATTTAATTTCAGTGCTGTCTTTTAAACTGAACGTTAAATAGAGAGTGATCTCTCTGACCCGGTTTCGGTTAATGTTTGCCTTTGATAGAACAGGTGTTTTTCTCCCCAAACTAATATATTTAGTAGTGTTTGTCGGGTTAATAACGACTTAGGCCTCATATTTGGGCCCATAGAGCGACCCCAACTTGGCTGTCGTACGCCAGCCCATAGGACAGTAGACCTCCTGATTATAGTGGATTCCGAACCACTTGGGAAGCACAGTGAAGTCACACGATTAGTTCGGAGGTGACCAGGACAAGCCTTACCATGTTTACCTACCGGCACAAACTAATATATAGTATTATAATTTGTTATGGGGGATCCAGGAGCTTTCTGATGTTGGCCTGTAATGCCTCAAGCCAAAAGAGCGTAAAGTCTATTTATTAATTTGCACAGTCGGAATCAGAAGAGAAGGCTACAACAAAATTCATCCTAAAAATTGTATAGTCAAGATATGACATCCTATGTAAGTGCTTATTAGTAGTATTGCATTCTATTGTATAAAAACCTTTAAATTGGCTTTTCCCGAAACTCTACAACTGGTTTGAAACGTCTTTTGGAAGGGCAAAGCCCTCCAAAGTGCCTCCAGGGATAATCTAATTTGTTCGTACAGTACAGATTATATCGAACACTTCGTGATATCCCCAACCTGATTTAGATCTTCATTTATCATTGATAATACAGGCATCCCTTAGTCAATTATATTGCATACATTTTCTCCCCAAGCTAGTAATGTTGTTATGAGGTTACTAAATTACGGTAATTCTATTGTCTACTGCAGGTATCGGGTGCATAGCGTTCTGTAAATGAAATATAATGGAATATATTTATGTTCAGATTCCATATATTGTCGAATGCTGCAGGTGATGGAAGTCTCATGTATTATCATTTTTCATTTTTCATTGTCATTTGAGGTTATAAAGACAGGTGTCGTTTTGTGTTTGCTCGATTGTAAAATATCTTCACAAACAGCAAACTCTAGGTGATTATTGATGGGAATTCTACTGAAAACGTGCATATTTACCGTAAGTTGACTGATCCGGATTATAGTCTAAGGATATCCTGTTCATTATATCCTCCAATCAAGTGTCATCATACAATTATCAAAGAAATTGCCCATTTCCGACATTGAGCACCGCATTTCTATCGCGGGAAATTCAGTATACAGTCTACAGTAACAATTGGTCTAGTTTACAAGGATTATGATACCTTTGACACTGAAAATTAAATTGATCGCACATACAATACTTGCTGCCAATGCGGCTGTAAACTGTAATATTGGGTCAATGGCAATTAACCATACTCTCATTGACAACCGTATTACTGTTGACCGCATTAATGTTGATCCAGTAATTGAAACAAATGAAACAACGAGTTTGTACGATTTCATTAATATAAGCTTATGCAAGTATTTGGAAGAACAAAGTGTTTCGTCCAATTTCATTCAAAAAAGTGCAGGATTCGTTGATAATTGGAGCTAAATGAAGGCCACATGTCACATATTGAAATGTAGAGAAACATTTCTGCTAATTTAACAGATATTCTTGACGACTCTGATATTTCCTGTGCAAATCGACTTTGTGCAAAAGCCGCGTAGTGGGGGGGGGGGGGGGGGTACTCGAATTTGCTCTTAAAGTACGATTCTGGCGTAATGTATCCAATTAACCAGTACCGTATCCACTTATCCACTGTATATACCAATGAGACAGGCCTTGTAATCAATATCACAAAGGCTTTGATTATAAATCTCCCTGCCCTTGGCTCTTTTAAACCGTCAATAGAGAGCAAGTCATTAATAGGCTAATACATTAATTTAAAAAATTCCACATTCAATGTAATATATGTTTGAAGTGGAAATGGCATTTGCGCGATAAAGGGCACTCAATTAAAATGACATAAAAGCGTCTATGCAATGAAAAGTATCCACAAATATTTTTGTTACCGCTAATGACTCTGCCACTCTACTATCCAGAACTCATAAAAAACCTTTTTATTCTCAATTTCTCAATCTCAATTTCACGGCGAGCGTACATCCGCTACGAAATGTTCATAGGAAATCGAATATTCAGATTTTTATATCACTGGAAAAGGGATTTGTCTTTCAGACCTTTTCCCATTTTCATTTTTATTTGTATGAATAAGCAAACAGAAATTTTTATTTGAATTTTGTGGGAAAACTGCTGATGCTGGTTGGAAAAATAATTGTGATTTTAATACGCTGTAATAAATCGGGCACCTGTAGATGGCTGGTAATATTGGACTGTGAACCAAAGTTTAACTTTGTTGATATTAAAGGAAACGTTATCACAGATATGGTTAAATGTGCTGCCAATCTTTTGGTTCATCAAACCTCACAAAATTAAGCAGTAGATTCTATGACAGTGCTCAGGTCAAAAATCTGCTGCCATGGGCTGTCATGTCATGCCGTTTTTTATACTGTACAAAATATACAAAGTTAATCCCCATTGACTAAAATAAGCACCACTCACCGATGCACTGTTTATTATGTTATGGTCAACAACATGCCCAGTGGCCGCGGCCGCGGGTCTCCCCTACTTATAAAAGCAAGGTAGGTACCCATTTGTGTTGGCCATGCGGAAAAAAATCATTCCTTTTACGCAGAGTCTCGAGTTTTCCGTTTCATAGTCTAGTTTTCTACCAACCGCCATATTATGGGTTAATATTGTTTATTTGGGAATTAATTTTGCGGTTACTATCTTCACTATTTGTCTTATTGAAGCATGAGTGGCAGGTGAAAACCGGATGCACGGAACATTAAAGTTATAGACTACGTGCGGGCTAGCTTTCGGTCTCGTACACTTGGTCCCTGCTTTATGGCTATGACGAACGATTTTATTAAGACTTGTGGCTACAAATGAGAAAGGTTCCCCCAAGTGCTATCGGGTTAACTTATTACTCATTAATTCAAATCTTTGTAGCAAAATTATCTGGAAAAATGGAAATATTTAAATTAAAAAAAGGCTTATTTAGGAAAGTTTACAGTAGTTAGGTAGCTAACTGCCTCAATGGAGAAGACATACTAGTACATTTTGTAAAAGTACAGCGTCTAACATGGTCTGGGGCACGTCGTAAGAATGTCACAGGACCGCATGCCGAACAAAATGTACAAAGCAAACATGACGGGAAGAAGACTTCATTTAATGCAGGAACTGCTGAATGGCCAACCTAGAAAACGCACCTCCCAGAGTTTGGAGTGATGTTGAAGAGGCCAAAGCTCATCAAGGGCTGCAGAGCCAGAAGAAGAAGAAGGTAGGTAGCTGCTTGTGTATAGGTAGATTGGCTCAGTGTAGATTTATTTGTTTATGCTTAGTGATCATAATTACGGCTATTGTGCTGTTGGTGCTATGCTTCTCAGTATCTGTAACTAAATTCCTTATGTCCCAAATTCACCATGCAGTCAATAAGGGGAGAAATTCAGTTTTGGAATGCTTGTGTTTAATTTAGGTAAACAGATACAGTATCTAGGCTATTCGGCTCTTTGGTCTTCATAGGGTAAATCCATAATCCATAGAATGCAGAATATGTAAACTAAGTATTAGGGCTTTCAGCAAAGTATGTTAACTATCTCCAGTAAGTAGGTACTACAATAATAGCAGAGATGGTATTGCCTAGCGTACAGGCAATATCAAGTAATTACAGTTACGTATGTTAATTATTGTACACGGTATTCGCATTTACAACATGCACTATTGTTTTATGGGTATGATACTCATTTTATTGTATTTTGTAATAGGATTGCTTGAATATAATAAAAAAGTTACAATATTAGTAATATTTACTATTGTATTGTAACATATAATTTCACAATACTGCATAAAATTGATATTTAAAAAATTAAAGCAATTGTTAATAGTATTTTGTAAGTCTACTAGGCCTAGAAAATGTTATGTCTGATCCCATCTCTCCCCCATACTAGTAATAGGCTTGCTCATGGAGGTATAGTAGGTATACTCGTTTATTAGAAATGAAAATATGAAGTCTTGCCTATATAACATACAGTAGATACTGTACTGGACGTTAAAAGTGAATAAGCTACGCAGGCGAAAAAATAATAATCACTCAAATAATTAAACCATTCATCCTGTTCAAACGTAATTAAGAAACCCACCATCTAACAAATAATAAACGTATGCTGCTCCGGTGGCAAGGTGGTAGTGCGCTTGTACTTGTGCGAGTCTTTACACACCTTGCGATCGAAGAAGTGTCGTAACTCGACACAGGTACCTATTAGGTTACTTAGTGAGACGATTGAAGAGGTTAAGCGGATACCATTAGATTGTTTGTATGCGATTAACCTTTTATAAAACAACTAAAAAACAACAACAACTAAGAACTAAGAAAAGCCAAGTGAATTGTTGAAAATCTAGGTACGGATAGACCACACAGAATCATGATAATGAATCGGACAGCCCTCCAGGAAATCTAAATAGCATTCAAGGAAGCATTCACTCGAAACAATGAATCATAGTGGACCGCCTGTTCCGTATCCAAACCAAACAAAGAAAGAAAGGTAGTGTACAAAGAAAGGGGAAGAAAGTGACCATGACTTTACAAGTGGGCCACATCTTAATTTGTCTTCCATACCTGGTATCTATTAATGATTCAGGCCTCCGGCCGGATTTGTCTATACACGGCTAACACATTCTGGAATGCTCCACTGAAATTTATGAAGATTTCACTCCGGCGTTTGATTGCCTTGACCACGACAGGTCAATTCCATGTTGGTTTCATTCGACGGAAATAAATTAAAATAGTTGTCAGCTCAGTGAAAGGAGTTTGAAGTTTTCTGTGTCTCTAAACTTGCGGCATGAGTTTTATCGTCAGGGACATATCAAAGGGGGCTGGAGTTGGTCTTTTCATTAATACCATAGAATCGTAAAGTTAGTAGGCTATCGGAAACCTCCACTATCCGTTTTTCTTCAAACGAAATTCAAATTCACAAGGAAATATCAGCTAGTATTAATATTAATATACTACAGTAGTAGCTTTTGAAAATGCCAAATCTAGAAATGTTTCTCTATATTTGATATGCACATTAGTGACCGTTGACACCTTTACTAACATTGTTTTTTAAACTGTTGCCAATCGGAGTAAGCGAGTAAGATACCATAAAGGGGAAATTGCTGCTTTTAAGAACTTTTGTTGCATGTGAAATAAATTGAAAATTTGATAAACAAACAATAATTTAGTTGAGTGCAGTATATTGTGGATTCTACATATTTAAGGTATTACCTAAATTTTATGGAAGTGGCCCGTGGGCTGGTTTGGCACGTGAGTGAGCTTTGACATTTATTTTGATTCTCAAGAATAATCGAGTACAATATCTTCCGGATTCCGCTTATTAATTAAAGGTGTACTTATACGTGGTGGAAGTGGCCCCTGGGCTAGTGTGGCATGTGAATGCTTGAAAATCCCGCGGTTGTCGAGCTCAATAATAAAGTTAACCCATATTGTTCGTCTAACAGTATATCAGAGTAAATAAATGCAAATTACTACAACGGTTAAGAGATAAATAATGCAAGTATACTAATAGCGTTCCGGCAAATTGTGCTCGGTCATTATCAACAATGCAGTTATGAAATGAGGGGCATTATAACATAGGTTTAAGCAAAAACAGAGTTATGAGAATGGGATTAAACGCTTTTTGTAGGCTATCATAGTCTGGAGTTACTTTGTCCATCTGGTGGGAAAGGTGGGCAAAGTGATAGATTAGGTAGATAGGTAGAGGCAGTACAGTATTTCTTCAAATGGACTAGTGACAAGGCTCTTACTTAGTCTTACTTATTAGAGCATTGTTGAGTGACGTTAAGGCACTATATACCCGGGTATTGTCATCCGCCATGTTGTATCCCATATTTCCTATATGGTAAGTATTGTAAGAAAAGTAAAAAATTGAAAAATATAAAAAAAAACGAATACACGTTTTAGTTATTTTTTATTATAAATTTCCCTACTTGTTAGCTTGATTTTTTAAATAAAAATAAATAAACAACGATAAATTTCTAAAAATAAATAGGTAAACACCCAATGCTTGGCTTATACACAAGACTTATAATGGATACAACATGGCGGATGACAATACCTGTCTAATATAGAGCCCTAGTGACGTTTCACAGCATTTTTTTGGTATTGTTAGCAAAAGCCTGGCAAATCTGACGTGCTAACGTCTCTTGATTTGTTGTCCGTGCACATCGACCCCATTATCAACCGCATTGAATGTGAGCTCTTTTTGATCTTTTAAGATAGTTAGACATAAACAATACTGATATTATCAAAATGAGAAAAATTCCGTATAAAAATACTGTATGATACTGTTCAGCGGACCCACAACAATGGATATATTGTATATGCAACGAATTCGAGAACTGGGGATTTCAATACCGATTGGAATACAATACCCATACAATATGCTATATGAGTGCTATGATAAGCCTTTTAAAATACAATATACAGCCACACAGGACACTTTATGGCCACCATGTCTCAATTGTGGCGCTTTGGGACATAGTAATGTACTTTGAATGGCATGTCGTGGCTAGAGTACATTAATTACTGTATCTAAGCTATCCTGTTTAGCATTGAAATACGTATCTATATTTAGCAAACAAAATCCTTATAGTTGCAAGCACATGATAATAAGACAGTTGTCTCATGTGGTAAGTGCAGTTCTGAGCATGGATTCGATTCTAGAGTCATAATGGAAGAAGCAAAAAATATTTCCTGAATTTGCTATAGCTGGGGGTAGCAAAAGGGATGAAAGCTTCAGTGAAATGTTCTTCATTAAACACACTGACAACTTGACCATGTTTCGTGAAACATATTTTTTTTTCACGTTTTGAAACGCCGGTTTAATCCTTTGATATGGAGTAAAGTAATCAATCGATCGCTCGGTAAAAATCGACTTAGCCTATATTTAGCTGGCATTGATTTGTTTTTTGTTTTTTATTGATTTGTTATTGCAAAAAAGACCATTGGCACATGAGTAGGGTAATCCTACTTCCTACACATTTAGGAGTGGATCGGTAGCACGCGATTTCAACGCCTGCTCAATTTTCCCTCATTCAAGAATATTTCATAAGCAACAACAAAAGAAACTTACTCTTTTTGCCACGAGATTCCTCAGCAGAATCATCCTTTTCCGTGAGGCCAAGATAGTCAGTAGCGTCATTGAGAGCACGTCCAGCGTTGGAAATAGAGTCCATGACATCGCTGCCCTTGATATCGAACTTGAGGGTGTGAGATGACAGGAACCGTTCCATGCGGGATTCAAACATGGTCTCGATGTCAGCGTTCTTCTCATCGTCCAGAGAACGGGGATTGCCGTCAGCAGCTGCGGAAGTCTTGACGACTGTGACACCTGTAGGGGTAAGAAGAAATTAGCTACTAATAACAACTCATCAGAGAATGACCTTGAAGTAGACAATAAGAGTGAGGCTAAATAATAAACTCACAAATTTTACAGATTTAAAAATGTTTCATCCTTCATGGGAATCAAACTACTTCAAATTAGAAGATGACATTGACTGAAATTTTAAGCTTGAATGGGATTTGAAAATTCAGGTTTGATGGTGGCATAGCTTTGAGAACAATTAATTCTGTATTCAGTCTTGAAAATAAAGGAGGTTACAATTTAATAAATTGAGAAGATGATACTGAATTAATGGCTATTGGTCTAGTATATGCCGAATGATTTGGATTTTATTGTGGATTGCATTAATTAACTGTTTAATTGATATTGAAATTAATAAATGACATAAACATACCGTCAGCGAGAGGCATGACATCCTTGTTGCTGATCATCTTGTCGACAAAGGCGAAGAGCTTATACTTGACGCAAGAGACAGAATCCTTCCTGAGACAGTCGGTGTAGATGCTGTCCATGAGATCATCCCCCGTTTGGATGGCGTTGCGGCCCATCCCCCGGCCCTCATCCACAGACGCTGCCGGGACAGCTGCCGTGACGCCGAGAAGGCATGCGGCTAATAAGACGCGCCAAAAACTACTATACATGATTTTGAATTTGATTCCTTCCTAACTGACCCCTCGGATCGCCTAAACCGAAATGAATGCTTATCTCGATGTGTGGATAATTTTATATATTTTATATGGAGGACCCCTCCACTCATGCTTGGCGCGGAGAATCCTGGACATAGGATGTGCCCGGCCGGGCCTGGTGCGGCAGCAGGTGGCTACGTCTTCTTAGCTCATTGGTGCGTGAGCGCTTGATTTCCCATTCGTAGCCATAGATGGCGGAAAGTAGTGCCTGTTCTCCATTGAAGTGGGTAGGCACTTCTTGCTTCAGACGGTGTGCTTCCATGTAAGTAAAAATTGTCTAGTAAGGAATGCACGATGTACGTAATATTTACCGAATTACGATGGGTTAGGTCCACTTTGGCGGAAATGGCACTTTATCCCATTGATTCGGATTTCACGGCGAGTTTGTCTCAGTGGCATATTTCAAGTTGAATGTCTTGAACCTGGCACTCATTGCCGAGATCAAGGATATTCGTTATTATTTTACTGTTTTTCATTAAATAACGTTGTTCATATTTTGTTCGTTGTTTTATATCTAGCTATGGATTTTCTGGATTTATGCATGAACTGTACTGTAAGTGCACTGTGTTTTATTGATTTACTTTTGGATTTGTCACTAAGGGTACGTTGAAAATAACTAGGTAAGCTTCCCCTGACTTAACTGTTCCTGCAGGTGGTGAATCAGGCAGCACAACTTGGAACATTCCAGTTAGTCAAATAAATTGTGTGATTCGTCAAATTTAAAATAAAATCTAAAAATCTCTTCCTAATAATTTCAGAATAGCAGTACACACGTAAATATTGATATTACCATTATAAATTACAATATAGCCTACCCACAATTTAAAAAAAACACTATATTTCTTGTTATTGCAAATAGAAGTAGCTAGATAGTTAAAAAAACCTCTAAATATGTATTTCTGTTCATTGATAATCGAATAAAGAAATGAATTAGCGTAGGAATTGTGCATATGAATTGTGTAATGTTGATAAATATAGATTTAAAATGCTGTAAATAGCACACTATTATAATGCCCAAAAATATTATACTATTAAAAAAGGGTTTAATTAATTTAATTTCCATACAAAAATACAGTTCTGTGAGTGCAAGAGGCAGTGGCGGATTAACCCATGGGCACTTGGGGCACAGGCTCACGCCCCCTCCCCCAAAATACCTCAAATTCCGGCACCTACAAACGATGCTTTTTTTTAATTAAAAAAAAATTGAAAGTTGAAAACAATATCCAAACAAAGTTTTGAAATTGGCAGGAAATTAAGCAACTTTTTTGATGCAATGTTGGTAGACAGAGTGTTCACCCACGGCCCCCACAGGGGTTAATCCGGCATTGGAAGGAAGTGTGGCACACCTCGATTTTGCCGTGCAATTTTAAATATTCTGAACAAATCTATACTTCAACTGCGGCACTCAAAATTGCGAATGACATCAAATTGCTGCATGATTGAATCCTAACAAAGTTAATCTACTGTTCATAAAACAATTGTCAGCAATCAAGCACCATTACACAAAAAAAAGTGCAGCTAGAGTTTTATGAAGGAGAGATAGGACATTTGCGGCCATCGGAAATTAAGACTTCAAGTTTCAGTCCCACACTTGCTACATTTTCTGGCCATGCTTTGGAGGGCTTGTAAAGCAGGCGGTCCCGAGATTTCCTAGTTGAGTATAAGAGAGGGCTTATAGCCCTAATTCCGCTAGATTGGCTTAGTAATGGAGCCAAAAATTCAATATTTATTTAATTAATGAATTGCAACAAGGAATTGATGGTGATAACGAAGCACTGATGAGTTTCTTCCATTTCTTAAATATATGTTTGTTCGGGTACGGTATTGGAATAAACGAAGTGTTTCATTATAATTAATTAATGCTCTGACAGTAAGGTACTTTGAATTCCCAACTATACTTTAGTATGACAATGTTAACTTTTTTCCCTTCATTCAAAGTACCTATATTCCGCGATTACGCCATTGGCGAATGTCTATTCAGAGACTCTTCAATGAGATAGTGAATAAAACCGAAAGTGTTAAGAATGTCTTTCGGTAGCTGTACCTGTAGCTTAGTCCGCCTCGGTCAAGGCACGTCTTGCATAATGCAATGTGACAATGACTGCACCATTTTCTGACGAATTTATTAGGCTTAATGCTACTTATAGCATTTGCTAATAAGGGGCAATCAGACACCCCACTTGACGTTTCTTTACAATAAAGTCAAATTGTTCATTAAATATCTATCATGAAGCCATAGAAGCTGTAGAAAAATTAGAAGAAACGTTTCAAAACATGGAATAGCTGGTTGGCACTAACTCCGTTTGAACACGGTTTCTGAAGTCGCGGACCTAACCTGATTTGCATTTTTGCTTTCCAATTTATACGTAGTGTAAGGAAAGCTTTGTGATGGTCGAAATTTTCGATTCTGAGATTTCAACAGATCTACACGTTTTGAGGTCCCAAGAACACAAAAAAGTGATTTTTATGAAATGTCTGTCTGTCGCTCTGTCTGTATGTCTGTCTGTATGTCTGTCTGTCTGTCTGTTTGTCGATTTCCGGGCAAACTATTCATTCGATTTTGATGAAATTCGGCATGTAGGTTCACATAATCACATTATCATACCTCGGAATAATTTTTTTTATTTTGGGTTAACTCAATTTGGGGGGGTTTCATTCTCAAAAAACTCATAAAAACGTCTAAAAAAAATATTTTCAAAAACGGCTCCAACGATTTCTTTTAAATTCACATATACTGTAGTCGTTATTAATGTTGACAAAATGCGGGGGGCGCTTGCCCTTTGATAGTTTGCTTCTGGGGGTAAAAAAAAATAAAAATAACTAAATTTTAATGAAAAATGACTATAAAATAATTTATCTGCTAAACCTTTCGATCGCTGATTTTTACCTTCAGTCATGTTTTAGGTGTTGAATTGAGTATCGGAACCGGGCAGGTTGCTTTCGTAAAAAACTTTTTGGTTTTGGTGAAATTTTTTTTTTTTTTTGAAAAAATGATAGAATATTCTAAATGCATTGCGTGCCCTGCCATTAATTCTGTGTGGTAATGTGTTGGTCTGACCTATCTAGAATTTACCTCACCTCCAGTGACGTCAGGTAGACAACCCCCCCCCCCAGGTATCGAAAATTTAGCCATAGGAAAATTATTTACCACGAAATTACTAATCTTCTCTAGCTACTAATTGATAAATTGGAAAGCATGTTCTAGTAAACTCGGACCGGTTCTTTACACCTTCAAAAACTATTAAAACTATGGCCAAAGATGATTTGTATTTGCAAGGTTTTTTTCACGGACGTACCCTTCCTTGTAGTCCCCTATTGAATCATGCCCTGCCAAAGACCCCATCGATTTTTCGGACATTACTGGTATTGATTCCGTTTCAATTTTTGGACCTTTGGATACTGGTTCACGTCTTAGATATCAACCCACACCGACTGCAAATGGCAATGGACAAGCTGAGATATGCTTGCCATTGACCTTGTTGCAAGCGTAAGCTTCACTGAACTAAGCAAGGGGACGAGTCAGCCAAACTGTGAAGTGCATTAAAATGTAGTAGAGTATTTATTTTTCTACACACTTATGGCTCTACAATCGAAATTGAAGATAAATATCGTAGATTTACTTGGATTATGCGTCATTTTAACTTAAAAGGAACTCCTTGCTCCATCGTTTATAACACTACAGCTAGATGTATGGAAGAAACAGAGTGTGCAGTAAATGTCTATCGGGTACCAAGAGGGGTGGGGTAGGTAGTCGTAGATTTGCACCCACACGTTCTTTGGAAAAAAAAAATGTTCACCCAGTGTGACCTGAAAAAGTTGGCAAAGCAGTCTGAACAGCATTAGTCCGGGTTAAATGGTTAGAGGTATGTAAGTACGTATGTTAGTATGAATGGGTAATTAGAAATAGAATGGAAATAATCATACTATCCAACTTGTTTGTGCAGTTTAGTGTAAGAAAGAGCCATTGGCTCTAACTACGCTGTTGAATAAAGATGATTTATTATTATTATTATTATTATTATTATTAAAAATAGTACAGTATTATTATATTAGTAGACTTGCTCCCACTCTTTTTTGGAAAAAGAAATTGGACACGTTTCTTTCTTTTTTCTAAAAAAAAAAAAAAAAAATTGAGGCAGTACACCCGAAAAAGAGTACTGTGCTCTTAAAAAGGGTAAGTTTTACTAGCCTACGGCCAAGAGAGGGTGGAATATGACTTGGTCACCCTACCACAGCACCGATGACTAATGCACCCGTTCTCATACTCCAGGAACAAGGATATTCAAGCAAAGGCGGTCCGGTCTTAGGTGAGATTGGTCAAAAGCAGTCAGTAAGTAGGTAGGCAAACTCTTTAAGAGGGTCTCCGGGTAACCTCAATGTCCAGTGCCCTCCCGCCTGGGCTTAGTGCCTTTATCCTCTTATTCTCCGCTGCCTGATATCTACGCTCCCTCCATCCTCCCATCACAGTCTCGGCCTTCCCAGGCTGCGGAGTTCTCCTGGTTCTGTGTCCAGATTCCTGATTTCTCGTCCTTTGCAGGTACCCTGCCCACCGCAGCCTGTTTCTTTTACGTCGTTATGTTGCCTGGTTCACCTTTTAACTCGTACACCTCCCTGTTTTTACCTTAATCCTCCACTGACCGTTCTTGAGTACTGGTCCATAAATTTACCCCAGCACTGCCTCTACCGGGTGTTTAAGAGGTTCTTTTCCTTCCTGGTTCCATGCTTCCAAGGCGTACAGTACAACTGGTGGGCTAAGAACCTACAGCGCAGCGTAGTGACCGAGTCCAACTCCTTGACCAGACGTTGGAGGACCCCAACCCCCAGTCAGGGGTCACCAAAAAAAAGAAAATGAATGTATAACTCGTAAGGCGCATATTCCACCTACGTCAATAGTCAATAGTAAATGTGGTTTTGATGTGGTAGCAGACATTTTTAGACTGTCTCTAATGTCTGTTACCACGGCAATACCACATTTACTATTGACATAGGTGGAATAAGCGCCTTACGAGTTATAAATTCATCTCCTTTTTTGGTGACCCCTGATTGGGGGTTGGGGTCCTGCAACGACTATTGACGTAGGTGGAATAAGCGCCTAAGCCAAAAGCAAAGTGGTCTTTCTCATTGATAAATCACAGTAAGTAAACCGCATTCCAGATGCGTTTAGCGACGTTTTATAAAGATTAATCAACTGACCGATAACCACTTTCGCGTTCTTTCCAGACTGGTGGAACGCTGCAAAAACAGGAATCCAAACTATTCCAAACTTGACTGCAAATCAAGACTTTCTACTACTATTATTGTTTCTAAAGTACGTTCAGAATAGGCCAAGCATAATGAAGGGCAATCGAGAAAACTCAAGGCGTTTTCAAATAAAACTTGTAGCCTGCTCATTGACATCTTCTCTTCTCATGTACCTATGTAGGGTTGTTGGCAGTTTTGTAGATGTAGCTTGTCTCATTTGAATAGATTTGTTAATGTGTAGGATAATTGTAACTTGTATGACAGAGTTGCTATAGAAAATGTTATGTATATTTTGTAGCATTACATGGTATGTACTACTGACACATAGACGAATGCTGTGCGTAACCTGGAGAGATCATGTCCCTAATGCTGAGATCCCGAGGCGAATGGTTGCAGAAGCCGAGATGATGCTGTCGGTTAAGAAACGGAAACTAACTTACTTCTGCCATGTGATGAGGAACAAAAGGTTTCGCCTTCTGCAAATAATAATCCAAGGATAAATAGAAGGGTTCTCGACAAAATAAGAACATCCTGGTTGAAAAGTCTGTGACAGTGGTTTGGCAAGAGCAGGACTTCCCTTCTCAGAGCAGCAATCTTCAAGGTCCGAATTGCCATGATGATCGCCAATCCTTGATTTCGCAATTACAGAAGAATGAGAACACTGACATTAAATTAACCTCCTCGTTATAACTGAAATTAGAGGATCTAGAAAAATCAGGACTTGCCTATGTTCAAACCCACGATATACGAGTATACCATGCCGGGACATCGTCCCAACCGCTGGACGGATTGTGGGTTCGAATTCCGCCAAGTCCAGATTTTTCAAGATTCCATTTCACAAAAGGAAGAGATAGAGATTCCATCTAGAAGCACTGTGTCCCCAAAGCTATGCCGAAGGTTATTGGTAACAAAATAAATTGAACCATCTGTCGATCACAACAAAAAAATCACGGTGTCAGCCAACTATGTCCGTGATTTTTCTGCTGTGATGTAGACCTATTGTTCAACAGTGCAGTTCTATAAAAAGTATACGTAGATTCTTAAATTTAGGATTCTAAAATTCTAAATTGGGCTTCCAAATAGTAAAGACAACTGCTCTACTGCTGACTGCTAGTCTTAATTATTAGAAAGGCCTACAAAATTTATATCTGTAGGCTCATTTTCCCAGTACTGGCTAGACCCCCCCCCCTCTGCCTCCGCTATTGCCAGCAATTCACAAGAGGGGGTGTTTATCGGTGCCATGTATATATTATACACTGTTTTTAATATACTGTATTAAATCCACCTAATCGTTTAATTGTCGTTGCATTATACATTTTCGTTGCATTATACATAGATAGTTAAAACCCGTATTGTTTGAAAGTTATAAGTTGTACTATCATTTTCTTTTCAAAATGTTCCCGGGCACGCCTTACATGTCTCCACTACTTGGAGAGTCTCAGGGTGGTTTTAAACCGATATGGCCCCGACGAAAAGTTTGAAAACTTCATTCGATCAAATCAGTCCGCTAGAACATTGTAAAAATTTAGGACTTCAAAACTTTTGCGAGCCTGCTTGTACCTAAACTCCCGATTTTGATAAGTTCCCTATTTATAGACGACTCAAAAGTGTATTTATGCTCTGTACCGGGCTACCCAGCAATAGCCCCCCCCCCTAATGTAAATACTTACTTTTGAAACGCCTATAGGTAGTGATGTATTGGGGGTTTACGCATTTTGAAAGTATAAGAAAGGTTAGATTTTACAGACAAAGATATAACTTCAGATAAGGGAACCCGGGAATTTCCCACCGCGGATTTGTTTTCTTCAAATATTAATAATCTGTCAAAATATGCTACAGACTAAATACGGCATAAAATAGTTGTGACAGCACTGTCAGGATTTGTACAGTATGGGCTCCGACTTGCACCCAAAAGGATGTTGGTTCGAGTCGCACACTGGCTACTATTTATGGCCATACTTCTACACAGACTGTCAGTTGAGTGTAAGAGACTGCTTCACACTCCTTTAGGTTGACTTAGTAATATAAAAGCATTATTAATTATTTATGAAATAGTTGTAACATACAGTACACTGAACATTTCCAAAACTTAGGTACGGCGTATTGTACAACGCAGTACAGGAGAAAGTGCAATGTGTGCATGAATGAAGCCCACAAAATATACCATTACCTATGCACAAGCTATATATCGTATATATAGGCTATTAAGAAGCCCCAGCATCTCTATGGACCACCAAACCGCAAGGTGCAGTAGGCTGCAGGCACATTACAAGGTTGAGCCGCGCCAACATGTTTAAGACAATTTATACCTAATTTTCTGCAGCTACTTCTCCACAAAATTAAAGCAAAAAACAACAGTAAAATAACCAGACAAGATAAAAAAATTGGATTTTTTATTAAATTTTAAATCCTTCTTGATAGTCTTGTTGGCGGCTATTAAAAATAGAAACTTGTATTTTCTCTAGAGACCTTAAAATTAACGTGACGTACGGAAAGGAGCGTCGCCAGTGTGTCTACCAGTTCCGGAGCCAGATTGCTGGCCCTACATCATGTTTCTACCGCCACTCGACCGTCCATTGCCCCTTAGGCTACAATAATACAGTGTTGCAAAACATAGCAGTAACTTTGTAGGTTCAATCTTTCTACCGCATCAGTTACAATGTCGTTTTTTATAAATCATGGGAACATTTGAATTGGTCATTTATGAAACCAGCTAAATCCATTATTTCAAATTTTCAGACTATTCAAGTTTTTAGATGAATGCGCATCGTTTGGCAGTGAAACCACGTAAATCCCGTAGTTTGCTTTGACACGGGAGGGCGTTCATTGTTTCGTTTAGTTTAAGAAATAACTCAAATCCAGGAATTGTTTTGTTGTTCCTCAACAATTTAGCAAAGTGCATATAGTTGGTTTAATTTAAAAAACGGATTCATTTATTTAAGCAGAACACTTATTGCCATTCGTACATTTACAAAACAATAAATTATGCCCCATTAATTTATGGTAAAACTTCATCTTCATCTCATTGAATTTGGAATGGGGCTGCCGTTTATAAGTATGTGGGGACCACTTAGTCCCACATGTGTAATAACCAGTCTGCTTCCAGCTTCACCTTTTTCCCGGTAGATGGCGCTGTTCACATTCAGATAATTCAATATTCCTCAATCTTCCTTTTACGTATTTATTTCTCTTATTCAATAGTATCTTTAATCTACCCTCTGTGTCTCATCAGCTCCTTTAGCTGTGGACACAGAGTTGGTTTTTCTATATGGAAGCAGGCTGGATCAAATTCAATATTAATTGTAAGCATGTATCGTTCTCGTCTCACAGCTCATATTGTAACCACTGTGTGTTAAATTACTCTAACTTGAGTCGAAGCACTGCAATACAAACCAATTCAAGTCTACACTGCCTATTCAATTGCATCGTCCTTCGACTAGCTACATTGGTGACCCTCGACAACGGAACAAGCAGCCTTCCAGATTCCAGTCCAAGTTCCAGCTTCCAGCCAGTTCCAGCTTCCAGCCAGTTCCAGTTCCAGCCAGTTCCAGTTCCAGTTCCAGCCAGTTCCAGTTCCAGTTCCAGCCAGTTCCAGCTTCCAGCCAGTTCCAGTTCCAGCTCCAGTTCCAGCCAGTTCCAGTCCTAGTTCCAGCTTCCAGTTCCAGCTTCCAGCCAGTTCCAGTTCCAGTTCCAGCCAGTTCCAGTTCCAGTTCCAGCCAGTTCCAGCTTCCAGCCAGTTCCAGTTCCAGCCCGTTCCAGTTCCAGCCTCCAGAACGTCTCATCCGGCCATAGGCGGTGGAAACCACCCCGGAGCAGCTACATTCACCACAGCAGCACAGCCACAACCATTGCAGCTACAACCGCTACAGCTACAACTGCTACAGCCACCGACACCCACCGACACCCACGGCTACAACCAAGATGACAGGCCCTGCTAGTACGATGGCAGTCTCGGTCAAGCTTCCACCCTTCTGGACACAGTCGGCCAACCTGTCACCGGCACTGTGGTTCACTCAAGCGGAGGCTCAGTTCGCACTTGCTGGGGTCACAATGGAAACGACGAAATATTACCACGTCCTTTCAGCGCTCGACCAAAGTACCCTCAGCGAGATCTCAGATTTGTTAGCTGCCCCAGTACCAGTAAACTCATACACTGAGCTAAAAACGCAATTAATCCAACGAATGAGTCTTCCAGCAAGCAGTCGCATTCAGCTACTAATGTCGGAAAACATAGGGGACAAAACTCCCAGCTCTTTTCTCCGGAGACTGCGGGCCCTCGCTGAGAAAGCCATATCAGACTCGGTTTTACGCACCATTTGGACGTCTCGCCTCCCGCACGCTATACAATTGGCAATCATCGGTCATGATCACCTGTCACTAGATGACGTCGCGAACCTCGCCGACAAGATGGCCACCATCAATTCAGCAACACGTGACCGGATTCTTGAGTGCACAATGGCCCCTGTGGACCTATTGAAGACGTTAACAGAGAACGTCGCGGCTCTACAGGCACAGTTCGCCGACAGATACGGACAACGTGCCACACAGCCACGGTTCCAGCGCCAGTTCCGTTCACCAGCGCCTAAACAAGACCCAACTTGGTGTTTTTACCACCAAACCTATGGGAGGAAGGCCAGAAAGTGCCAGCAGCCATGCAGATTTCCGAAAAAACGACGATCGCAGCCAGTAAAGGCAGGGCCTGCCTGCGCCACTACACACCTGCTTAAAACCTCACATCGCCTTCTTATCACGGACCCTAGCACCAAGATACGTTATCTCATTGACACAGGGTCCGACATCTGCGTTTTTCCACGTGCCCGTCTCAACCTACCGCTCCGTCGTACTCAACTCGAGCTGACTGCCGCCAATGGCACAATCATCAATACGTACGGAACAACAGCTCAACAACTGGACCTGGGATTACGACGCAGTTTCCGTTGGAATTTCATCATTGCCGATGTCACGCAACCCATCATCGGTGCAGACTTTCTCGCAGCCTCTAATTTGCTGGTGGATCTCCAGAACTCAAAGCTGATCGACGGGACAACGCATCGCAAGGCGAACCTGTGTCAAAGCCCCTCCAAGCAACCTAGCGTTTCTACCTTAACAATACCGCACAGTACCCCGGCCAGTCTAAAAGTAATAATTGAGGAGTTTAGCGACCTCACGCGGCCGAGACAACCCACAGACCAGGTCAAACACTCCACGGTCCACTACATTAGAACGACAGACGGACCTCCCGTCTCCGCTCGCCCACGCCGGTTGGCCCCGGACAAGTTTATTATCGCCAAAAAGGAGTTCAACGACATGATCCAGACCGGCGTATGTCGTCCGTCCGACAGCCCATGGGCCTCACCATTACACCTAGTACCTAAAAGCGACCATTCATGGCGCCCATGCGGGGACTACAGACGGCTCAATGCTCGAACAATTCCTGACGCGTACCCAGTCCGCCACATCGCAGATTTCAGTGCAGAATTGCGAGGAAAAACCGTATTCAGCAAAATAGACCTGGTCAAAGCATTCACCCAGATACCAGTTTCCAATGGTGACATTCCAAAGACAGCAATAAATACTCCGTTCGGCCTTTTCGAATTCCCATTCATGACATTCGGTCTTCGCAATGCTGCTCAAACCTTCCAACGCTTCATGGATAACATCCTACGCGACCTCCCGTGGGCATATTCATACATCGACGACGTACTGGTTGCATCGAGTGATAAGCAGGAGCACGAATCACACCTACGTCAACTCTTCCAACGATTCCGAGAATATGGCCTGGTCATTAATCCTAGCAAGTGTACCCTCGGCGTTGGGTCAATCAGCTTTCTTGGTTACCTCGTGTCAGCAGAAGGCACACAAGCCCTACCAGACAGGGTAAAGGCACTCACTGAATACCCTCTTCCAAAGACATTCAAAGATCTACGCCGTTTCCTTGGCATGATTAACTACTACCGCCGGTTCCTACCAAATGCAGCCAACGAACAAGCACCACTCAACACGTTGTTATCTGGAGACAAGGTAAAAGGGAACGCTACGATACCATGGACAACATAGCTTACCGAAGCTTTCAGCTCATGCAAACACAGTCTGGCACGCATCACCCTACTCGCGCATCCAGATCATACGGCTCCGATTGCACTAGTCACAGATGCATCAGACACCAGTATCGGAGCTACAGTCCAACAACGGATCAACGATCATTGGCAGCCATTGGCATTCTTCTCGCAGAAACTTAAAGAAAACCAACGAACATGGTCCGCCTACGATCGCGAATTGCTTGCGGTACACGACGCCATTCGTCATTTCCGATACTTGCTAGAAGCGCGCGCTTTTGTCGTATATACCGATCACAAACCGTTGACGCACGCTTTTCAGAATCCAAAAACAAGTTGCTCACCTCGCCAAATGCGGCAAATGGAATTCGTCTCTCAATTCACCACGGACATCCAATACATCGCTGGGCAGGACAACTTGGCCGCTGATGCATTCTCAAGAATCGAAGCAATCTCTACTCCCGTATCTCCTGAGCAACTTTCTTCTGCTCAGAAAGACGACAGAGAACTCAAAGAGCTTCGGTCCAGTAGAAAGACGTCCCTCATCCTCGTTGATGTTCCCATTCCGGGCTCTGATTCAGTCCTTACGTGCGATTCTAGTCAAGACATACAACGCCCATTTGTGCCCAAACCATTACGTCGACAACTTTTCGAGCACCTACACAGCCTACATCACCCAGGAATAGCAGCGTCTGCTAACCTGGTTGCCCAACGCTACATATGGCCTTCTATCCGTAAAGATTGCCGCGCCTGGGCTCGTCTGTGTGTCAACTGTCAATTGTCCAAGATACATCGACACACCCTCACTGCGATTGGAACCTTTACTCAGCCTGACCGACGGTTTCAGCACATACACCTCGACATTGTAGGCCCATTACCACCGTCGGAAGGCTACACGTATTTGCTAACACTCGTTGACCGTTTCACGCGATGGCCGGAAGCCGCTCCTATGGTGAACATCACCGCCGAAAACGTCGCCAGAACCCTCATTTCCTGCTGGATCAGCCGGTTTGGGTGCCCGGAGACAATTACTACAGATCGCGGCCGACAGTTTGAGAGCCATTTGTTTGCTGACCTGGCCCGATTATGCGGATTTCACCATGCACGGACTACCAGTTACCACCCTGCATCCAACGGCATGGTAGAGCGTATGCACCGCTCACTCAAAGCCTCCATTATGTGTCATGCCAATGACAAATGGACGGAAGCCCTTCCGCTAGTTTTACTGGGCATGCGCGCCACTCTTAAGAAAGATCTTCAAGCTTCTCCAGCAGATCTGGTCTATGGTGAACCATTAAAACTACCAGGACAGATGCTGACAACTCCTCCTTCAAATCAGAGTCCGGCGGACACTCTCATCTCACTTCGACGGAAATTCGACTCACTACGCCCCACTCGCGTCAAGAGACACGGGGCTCATCAAACATTCATCCCACAAGACCTTGCCAAGGCCACGCACGTTTTCGTGAGACAAGACCACGTCCGTGCTTCCCTCGAACGTCCTTATGCGGGACCATTCCCTGTGTTAAGTCGCACCGACAAAACAGTTACGATTTCAAGCCGCGGTCGTGCGGTTACTGTGTCAATGGACAGGGTCAAGCCGGCCTACATTAATGCCAGTACAGACGAACCGTCTCACCAGTCTACGATCAACCCCCCGCATCAGCATCCTGCTCAAGATAAACCTCAGGAGAAGGTCTCCTCACCACTTCCTGCCACTGACGTCGTGCCGACACCACCGACTCGCACCACTCGCTCAGGTCGTCACGTCCACGTTCCACGACATTTCTCCGACTTCCAGTCTTAGGAGGGGGGTAATGTGGGGACCACTTAGTCCCACATGTGTAATAACCAGTCTGCTTCCAGCTTCACCTTTTTCCCGGTAGATGGCGCTGTTCACATTCAGATAATTCAATATTCCTCAATCTTCCTTTTACGTATTTATTTCTCTTATTCAATAGTATCTTTAATCTACCCTCTGTGTCTCATCAGCTCCTTTAGCTGTGGACACAGAGTTGGTTTTTCTATATGGAAGCAGGCTGGATCAAATTCAATATTAATTGTAAGCATGTATCGTTCTCGTCTCACAGCTCATATTGTAACCACTGTGTGTTAAATTACTCTAACTTGAGTCGAAGCACTGCAATACAAACCAATTCAAGTCTACACTGCCTATTCAATTGCATCGTCCTTCGACTAGCTACAAGTATATATACACTCATACACGTATATTTAACCTCCCCCTGCAGTAATCCTGAATCCGCTTACGGAGAGAGAGGTCCACTTGTACAGTGTCTGTCTGGAAAGTAATGTCCGTGATTTTTTTACGGAGACTGTACGCGTATAAGCGTGTAGTTTACTGGCTGAGATTTCGGTGGGGGGATCTGGCAACAAGTTCCAACAAGTGCCAGCTGGCTACCGATCGTTGTAGTGGTCGCATCAGTTGCTCCATGTGAGTCGGTACAGTAACCCGGTGCAAGACAAAAAAAAGCGATCGCTTGAGCAACCGATGGCGATCAAGTTTTGTGTGAAACTGGAGAAGAGTGCTGCGGAAACCATTATATAATGTTAAAGAAGGCTTTTGACGGCGATTACCTTTCGGTAAATTTTCCAAAGGCCTTCGCAGAAGGTCGGGAAGACGCCAACGACGAGCCCCGCGCTGGACGGCCATCAACCTCTACTACTGTTGTCTGTTGAAGGTTTTAGTAATGTTTAATTTATCGGAAGTCAAAGGGTCGATCAGTGTTCAACAAGTCACGCACATGTTGCACATTGTCTTTGGCAGGGGAGTTTGATGGCTGTCCAGCGTGGAGCTCGTCGTTGGCGTCTTCCCGACCTTCTGCGCAGGCAATTTGCCACCGAAAAATTTGCCTACCCAAAAGGCAATCGTCGTAGAAAGCCTTCTTCAACATTTTAATGGTTTACGCAGCACTCTTCTCCAGATTTATACCAAACTTGATCACCATCCGTTGCTCAAGCAAACGCTTTTTTTTCTTCTTGCACCGGGTTACTGTACCGACTCACATGGAACAACTGATGTGACCACTACAACGATCGGTAGCCAGCTGACGCTTGTGTGAACTTGTTGCCAGATCCCTCCACCAAAATCTGAGCCAGTAAAGCGAGCGCTTTTGTGTACAGTCTCCGTAAAAAAATTCACTGACATTACCTTCCAGACAGATCCTGTATGCGTCAATGAAATTGATATTGACAGATTAGTAGGAGATAGCAATAGAAATATTTACATAGCAGTAACTACTGTGAACTGTCCGTGAAGTAATGGTCATGCTCGATTAGCTTGCGACTTTTCTTCCCATGATTACCCTCTTCCCTCATATAGAATTTAACCTCCCCCTGCTCTAATCCTGGATCCGCTTATGGAGAGAGAGAGGTCTCCTTGTATGCGTCGATGAAATTGATATTAACAGATTAGTAGGAGATAGCAATAGAAAGATTTACATAGCAGTAACGACTGTGAACTGTCCGTGCGGTAATGGTCATGCTCAATTAGCTTGCGTCTTTTCTGCCCATGATTCATGCAAATCTCAACGGATTCGGTGAAAGGTGTTGTATGGACAACATTGACTATCTGCAGATATATTATAGAGAGATGGTTGATAATTAATTGTATTTATTTCAATTTGAAGCAATGACGTTACACGTTATCGTTTTATTTTGCTATAACCAACCAGTCGTCGAAAATATCGAGAAGTAATCAGCTGACAGACGAGTCATTATAATGATGAGATGTTCATCATTTTTAAGTAGCGTATAGTTTACAACCAATTCTTTGCCGGCTTATGCATTGGAGGACTACGTAAACCAGTTGTTGAGTTTGCTTTTGCAGTTTTCTAAATCTATTTACAGCCGTTCCCATTGGAATCAAAGTCGAACTATCTTTTAGTCGTTTTAATTTTTATGGTGTGTGTGAAAATGTTTTTTTTTTGTGGTACGGTATGTCAGGTGGCGTCTCGGAGTTTCCAAATGCTGTAAATCTTCCGAAGACAAAGAGATATACTGTGTATAGGTTCAGAACTTGGCTGTGTTTCCCAAATGGCGCTGACCTCACGGCTCACAGGCCACCCCTCGCTGATTTCAAAATGCAGAGAATCATTTCTTCAACAGGATGTGCGAGGGCTCCCGGTAGAAGAAGAACATTCAGGTTGAAAAACCTGATGCACTTGTTTGGCAAGAGCACGACTTCCCTTTTCAGAGCAGCTGTCTCCAAGTGACAAATTGCCATGATGATCGCCAATGCTCGACACAAAACTTGATCAATAATTATTTCCTGTAAAATTTGATTTTCTTAAATAGACGATTTTACATCAGGAAATACCTAGGTTGAACGATCGTTATTGCCGAAGAAAGGTCCTCTTGGCATAGTCTCAACGATCTCTATGAAAATACGTCCTTTCTATCCATAAATAACAATAAGACATCAAGACATGCATTGCCTTGGATGCGTACCAACTCACTGTGCCGTGGAGGCGGAATAATGCATTTGCAGTGATTTGTCCTCACAACGATTTCTATCACGCAAGAGGTCATCCTACAGAAAACGACGATCATAATCTACTATAAATTAATACAGTAGGCTTCTGTGCGCGGAAATTCCCAGATCTTAGTCTTTAAATTCGTCTCCTATCGAAGATTGGCGATCATCATGGCAATGTGCACCTTGGAAACTGCTGCCCTGAGTAGGGAAGTCGTGCTTTTGTCAAACCACTGCCTCAGGGTTTTCAACCGGGATGATCTCCAGCCTTCAGTCCTTTTATCTTCCCTTGGATTATGCAGGAGGCGATACTTTTCGTTCCTCGTCATTTGTCCAAAGTATATTAGTTTCCGTTTTTTAACTGACAGCAGCTTCTGTATCCATTCACCTCAGGACCTCAAGAACTATTTGACTTTTATTAACTCTAGTTGTTATAACAAGTTTTACTAAAAAACCAAAATGACATAGCCTACTCCTCATTTTCTATTATCATTAACTCAGCAAGTTATTAAAAATTTAGCTCATGTTCTTCGGCCATCATATAATCAGATATTTTTGCTTTTCGGTTTTGTTGTTTTTCCAAAAATCCCAGCAGATTACGCGAAATTTTAGTCTCCAATGGTTTTTATGAAAGAACTAAGGTACCAAAAGTTTAATAGTATTTCCTATTATATGATGCATGAAGTTACATGAGCCAAATCTTTAATAACTTACTTTGTTCATCAAGTAAAAAACAAAAAAAGTCAATAAATTAGCGCATTTTGAGGTGCCAATTTTCTACGTAGCATGTCCTCTTAAAATGAAATATACCATGAAGACACGAGTAATCTAATTGTTTCAACTTTTATTATCAATTGAGGAATCAATGGCAGGAACTATAAATAGCCATGCGGGAGAGAAACAAATCAACAATTGTGGAGTCGTCAAAGGAAAAGTAAATAAATGGAAAGAATGAACATGAGGCTGGCATTGGCAATGGTAAAATTGCGTATTCAGAGCACGATTGACAGGAAAATAATGTAACATGTCGTCCAAACAACAGGTGAAAGTCACCCATCTTACACTTGTCCATCGCACTGCTCAAGATGGTAGCTTAAAGTCAGCTGCTCTTCAGATATTTTTATTATATACATTGTTATATAATTTGAAGCGCTTAGAGCCCCAGGGGGCGCAAGTGACAAAAATAATCATTCGAGATTATTGAGGCTAAAGTGTGTAATTCAAATGAAAATGTATAGGTATAACCCTTTTCCATGAATTTTCAAGCATTGCCAAAATGGCAGATACTGCTGTTCCTGTTGGTTTATAGGATAAAAAAAGCTAGAGTAACCGGTTGGTGCACTTAACTCCCAAAAAAAAAATGTCACTTCCATCCCTTGGCTACTAGGTGCTTCCTTTTTTATATTTAATATTATTATAATCACTTTGAAGCTTCGACACCGGCTTCTTGGATGATCCCAACAGGCAGCACAGAATTTGCAAATGGCCGGTCTGAATGTGAGGACGGGGGACCATGTTAATGTTAATGATGTTCATTTAACTACGGTATGTGAGATGGAAAGAAAAGATTGGAAAGAAAGAAATAAGGAGGACCAATGGACCCCTTTACGAAGACGGAGAGTAAGAAACGAGGCCAAAATAGAAGCAATACTCAACGGAGAAGACATAGTCCGGTTCATAAATAAAGCGCAACGCATAAGATGGTTGTAAGAATGTCAGACGATCGCATGCCAAAAAAGATGTAAAAAGCACGCATGGTCTGACATACTCGAAAGGGAATTTGAATTTGAAACTGACCTTCGCGAGTTGGGAGTCCGTAGATGTTGGAGCGTTGTACAAAACCAAGATGACTGGAGGAGTGGTGTCGAGCAGGCCAAAGCTCATCTAGGGCTGTACAACTAGAAGAAGAAGAAGAGGAAGAAGATGTAAGATGGACTGGCCAGAGGGGACAACTTTCTTGAATTTACGTTAGTTTTGCAATAAACTCCCTCTCAGGCAGCTATCTATTTCTTACTTACCTAATCATATTATATTAATTTCTACAATAACAGTCCAAGATCCCTGTTGTCTAAAAACCGAAAGTAAGACGATGTCCCGGTAAGGCATACGTCTTGGTTTCGAACCCCACTAAGTCCAGATTTTTCTAGACCTTTCGATTATAACTAAGAGGTAGCCCCTTAAACCTGTATGTTAGTTTAATGTCATTATCATTAATAATAATAGTCCTTATTGAAAAAATGTGGATACAGCGGAATTAGGACCTATCTTGCACCTAACTGTACCGGTGTATTATCAACGCTATAGTTTAATTGAAATATATAGAATAATCTACATTTATACCAAATATAAGTGGTACGTTCTATTCACGATAACAGTCACACTAATTCAAATTCGCTACCATCTACGTTCATATTTATTTCATTTAGGTATATAGGTACCATGATGCTACAATATATTGTGCAGTGAGTAGTGTAAAGCTCCTTCATCAGCAACTTACTTCTTTCTGTCTTCAAACTAGTGTTATTTGGTATTTCTGACAATCAATGCGTGCGAGAGTTCACAGGTCGACGTGTCTGTGGTTTGTCTACGCCGGGGAAATGCGTAAGTCTAGGTCTTGATTACTCTGTGTTAATATTCCTATAGAATTCTAGGCTGTACCTAGGTATATTGCGGTTTGATACGATGCTCACGAAGCGTCATTTATAGATTAGAGACTTGAATCAACGTCTTTTCTTTTACAGCAGAAATGTGTTTTGTGAGTTATTACTTCTAGACATCACAAAATTGGGTAGCAACAAAAACATTTAATTTGCAATCAAAATTTCAAAAATAATTTTTATGGACCTAGGTTTACTACCATTGTCCTAGTTCAATGCTAACGACTCCATGGGTTTTCGGACATTATAATTGTAAATAAAGACTTTCACGGTTACGTGACGAAGCAGTATAATCCGGGATGATAGGCCGTGGCCGATCCGAAAGCGTACTTCCACACGTTTTTACAGTTTCTGCGGTCAACATCTTCAATGCTACTAAATAGCAGTATTGTACTGTATGGTATATAACACTGACTTAAAACTAACTTTGATTGAATTGGTAACCTCCTCGTTATAACCGAAACTAGAGGATATAATAAAAACAGGACTTGGCGGGATTTGCACCCACCAAGCCCAGTTCTTTTTGTACCCCATAATTTCAGTTCAGTGCTGCTGACTCTAATCAATTTAACAAAAATACTAACAAAGTAATAGAAATTTTTAAACTAAAATAAAACACTAATTATAATAAAGATACAGGTAAAAAACTTTTTCTAAGATTGTATATTGGAGGCTCAGGAGCAACTCACCTCCTCAGCAGCCTGATCGAGGCGATTATACTACCGGTATTTATTTAATCCCCAGGTATTAAAAATGTAAACAAGATAATTTTATAATGGAAAGTGTCAAAATTTGTTTGCTTACAGTTATAATCCGAGGGTATTTATTTCACCCCGGTATTATAATCGCATTGATCAGGCTGCTGCTCGGTAGCTGGTAGCTCGGTAGAGTTGCTGCGGCCTGTCATCGCGGATTCTGCTGCTTCGTTTTTGGACATTATTAATCTTGCTTCAGTATGAATTTATGGCCAATGTCAAACTGGTGCACGTCCCCGCGATATTCACGTACACCGGCTACAAGCGATATTGGACAAGCTGGGACAAACTCTCCATTAACACAATGCAACAGGCGAAAGGTAGACTTCCCTAAAACTGCTTTATTGGCCTGTAGCCGCCAGATTAATGGTTGACTCGTTGTCATAGGGGACGGAGTGGGTGGCCCCGCAGAAATAATATAAAAAAAAATGTCTCATCTCTCCTATTGAGAACTCTATGTGTATCGTTTCGAATGAGTTATCATGACCGGGTCTAACCAAAGTCTTACCGTTATGATATTGGACCGCCATCAGTGGGATGGGTTGTATGCCCTCGAGGCCCATCAGTTACAATTCCAACGACCACCGGGTATTTTCCATTTCAATTGACACGCTCCACTGACACAAACTGGATAATCGAGCTTTGCATTCACATTGATTGATCTTACGTTTCTGTGGACCTGTACAAAGCCTAAAGGTAAACTCGTCATTCATCTGCTACAGGGCAAAACGTTTTTAGTCCGTAGGCTATTCGAAAAACTGCATTAAAGATTTCTACAGCATCATTACGACTTCTACCCGAATTAACTTGATGAAGGCATGCTGGCCTGTCACATTGTGTCAATGGTCATCTGGTCACGTGACTTCATAGGGTCATTCTTCTTCATCTTCTGGCTCTACAGCCCTTGATGAGCTTTGGCCTCCTCAACAACACTCCTCCAGTCTTCTCGGTTTGTACAACGCTCCACCATCTACGAACTCCCAACTCGCGAAGGTCAGTTTCCATCTCATCATCCTAGCGTTTTCGAGGATCCAGCTTTTTCGAGGACCTATTCATAGGGTCATTCTTCTTCTTCTGGCTCTACAGCCGTTGATGAGCTTTGCCCTCCTCAACAACACTCCTCCAGTCTTCTCGGTTTGTACAACACTCCACTATCTACGGACTACCAACTCGCTAAGGTCAGTTTCCATCTCATCTTCCTAGCGTTTTCGAGGATCCAGCTTTTTCGAGGACCTATTCATAGGTTCATTCTTCTTCTTCTTCTTCTTCTGGCTCTACAGCCCTTGATGAGCTTTGCCCTCCTCAACAACACTCCTCCAGTCTTCTCGGTTTGTACAACGCTCCACCATCTGCGGACTCCCAACTCGCGAAGGTCGGTTTCCATCTCATCTTCCTAGCGTTTTCGAGGATCCAGCTTTTTCGAGGACCTATTCACAGGGTCATTCTTCTTCTTCTGGCTCTACAGCCCTTGATGAGCTTTGCCCTCCTCAACAACACTCCTCCAGTCTTCTCGGTTTTGTACAACGCTCCACTATCTACGGACTACCAACTCGCTAAGGTCAGTTTCCATCTCATCTTCCTAGCGTTTTCGAAGATCCAGCTTTTTCGAGGACCTATTCATAGGTTCATTCTTCTTCTTCTTCTTCTTCTGGCTCTACAGCCGTTGATGAGCTTTGCCCTCCTCAACAACACTCCTCCAGTCTTCTCGGTTTGTACAACACTCCACCATCTACGGACTCCCAACTCGCTAAGGTCAGTTTCCATCTCATCATCCTAGCGTTTTCGAGGATCCAGCTTTTTCGAGGACCTATTCATAGGGTCATTCTTCTTCTTCTGGCTCTACAGCCCTTGATGAGCTTTGCCCTCCTCAACAACACTCCTCCAGTCTTCTCGGTTTGTACAACGCTCCACCATCTACGGACTCCCAACTCTCGAAGGTCGGTTTCCATCTCATCCTTCCTGCGTTTTCGAGGATCCAGCTTTTTCGAGGACCTATTCATAGGGTCATTCTTCTTCTTCTGGCTCTACAGCCCTTGATGAGCTTTGCCCTCCTCAACAACACTCCTCCAGTCTTCTCGGTTTTGTACAACGCTCCACTATCTACGGACTACCAACTCGCTAAGGTCAGTTTCCATCTCATCTTCCTAGCGTTTTCGAGGATCCAGCTTTTTCGAGGACCTATTCATAGGGTCATTCTTCTTCTTCTTCTTCTTCTGGCTCTACAGCCGTTGATGAGCTTTGCCCTCCTCAACAACACTCCTCCAGTCTTCTCGGTTTGTACAACACTCCACCATCTACGGACTCCCAACTCGCTAAGGTCGGTTTCCATCTCATCCTTCCTGCGTTTTCGAGGATCCAGCTTTTTCGAGGACCTATTCATAGGGTCATTCTTCTTCTTCTGGCTCTACAGCCCTTGATGAGCTTTGCCCTCCTCAACAACACTCCTCCAGTCTTCTCGGTTTTGTACAACGCTCCACCATCTACGGACTACCAACTCGCTAAGGTCAGTTTCCATCTCATCCTCCTAGCGTTTTCGAGGATCCAGCTTTTTCGAGGACCTATCCATAGGGTCATTGGCGTTGGTCAAACAGCATAATATAACCCTTAATAGTGTAGTACAATGTGAACAATGCCGGTACCTCGGATGCATTGTAAACATTGAGCAGGATGTGAGTCAGGAAATTTGCATTTAAAGCAGAAGAAGGACCAATAGGTTCTAAGCCTAGACCATTCCATTAGGACATTAGTCGTAGAGGTTTTATGGTTTTGTTGTGTTTACATTGCTTCTTCTGCAACAGTACATGCAGATACATACAGTAAGGTATATATCGTACCTTATTGTTGGCATGATCAGTAACAGAACGATAATGTTAAATTCCATTTAAAGGGCTCTATTAGTCCAAAGAATTTCTGATGGAACTTCAAAATCGCACTTTTTGGAAATTAAAAGATGAAGCCTAGAGAGAAAACAGTAGGGGTGATTGATGCGCAATGATTAGTCAAAAAACCAAAGATTGAGTAAGATGTATGGGAGACAGAAGAATTTTCCAATGAAAGTGGCATTTCCTCATTATTTGATACCTTTAGGGAATTTACATCAACCAAGAGAAGTAAATAAAAATGTCGCAAAAACATATCCTGCTTCCATCTCCAATTGACATCTGTTTTGTTCTGAAATCTAAACCATTAAATTCAAAGGTCTGTCAGGGTATCTTGACCTACGTCAAAAGTCACAATTTGTATTCCATTTGCCATAATACTTATAGGCCTATATAACAGTACATACAGTATATATAATCTCGAAAGATTTTTTATAAACCTAGGCTTACTTAATATAGCGACCAACAATTGCCCAATACCAACGACCCCATGGATTTTGAACACTATTTGTATTGTTTCCACATGAGATTTTGGCCATTAAAAAACTGGTATACGTCCTCGATGTCAAACTACACCGGCTACAAGCTATAGCTGACAAGCGGAGGCAAGCTGCCATTGACGCAATGCTACAAGTGACTAAGCCAAGAACAATTCTTCGTCAGTGCTCATTAATGTCCTCCCAGACCTAAATATGGATTTGTGCCATTTTTTCGAACTGAACCAACGACCAAAGACAGGTGACCGGGCCGAACCGAGGACCATCCAGTAAAGTTAATAAAAATGTGTGGGGCCAGCCTGGACCATTCCGAAACAGTGGTCCTAGTTCTTTGGTCCTGACCGTCCATCACTCAATTTAACTGCCTAAAAATGTACCTCTCTGTCCAGGCAGCAACATTGTAGCAAAACATGTGCTCTTCCGGACACATTAATTAAGTTCTCAGTAGAACTTAATATCTGGGCACACTTTAGATTCAATATGGAGGACATCGATGGTATTAATGCATGGCTAGTTGGTGACCTAGGTCCTTGGTCCTGACCGTCCAACACTTAATTGAACTGCCAGAACATGTACCTCCCTGTCCCGGCAGCAACATAGTAGCAAAACATGTGCTCTTCCGGACACATTAATTAAGTTCTCAGTAGAACTTAATATCTGAGCACACTTTAGATTCAATATGGAGGACATCGATGGTATTAATGCATGGCTAGTTGGTGACCTAGGTCCTTGGTCCTGACCGTCCAACACTTAATTGAACTGCCAGAAAATGTACCTCCCTGTCCCGGCATGAACATAGTAGAGAAACGTGTGCTCTTGCGGACACATTAATTCAGTTCTCAGTAGAACTTAATATCTGGGCACACTTTAGACTCACTATGGAGGACATCGATGGTATTAATGCATGGCTAGTTGGTGACCTAGGTCCTTGGTCCTGACCGTCCAACACTTAATTGAACTGCCAGAAAATGTACCTCCCTGTCCCGGCATGAGCATAGTAGAGAAACGTGTGCTCTTGCGGACACATTAATTCAGTTCTCAGTAGAACTTAATATCTGGGCACACTTTAGACTCACTATGGAGGACATCGATGGTATTAATGCATGGCTAGTTGGTGACCTAGGTCCTTGGTCCTGACCGTCCAACACTTAATTGAACTGCTAGAACATGTACCTCCCTGTCCCGGCAGTAGCATAGTAGAGGAACGTGTGCTCTTCGCGACACATTAATTAACTTCTCAGCGGGACTTAATGTCTGGGCACACTTTAGACTCAATATGGAGGACATCGATGGTATTAATGCATGGCTAGTTGGTGACCTAGGTCCTTGGTCCTGACAGGCCAACACTTAATTGAACTGCCAGAAAATGTACCTCCCTGTCCCGGCAGCAACATAGTAGCGAAACGTGTGCTCTTCCGGACACATTAATTAACTTCTCAGTGGTACTTGATATCTGGGCACACGTTAAACTCAATATGGAGGACATCGATGGTATTAATGTATGGCTAGTTGGTGACCGATAGGTCGCGGAGTTTTGGGTAAACGAGAAGCCGGAGAAATCAGGTGGAAGATGTGACTCTCTCGCCGCCGGATCCTGTTTCCAATTGTTATATATCAATGGCCACTTTCTTGGGTCTGTGACCCTTGTACCCGCAAGCACACCCTCTACACACACCTGCGCCCGTCGCACCATTTTTAGGCCACACACATCGATTTGGCTGCGAATTCCGCCGAAGTAGTTGTGCGGCATTGTCTGAGAATACAGGTCCGATCGATGAATTGAACGTCACCGCTTCAACTTACTGCCTGCTAACGTGGATCTCTGATTCTTCTGCAACCGCAAGTTTACTTTCAGTATACAGCTACGCATTTTGCCTTATTTTACTAAGGCACATCGCCGATCAACGAATTCGTCGTTGAACGCCCCTGCAAATACAAGGCTGATTGACGAATTCGTCGTTGAACGTCACCGCTTCAACTTACTCCCGTAGATCTCTGATTCCTCTGCAACCGCAACTATACATTCAGTATGGAGCTTTGCATTTTGCACTATTTTACTAAGGCACATCACCGATCATCGGATTCGTCGTTGAACGTCACTGCAAATACAGGGCTGATCGACGAATTTATCAACATTAACCATACATACATAATAGTCTCCTTATTAACTTTTTAAAACTTACTGTCACAATGATTAACTACATAGTTTGTTCGATCTAAACTGATGTTTCTTTTTTGATTTTGTCAACTATGAACACTTTAAAGCACCCCTTATGGCCACCATCCACTTCCTTTGATTCCCGTCATCGCAAGCACACCCTCTATAACACGATACACTTGCACAGTTGGCACAATTTTTAAGTCCCAGGCATGAATTTGGCTATGAATCTCGCCAAATTAAGCACAACCCTGCTAATGGAAAGGAACTGTTTAATGCTTGCACATATTAACTAACTCGACCACTATAAATTATAGGCTATGCGGCAAAATCGTAAAATTACAAAATCGACTCAAGGAGAAGAGGAAAAACAAATCGTTATCTAATTTCCACTACATGTAATAGTCTTGTTACTTATGGGTAACGTAACCTTACTTATTTTGCCAACAGATAAATACTAAGTGACGGAAGTATTTTTTATTTATTTATATTGTATTGTACTAACCTATTTAGGTAATTGATTTGCAATTTAGCCCACAACCTAAAAATATAAGTATATACATTTTTTAAATTTTTAGTCAATCGTTTTTAGTCAATATAGCTACATCAACTTTTTGTGTTGATTTTGATATTATCTGTCAGCTTATTTATGGTTTGTTGAGTAGGCTAGAAGACAAGAAAGTTGTAAATTCTGCATTTATGTTTGAGGCATAAACTTAATTAGAGAAAATAAATTTACAAGTACAATAATGGTAATTAAAAGAGTATTTTATGCTGCAAAGCCTTTGGAAGACACTGTGTAAATTTGTAGTACAGCCTATATAAATATGTATATGTATATACTATTGTAGTATATAGTATATAGACTGCGTCATGGAAAATCTGCTACTTTGATGAGACTTCCAATCTGAAAAAAAAAAATGAGGAAGACAAGTTGATAGACATGATTAATAATAAGATGCAACTAAAGTAGGTAGCTGCACATCTGCATGCATAATTGACTGGTGCCATGAAACAACCCATAATAAGTACAACATCTGGATTACTCATCATATCAAATTAAGAATTAGCCACTGCTATATGAACATTTTGTAGGCAAACCTGAATAGGCTACAAACCGAAAATCTCCTTATAATATAAACAGTACTGTTGGACGTGTGCGTATGGGGGGGGGGGGGTGCAAAGGTTTGATTTAATCGATTGGATTATGCTGGTTTATTTGGAATATAAACGTTGAAATCTGATACATTATATATTATCTGGTTTGGATTCCCCACGCTTTTTTTATTGTGTAAATGCATCAAAGGAAACGCAATTCTATCTAGTGTTAACTTGCCAAATCTTTAGGGGGGGGGGGGGCGTGTCCCCTATGCACCTCTCTGACCAAGCTGTTGGATTATATTATTCAAATCAAATAAATTATATTCTATTCTACATTACCATACAAATTTACGTAAAATTTATCACTAAATACAAAACTCAATAAAAGAACCGGTCCGAGTTTACTCGAACATGCTTTCCAATTTACCACTTAGTAGATAGAGAAAATTAGTAATATCATGGAAAATAATTTTCCTATGTTTAAATTTCCGATATCTCTGGAAGGGGGGGGGGGGGGGGTTTGTCCACCTGACGCCACTGGAGGTGAGGTAAATAGGTCAGACCAACACATTTAACCACACAGTAATAATGGCAGGGTACGCAATGCGTTTGAAGTGAATTTTCTATCATTTTTTAAAAAAACATGTTTTTGCCCAAAACCAAATAGTTATTTCGGAAAGCAACCTGTCCGGTTTCGTTACTCAATTTAGCACCTAAAACATGCCGGAAGGTAGAAATCATCGATAGAAAGGTTTCGCGGAAAAATTATTTTTTAGTCATTTTTCACTAAAATTTAGTTATTTTTATTTTTTTACCCCCATAAACAAACTATCAAGGGACAAGCGACCCCCCGCTTTTTGTCAACATTAATAACGACTATAATATATGTGAATTTAAAAGAAATCGTTGGAACCGTTTTTGATAAATATTTTTTAGACGTTTTTTTTTAGAATAAACCCCCCCCCCCAAATTGAGTGAGCCCAAAATAATAAAAATTGTTCCGAGGTATGATTTCTGTAAACCTACATGCAATTTTCATCAAAATCCACTGAGTAGTTTGCCAGAAAATCGATGAACAGACAGACAGACAGACAGACAGACAGACAGAGCCACAGAAAGACATTTCGTAAAAACCACTTTTTTGGGTTCCTGGTACCTCGAAACGTGTAAATCCGTTGAAATCTCGGAATCGAAAATTTCGACTATCATCACAAAGCTTTCCTTATACTACGTATAAATTGGAAAGCAATAAAAGTAAAGGTATTCTTCTTTTCCTCTTCCCCCTTAGTTCCGCATGCGCAGCGTGGGGGGGGGGGGGATGGTTGTCTCCAACCCATTTCTAAAAAAAATTAAAATTAATTAGTTACCTACCTTAAATTCAAAATTAAAGGGTGTGTTTCCACGTGCTAGGGCAGATGCTGTTCCTATTTCATTTAATTTGTTACTAAGGTGTGTAGGTGTGTTTTATGAATGCATATATTAAGTACAATTATTATGTATTAGACCTATTACTCAAACGTTGGGACGCTGTCTTAATAAATGTTGTTAATGAGTCATTTAGGTATACTTTAAACTTTGCAGTGCCATGATAAGTCTCCGGCTGGCTAATATTGTAGGCTTATAACAGAGTTTTGCTTGTTGCTCTGCACAGTAGAACTCCAATTTATCTGAACTCCAATTTTCTTCAGAATATTTGAATAGCATTAAAAAATATGCGAAAATTTAATAATAAATAAGGGAGCATATACAGTTAGGCAGTAGACATTACAGTATAGGCGTTACAAATACTACCTAATTGACAATAATTGTCAAGTATTGACATACTTGTAATGTTATGATTCTTGTTGGTGTACTAAGTTCGTCATTGGAATAGAAATGTTTAGATAAAAGAACGCTTTAAATAAAGATTTGAATTTTTTGAATTGTAGTCTCGGATGTTTTGGGGTAAATTCCAAAATAGTTTGCCTTTATGGTTGGGCGCTAATTTTACCATTTTTGTGCGTGTGACAGAGCTTCAGAGGGCATGTAAAGCAGGCGGTCCTGGACTTTCCTAGTTGAGTGCAAGAGAGGGCTTATCGCCCTAACTCCGCTAGGTTGGCTTAGTAATAGAACAAAAAAAGTCAATATATATTTATTTATCATTAATTCTTGTTGTCCTGCTCATAATTACCGGTCTACCTGTAACTTGGTTGGTTCCTGCAGAATACAGGAATAATACAATGACTTCATATAAACCCTGGCACAAGCTGTAACGAAAAACACAAACTCCATACCGACCACGGCTTACCCGCTCGGAAATTTCTACAACAGGCTTATTTCCACTCGCATTGAGACCATACCTAGCCTGCCTTACTATCTGCCGGACCATCCATACACTATGGCACCATCAGATATGACCTCACCACTTGTAAATTTTAAAATACAGCAAAAAACAAATAAACTATTTTTTTTCCTCTCTGATGTGTTTTGACTTGATTAGAATGCTGACGAAAAGTCAATAGCGAAACGTAAATAAAACGTACGAAGCATAGAAAGTGAGTTACGGCGGCATTGTTACGAGTTCCAAAATGAGGCGGCCGTTTCACACTACCTAGGTACTCTACGGCCACTTTCCCACATGGAACACAATCTTGTTGGTGATACTAATTAACAAACTCCTCGCAGTAGAAAGCAAATTCCCCGGCTAATTTGCGCAGCCTCTGTATCAGCATTATCTCACCAAGACTCACTCAAGGTTTGCCGAGCCTGAAAATACCAAGTGCAACTAACTGCTGGAATTTTCCACCCACTCATTATTACATTGATTCTGATTCAGACATGTTTGTAGCCTTTACGACAGGGACATTTCTTCAATATTATGGCACCCTACGTTAGATTTTCCGCCATATCCGCGTTGATACTCTTTTTTTACCATTAGCCTATTAGTATTCACTATTAACGCCAGTATGCAAGTACGGAGCTTGTTTGACATGTATGGTCAGCCATTAGGGGTGGAGTACTAGGGCCTACACCTATTTACTGTCAAGTGTGTAGTCTACAGCAGAATTTTGGAGAGTTCACGCAGAATGAAGGTAGGCATTCAGGTGAACATTGAGGGATTGATGACTGATGGTTATTGATTGACGCAGAATTCACTATTGACCCTGTACAGAGCTTGTTTGATATTTATGGTCAGCCATTAGGGGTTGTAGTCGCACACCTATTAACCAGTAAGAATATAGTCTACAGCCGATTTTTGGGGAGTTCACGCAGAATGAAGGTAAATATTCAGGCGTGCATTGACGGATGCCTGATGATCATTGATTAAAGGAATGTAAAGTAAATAGGTATTTATGACATTAAAAGTCTACAATTTTGGTATTTATGGTTCAGAGGGGCACCGTTGGGATTTTCCCGAGATGTGCCCTTCAAACTATGACTAATTACTAATATAGACTATAAACTACCTTAAAAATAGTTTTCAAAAAAGATTAATTAATTATAAATTCGGTAATAAACGGAATTCGATAGAATAGTGGTAGCTTGTTCGTACTTGTACATGTATGCGTTACCACACATCATGCGATCGGTGACCTGTCGTAACTCAACACAGGTATTACTTACAGAGGCGATTGAAGAGGTTACTCGGATACATTCATTGAATTGTTTGTACTTTTAATCAAATAATCTTTTTAAATTTTTTTTTAAAAAAAAGTAATAATAATACATTGTTTGTTTGTTTGTGTCTGGTTTGACTGTACGTAAGTTTGGACGCAGTATTGGGTATTGACGCAGTACGGGGGTTGATAGACATTTATGGCCGGCCTATCGGGGTCACACACATTCCAGCGGTTCTCGGGATGAGCCTGCTCCAGCGACCACATACTGCCCGACCGGGCGGCACTTTCTCCTTCCTACTGTCCACTTGTCCTCATCAAATAAATACTTTACGCACTATTCTAATGCCTAACATATTTTGTTACAAATTTATGCCACACTTGACTCCTATCTTCCATCTCGAACATTTTCGACCTGATTGAATCATCATCCGATTCATTGTTTTGTAAAACCACTCGAGTCAAAAACGATTTTGGGCCTGTTTCACACTTTCGGTAACATTGCTAGTTATTGACGAAAATTCATGTCATGCAAAAATTATGCAAGATTCTCATAAAACTATAATGATTTTTGATTTTTGCCCATTGAACCATGTGCCATGTTAATGATTCCCTTGAAATATTGGGCAAAATTTCGGACAATAAGCTACTTGACAATTTTTGAAAACCTATTTTTATACATTAGTTGATTAATTTTTTGCCCCCTGAATTGATTTTTTTAATTTAAAAAAAAAACGTTATTTAATGGTCAATTTTAGTTTGATAGGTAGTTAAAAAGTAACATAACTGCATAATGTGACTTCATTTTTGATGCCACGGAGTCAAATATCGAAATGTAGAGGAGCGTTTCTACTAATTTAAAGGAGATTTCTGACGGTTCTCCATTTCCTGTGAACTATGGGGAAAGATTAATGGCAATGGTGTAATACTATTTGACAAAGGGTTGGTTAGATTAACATTGCTTGCTGTGCTAATAGGCAGTGGTTGAGTACTTGTATTTCAATCGGGAGAATAATTCAAAGTATAAAACAAGAGCAATAAGTCAATCGTCCTGAAACAACCAGTAGCCTACCAATCCTGATAATTGGAGTAGCACCCATTTCCGAAGTGTCGCCCCGTTTCACTGGCAATAGGCTTCGCCCTAATTGTTCGATGACTATGAGGCCAATGACTATTAGCACAGCAGGCAATGTAAGCCAAACTAACTCTTTCTTAAATATTTCCTGGGAAAATCTACTTTGTATAAAAAAAAATGGAAAAATGAGAATTTTCTTTTCAAAACGTTGTACCCCATGCCCACATTTTTCGCTTTTTCATTTTCTACACCGTAGCACTCCAAGTGACTCACCTTTTCCTTATCTACCGTATCCGTCAAAGAGATCTAGCAGCAAGTAGATCACAGGTTCAATGCTCATAGCCTAGGTCGGTAATGCCTACGCTTAAAGTAGTTGCCAACAATAGCAAATAGACAACAATGCGATCGTCACACCTTCGTAGGTGGGATCAGACCGGATTGTCCGGACTTCGTGTTGATCTCATCTAATTATTATGCGCCAATCTTAAATCTTTATGAACTGTTATAGTATAATGCACATTCAATTTAGTTCAACACACCTCCCATATCTCAGCTTTTTCCTTTTGCGACCCACACACCGAAATACAGCATGCTTCGTCTGAGTCTATTTTAAAACGAAATAAAGAAAATTGTCTATTTTCCATATAGTTAAATATTAATAAAAGCTTTGGGGACAGACACGGGCGGGTCACAGCATAACATTACCCTTTCTTACTAAGACTAGAGTCATGGAACACCTACCTGTATAGACACAGTGCCGGGTTTGGCTCCAGGGCCCACACAAAAAAGGGGCCCCCACAGAAGTCACAGAGTCACAGGCTCATAATTAGAATGATAAATGACCGACCATTATACGTAGGCTTTTATATGATACAAAAAAAATTATACTTCTACAAAGTTGGAAAATATGAATACCTAGCACGCGTACCATTGTAATCAGAACCACGAAAATTTAATGAGAAAATCCCAACTCCATTCTGCTGAGCCTCCGAGATACAATCTTAGAAGTCTGCGCAGTTCCACCGATGATGATGATGAAAATACGCTTTCAGATCGACCACGGCATATAATCCCGGATTCTAGTGCTTCGCCTCATGTCTTAATTTAATTAATATTATCCCGACACAACGTTAACTATGAAGCGTTTGAGCTGATTATACCTGAACCTTAGGATGCACATTCAAAACTGTTACGGAAAACAAAAGGTGTCAAAAAGAGCTTTTATTTAATGTGCAACTTGACAAACGTTTAGATTTGCTAATTACGAGGTCACCCTGAAGCCCTAAAATATTTAAAGCTACCTTAAGGAAATTTTTGTCGCAAACATTTTTATTCCATTTAAAAATTCCCCATATTGATTGATATAAAAGGAGTAGACCCAAAAGCATGACTCGGCCAAAAATAGGTCAGGCTCTAATGATATAAAATTTGTTTTGGTTTATTACTCGGTCAGAAATGAGGCCAATGGTAACCATTACTGGAAAAAATTATTAATTCCCTAAAGGAGGAAGTTGTGGCCGGGATCGAGGATGTAGATTCGAGACTCGAAAATTTGATGTAAACTGGGTCAGTGGACAAAGCTATCCATCCGGGGCAGGCCGTGGACTTTCGCTGGCCCGCGCCCATCGTGACCAGCCTCGAGGGGTGTGCGTCATGCCGGGCTCCATCAACTTTGGCTCCTCAAGTTTGAAGTTTTCTTTGGCTTATATTTATCCCTCCTGCATTATTCCGTTAACTTAAAATTGTTGAAAGAATAAGACCGGTCACTGTTAATATATTTTATTGTGGATCAGTTGCGTCTTATTCTTTCAACAATTTTAAGTGTGATGAAGTTCCACGAAGTCACTTTGGAGAATCTCACTATGATTATTCCGTTAAGGCCACTGGGTGGTTTTTGTACCGAAAATAAGATCCTGCGTGCCTCAAACTACATATTGTATGGGGTATCAACACTTTCTTTAGAACCTCAGGAATACGCCAAACATACTCAGTATGTCTTATTTAAATTCTTAACAATGTATTAAATTGTAATTAAAAATTATACTGAGGTGCTAATGTTCTTCGTCTTTAAAAGCTTCATCTTTGGAAGATTGGCAATAATCATGGCAATTTGGAACTAAGAGAGTGGAGACTGCTGCTCTGAAAAAGGAAGTCCTGCTCTTGGCAAACCCCTTCCTCAGGTTTTTCAACCAGGATGTTCTTCTTCTGCTAGGAACCCTCAGTCCTTCTATCTTCCCATGGATATGGCGATACTTTTCGTTCTTCATCACATGGCCAAAGTATGTTAGTTTCCGTTTCTTAACCATCAAGTTACTAATATATGAAAGTTTTTTTGAACGTAAACCATTCTACCTTGCCCTGCCAACGACGTTATTGAAATTTTTGGACAGTATTTCTATAGTTTTTGCATTGTATTTAATTTTGGCCACTAGCAACACGTCCTCCTCTATGTCAACCCACGCCAGCTAGAAGGCACAATGGGCAAGCTGAGACATAATTACGTTTGTCACAATACGTAAGGGAGACTTAGCCAAATTCAGTTTAACCTTCAGCTCAAGTTAGTTGAAAAAAAAAATGAATTTCAGACATGTAAACAAAATATGCATTAATATACAGTTCATTCAGCATTCTTTTTGCGGATTCGTCTGTAGCCTGTCTTTACCTATTGTACTGCGCAAAAACTTGAGTCTACATTATAGCTGGTTGGTGAGACCTCTGGTCAAAGGTCACCCATGATCTAGATATGGTTCTCAAATTGCGAGTACTTGCACCGCGTTACATCACCACTTTCTTCGACGATTATGAGAAGACTACTCATTCATGAGTATTACCCCTTAATATCAGCAATCAGAATTATTACTAAAAATTTTGGCATTCCTAGTGTAGCATCATGAACTCATACTGTATGGTAGTATATGTGAGATTCAAATGTTCAGCCTAAATTGAGTATTGAATCGCTTACCTCGTATCTTTTATCGAATGAGCAGTTGAGAAGAATACTGTGCGTCAACTGATTCTGCGTCTTGCATCAATGCCTATTATCTAGTATATTTCTCATAAATAACAAAAAGCAAATTGTATTTGTGATTATTATATGTAGGTTTTTTTTATTTATGTATACCTATAGTATATATTTAATTATAGTTTTGACGGTGCCGAGCACTCTACAGTAACACTGTATTGTACTGTATGTGGTTGTAATGGCCTAATATGTCATTTCATTCAACACCTAATTTACAAATTATTCAGCTGCATCGAGGTAGAAAACCGAACTGAGGCTCAGGAGGGATTGGCCCAGCTCTACTACGCGGCACGGCGTCAAATGGCCTACCAGCCAAGGACGGGCGTTGGCTGAAGAAGAAGAAGAGGAAGACAAACTATTTTGGAATCTCTCTTTTAATTTGTAATCTTAGTAATACAATAGAACCAAAAAAAGTCCATAAATTAGACTCCTAACTGGACTGGAGTCTTTTCTGGCGTGCTGAACCATCTCGTTCCAGCCTTGCATCTTTGCGGCAGCATTTTTTAATTTCACTACTTTCGGTCTGTTGCCTTGTACCGTTCTCTTTTTTCCAGTTCTTCCTTCCGTTCTTCTACAGTTATATCTCCAACTATACATGCTCAAAATATCTTGCTGGCTACGCAGTTAATTGAGTAAAACAGGGCTCAACTGAACAGCAGGGCGAATAGTGAAAAGTGTCCTCACAAGAAAAGAAAAAAAAGATTAGAAATGAAATCAGCCTCATACCGGTAGATCTAATGCGCATGAAGAGATGGGCCAAGAATCAGAAGAAAAATGCATTATGTTTCGTTTTGCAGATTCTACACTTCCACGGGAAATATCACTTCATTAAATCATTTTATGCCATAACCAACTATAAGTTACACAGGCTCCCTCATCAAGACCAATTATATTAAATTATTTTACAATTTTATTGATTTTCAAAAGCTTGGGGAGGGGGTTAGATGCCTCTCCCAAGGACCCCAAGACGCCTTGGAGCCTCAGCCTCACTATGAACTATTGACTTGCAATGTGAGTCATTGCTTCTAATTATACACCTAAAACTATTCGGTGCAAAAAGGGGTTATTAGCACAAAAAAAAATGCAAGGAAGTGCAATTGAAATACTTCGCATGTGCGTTTTCCGTTGTAATTGCACAAGCGAAAGTGACAAGAAATGGGCGTTTGTCGGAATTTGGAGTGAGACAAAAGGAGTGCGATAGAGAATCGGATGCAAATTTTATTACCGTAGTGTGAAAGTAAATCCTCAGAGGTGAGGCTACGGTGAATCAGTTTATGCGTCGTATTGCCGGAAATGGCTTCTTCTCTTTTTGCTAGCCTTTTCCTTTTTTTTATCTAGTAGTTCGAGTTATGTTATCCAACAGGCTAATCAGGCTGTAGCCTAGGGCGCTATATTCAGAGGGTTAGCTAAATTTCTCAGTACTTTCATCTGCTGAAATACACTGAAAGTTTTTCGTTAACGTGCCCCTCTGAGAGTGATCCCCACTCCTCTCTTTACATAATTTAGTCTTATCTAAATTATATTTTGTTGCTGAACCTTTACCGTTCCTATGACAAATATGTAAATTGATTTGCAAGAATGCAATACTGTAAAGCAGAAAATAAATTATCAACATGTATTGAATCGTGATCACAAAACACTTAAGTGAAACATATATTTGGGCCTCGCCTCATGGAAACACAATAGACATGACTGTTTAAATGTGCATATTAATTCTGGGTTAGTTAAACTACAGGAATAACTCTTGTGTTGGTGCTGGGCCAGCAAGATTTCTATGCCCCATTTAGGGCCCCGGGGAAAGTCTGAAAAATATTGAGTCGGTTGGCATTGTTTTTTTTTTTTAATTTTGATTTTCAATTATTTTCCCGGGGGGGGGGGTGTCGATTTCTACTTGGCGGCCTGGGGCCAGATAATTCGGTCTAAGGGGCCTGATAATGAGCCTAAGAAAAGTTTCTTCGGATACTCATGCGAAGGCGTCTGCTTGTCTTCGTGGAGGGACGCTACCTCCATGTCAAGTGCAAGGTGAAGTGCATACGACCCGCGGCCGCGTCTCCTACTCGCTTCACCGTTGAAGCGCAAGGTTCGCCGGTCGTCTCAAGTGCAAGGTAATGTACCGACAAACTGGTTACTTCATCAGCTGAAGTGCAAGGCGAGGTGGCTGGAAGGAGCCACGATGGACCAGCTTATAGGTATGCTGTGGAATGGAGGCATGGACGTTGACCCAAGCTATGGGGAACAGAATCAGTGCAATTGAAATGTGGATACACACAAGAATGCTGCCCATATCTTGGCAAGCTTGCGTCTGAAGCTCTACATATCCTGACTCCGCATTACCTATGAGAAACAGCAGCACAAAGTATACACACTGTGCCTTTATCTCAAATGAGTAAAAACTGCTAAAACTTTAATGTCAACACTGTACATCATTGGTCAGTTTTAAGAATATTTCTGCAAGATAAACGTTTTCGTCTAATTTAAGGGGGTAAATAAGAATTAATATAGGTATACTATTAAATATAGAAGAAATTAATATCAACTATTTTATGTTGAAGTAGATCTATACTACTAGTTGTGTATAACAAGCAAAGGCAATGTAAACAAAGTTTTTAAGACAGAACCTCAATTTTTCTCAATATGAAATGATTTGATTTTTCATTTTAATCGTCCAATTTAACTCACCGCGAAGTTTGTGCAGAACTACTTTCATTATGTTATTGCCGGAGAGCAGACAATATACAGTTTGGCGATTTTTCCGCTGCTCACGATGATTTGACTATTTTCGGTTGTTCATTTTCAGTTAAATAATAATACAATATTATATTCATTCTGCGGTGAAAGGGAAAGTACCTACGGTCTACGACTGCTATTTCCGCGTCTTCTCATATGAATCTCTTTGCTTCATGATTGGGCCATAACTTTTTTCTATTCAGTTTATGTGTGCCTACAATAAACCCAGTGTCTGCAAATTCTATGGCAACTTATTGATTTATCTGTGAGTTAATGAGCACCTTCGGCAATTTTCTTGGTTTATTTCTGATTTCTGTTGATAGATGAAAATAATTGTAGAACTATCTAGCCGCAAGAGCGGATCCAGCGGAAAATTTAGGTGGGGGTCACAAGTTTTATGTACGTTTAAGGCGGGGTTTCCACATACATCAATGATCAATGGTAAATGTGGTATTGACGTTTTAGCAGACATTAAAGACATACTAAAATGTCTGCTACCACGTCAAAACCATATTTACCATTGACCATTGACGTATGTGGAAACCCCGCCTAAGAAGTATTTTGTTTGTTTGTTGAAAAGTTGAATTTTATTCAATATTTAATTATTTTTAAGGGATCTTATGAATTTACATATTTAGGGGGGGGGGGGTCATGAAGTATAAAAAGATTTTATGCAATATTATACAATATTATAGACGAAATCTGACATTTCTAACATACATATGAAATTAGAGGATAAATAAAAACTGGACTTGGTGGGATTCGAACCCACGTTCTACGCCTAACTGGGGCGTCGTCTTAACCGCTCAACCACAAGCCCGCACATTGTCTAACATTACGAATCATGTCAAAATACGAGCAGATAAGTAGAGGATATTCATTTACTGTTCTTGTGCGGGCTTGTGGTCGAGCGGTTAAGACGACGCCCCGGTTAGGCGTAGATCGTGGGTTCGAATCCCGCCAAGTCCAGTTTTTATCTATCCTCTAATTTCAGTTAAAACCCAGTGGTGTTAATACAAAACCCTGAGCGCTTTCGGCATGAACTGCCAACTACTGAGGGAACCCACTAGCACCGTAACATCTTATCAGCGATTTCAGACTTGCTTAACTCGAAGAGAAGATGCAAATGCTCAACTTTGGTACGTTTTATGAACTTTCCGGTTTAGAATAACGTCCCGAAAGGACTTTTTATGACCTTATTGTGGCCTAATTGTCCTATACCAACGACCCCATGGATTTCGGACATTATTTATATTGTTTCCCTTTGAATTTTGGCTAACTGATATACGACCTCCATGTCAACCTACATCAGCTACAAGTATAATGAACAATCTCAGACAAGCTGACAATTGACGCAATGTAACATGCAACAGCATGAACATTAACCAAGAAGTTCAGATACGAGTCTGATTCGCTGCTTACATAGCCTAATAATGAAACAAATATTTTCCATATTTCAAATCATTGTTTTAATATAAGAATATTATAACACATTGTGTACAAAAGACATTATGTGATGCATTTTAACACAAAGCTAAAATGTTAGTCTAGGCAATTTTGGTTTCTAGCATTAATAATGGCAAACTTGAATTCATTATTTTAGAAAATTAAAACTAATTTTATATAGTCTAGGAGGATAGTTATTGCATTAGAGATAAAACTTATTGGAACGCTTATGCACATTAATACTGTAATACAATAGTACAATTTAACATCATGGTTTGTTAGTAACGCCGTCATTTTTTAAGTTATGCACTCTGTGTTAATAACAACCAAATGGTCGTAGTAATCTATTGTGCACTCTGTCTCTATAATATAGAGTTTAGAGATTATCTGGTACTTTTTTTTAGTTATTTTTTGCGGTTATAATTTGAATAAAAAGGCGTGCATAACACAGCTTCTGATGGACGGGTTAGTAATATTTTTGGTTATTTGACATTTGGCATAGCTCGGAATAGTTAATAAATAATAACTTAATGCGTCATTGTGTAGGAGAGATCCCGGCATGTGTGACTCTCTGTTACCTGAAAAAAGTATAAATTAATTATAAAGTAATAGTAGCATTAACAGACTAGTTTAATTGAGCAAATTCTGAATTATTCATGGAAATTAGTGTCACTTTTTAATTTTGACTTTAAAAATCAAATTTCAAAATAACATGCGAGAAACTCGAGAACCAAAGTAAGGAGAGTAGACATTTTGCCAGAAGTGAACTTAAGATAAAGATTAAAAGATATAGGCTATTGGAAATAAATGACGACCTAGTGTTTTGACGAAATTAATTTTATTAATTCCTATAGCAAAAGAAAGTAGGCCTAAGGCAGCAAAAAACATATTTCTGGTTGAAAAGACTACTTCCAATGGAATCGGCTGAAAAAACTGTAAGAATCGTTTTAATGTAGGCCTATAGGCATTTCATTTTATCAATAAAAAAGAATGAAAGAAAAAAATTTGTCTTTATTTTCCATATGGGCAAAATTTTTCGGCACCCTCTTGCAATTAGTCCATTCATTAAATTAAATTTGAAAATTAAAATTTATTGTGGGCCATTCTAAATTAATTATTTCAAATGAAAGTATTCTCAAATTTCTTTGGTTGATCGAGAATCGGTCATTTTAAACTACTTCAGATTAAATTCTATCAGCAAAAATTAAACATACACCAATGGAGAACAACTTACAGTATGTTAAGTATAGGGAATTACTGTTTAAGCTATAAATACCGCCTGGTATTCCCCTCCAAATAGCGTATTTTCTGTGAGATTCCACTGAAGTCTTGTAAATTGATAAATTTTAACCAAATATAAATATATAAATATTATTATATAAATATTAATAATAATATTAATAAATTAATAATAATATAATAATATTATATAAATATAATTTATTTATATACTTATTTAAATGTTGCTATACTATACAAGTACACCCACTAAGAAGTCAATTAGCAATTAAGTTCACATGTATGGTGCATGATCATAATGTATGTACCTATTCTACTAATGCAGCTATGTATGTAGCAAATGGGAACATTTTCAATGCAAATTAATTGTTTATTTAAATTTGCACATAAAATGAAGGCATTAACATCTGTGGGATATTCAGACGTCAAGCAGAACTAATTGACTGGTAGAACTTCGCAGCCCCTTTAGTGACTTCTAGGGTACTTACCTGCCCCATGTCACGTCCTACAGCTCTTACAACAGCAGGGGATGGATGTTAGCAAACTTTGCTGCCATACAGAAGTATATGCATATTACTATAGCTTACAATATAAGTTGTTAAGGTGTCATTCTATTAGACTTAAGACATTAGACTTATGATTTAATTCAAAATAATTAAAATAATTATGTACATTGTTCTACTATAGTAGCATTATGTGGTATACGTGTATATTGTAGTACTGACATTAAATTAACATAAACAGCTGCAATTGTGGGTTCGAACCCTACCAAGTCCAGAATTTTTTATAGATCCGGTTTTTCGATTAAAATTAAAATTTCGGTTAAAATATGCATATTATATATAAGTTTTATATTCGTAAATTGTCCCTTATATGGTGACTATACAACATACCGCGTATAGTATCACACAGAGAAATTATATCAACTATCCATGTTCTGATTGGTTGGGCTCCAGAAATTGCCTATACGAATGCGGTTGAATCCTCTGAACAAATTGCTTTGTGCTATAGTTTGGGATAGAGTAAAACGTTACGGTTAATTTGTCCATTGTGTTTCGTTGTCAAGCGGCTTGTTCTTACTCAGCAAACATTGTAGACTACTTACCTCAGTGACGGCTTAGGAGGAGAGTAAGCCATGTGATGGGGAGATGAACGTGTTCCATGGACGTCGTAGGAGTCCCAGCTGGACCAGCTACCCTGGGGAGCCCAGCTTGATCTGTCAGCGGGGTGAGAAGGAGGTGCTGACCAACTGAAATGAATGAGGTTCATTTGTGACGTCATTTTGTAGATGGCAGCACCAGTTGCACTGATATCAAAACGGTGATTTTTCCGTAAGCCTCAATGCAATTTTAAAATTATTTTATTTATATGTATTATTTTAAAGTGATATTTTTCTATAAATCATGGAGAATATATATATATAAATTATATGCAGGGAAATAAGGTCCAGGCATGGTAAAAAAATATTATAAAAAATATGAAAAGAATTAATTAGATGCTAAGAGCCTAGCTTTCACATGCAAACGGCGGCCATTTTGAATAATATGGATATCGGTTTGTCGTCAGCGAACCTAGTGACCAAAACTGTCCCTACAGAACCTCATTGGGAAATGAAGGATGTGGATGATAATGATGGTATCTGGTATACGATCAAGTACGGATTCAACGGAAAATTTAGCGGGGGGGGGGGGGGGGTCAGTATGTCAGTATGTCAGTTGAAAAGGTAAATTTTTTGTTGAAAATTTAAGTTTTATTTTTAAAAAAATTACTTTCATAAGAATTTACTCATTTAGGGGGGTCATGACCCCCAGACCCCCCCCCCCCCCCCGTGGATCCGCCATTGTATAGGATGCGCTGTTGTGAACCTTTTCTCGTATGTGCTACGATTTCCTGACTACAAGGAATTACTTCTTCCAAGTACCCTTTTTGGGCTTCAGTAGCTCACTTCAGGCCCGAGAAGGATAGGAATTAAACATTGGTAGCCTTCAGTTGTCTGCCGGGAAAGCCTTTTCTGGACAGACTTTCTATTTGTTGGTTTCCCCTATCGTCCCTGTTTTTTTTACAATAACTTCGAAGCTCATAAACATACTTATCTAAAGAGGTCATTCGATTACGTACAACCGAAAACGAGGACGATGTACAGAATGAGGGCACGCTGCCATGCACAGGGTTACCAGATCAAATTTTTGGAAAGGAGGACATTTCAATCGAAAAAGGAGGACATTTTATTCGCTTTGGAGGACAGGAGGACACATTGGCAAAAAGGAGGACATGTCCTCCAAAAGGAGGACGTTTGGTAACCCTGGGCCCATGCACCAGTGATATACTGAGGTTGTTATTTTATAACCAAAAGTCGCCAAATAGCTTAATAATACCATCATATACCTATAATACCTCTGATCTACAACTTACCTTTTCTCCGTTGCGGAGTTTATTGTTCACAGGGCACCTACCTGTTACCGCAATAATTAAACAATATACGGTACGGTATTATCTGTCTGTGCGTTAATCACACGGGCTATTAATAACAAAACGGGTGTATGTGCTAACTCAACAAGTTTGAGCATGTGCGCTAATCGCACGGGCGCTTACTTCATCCCTATAGTACAAGTTAATGGAAATCTGAAAACTGTCCAAACAAAATGTTGCCTTCTGTAGTAGGCTAGGAGTCCATGCTTGAATCTGAATCACGTGGTTCTATCGAGGCTTCGCATTGGCCGATTAGAGGTGGCACATTCTGCTTCTCATATCAGAGGAATTTTCGTTTAAATTGGAACCTTCGGAATTCACCCCGGAATTCACACTACATTTTCACACATAATTATAAAGTCTCATATTGCCCCTAACAGCACTGTCACTTTGTAGCCCTTTATCAGACGATTCCGAAGATACCAATAACTCAATATCGCAAAATATTGCAACTGGAACCTTTTGCTACCCTCAAAATGATTCGTCAGTTTCACAGGTTTTTTTTCTGCAAAAGATTGCTCAGCCATGTCAAAAGGTTAGCCAATACTTACTGCGGATCTTGATGAACTTCATAGTACACGGGTGCGTGATGCTTTGCCAGAATCTTCTTGATGGAAATGAACAACGTAATGGCTAAAGCAATGCTGGAAGCAATTAATGCCTTCTTGGCTATAACGGATACTATCACAAAAGCAAGACTGACCATTGATACAAGTTTCATTTTGGCGAGTATCAAAATTGGAATAAGAGATTTCAGGATTTTCTTTTTTCCTCGACCTGTAAAAGAAAAAAAAAATGTTGAAATACAGTACCTAACGAACAGGGAGCTGGGTTTTCTAAATCAGGGTAGATGAAGGCAGACTCTTGACCAGACCAGAGTTGGTTGGCGGTAAAATGATTTGAAACTTTGGTTCAGTACTCATTTTCTTGATTTTCTTGGGTTAACAATTACAATACAATTTTATTAATACTGATAATCTTCAAAATAGGATAAATTATGCTACGAAGTGATTAGCATTAAACTGTCATTGACAAAAAAAATTCCATGTGCCGCACTGCTCACGCCAAAAACGTGCCCCCAAATTCGGCATCCCAGCTACAGTACTTGTATCTGTATAAAATTGACCAAGAAATATAGGGACAGAAGATATTTTAATAAAAATAAATATTGAACCTCAATACGCCACATTTCAAAGCATTCTAGAAAGACTTTCCAAACTACAATCGAAAAAATGTGGACCTTTGAAGATTATAGATTGCATTTACGAGTATAAGAGCAATAGAATATTCACATTGGGAAAATCCATGGATTGGTATGGTTAAATCGTCGATCCACCACTTCCTCAGTTTTCATTTGGATCATCTTACCTGTATCTTCCACATCATTGCTAAGCTCGCTCTAGAGAGCCTTTCCCGGACTTGCAGTAGGGATTTCTACAAAGTTAAAGAGGTACCCGTATTTTTTGTGATTTTACAACATTCAAGTAGCATTTAGCGGCCACCTATGTTGTACTGACCTTCCGTGATATATGTTGATATCCTCTCCTTCAAGTCTTGTGGCATACTTCCAACGGCCATTCTTGCAGTGGTTGCCACTTGGTCGATTGCTGGCGTTATGCCCCATCGAAACGATCTTGCATTAAAGAAGTTTGTTATCTGAAAATAAAATGTTCAATTAACACAAGGCAACGCATTTGATACTTATCACGATGATACTCCGTCATTGGCTCTGTATCATGGCCACAGTACCATGGCCAGATTTATTGACATTAACTTTTGAAATGCAGCAAGAAGAAGAGTGCAATTAGACTTAAACAGGGACATTCGGTATTTGTCTTGGGGGGGGGGGGATGAGCCCTCTGAGGAACAAGGCAGTTGGCTACACAATAACTACGGTGACTCTTACGGTGAGTTGGTGAGTTGACATTAAGAACGAGAACTATTTTGACAGCGAAGTTGTGGGAACAGTGCCAATTGTATCCGAGACACCGATGGGGTTGTTGGGAGGGAAAGATTCAATGAGCCAATCGGCCACTAACAGCCACAAAAATTCCAATAGAGGGAGGTTCATGGGGTCTCCAAATTGGAAGGATTTGAGAATTAGTTGGTTTTTAATTAATTTATTGGCAAAGGTTAATGGCTCGGTGTAATACTATATAACAAAAGGTTAGTTGGACTAACATTGTATGCTGTGTTAATTGTCATTAGGGGCATGGGCCTCATAGTCATCGAGCTATTAGGACAGAGCTCGTTGCCCCTTCCCCTGACAATGGGCTCCGGCCTAATGGTTTGAGCCCCCTTCCCCTGACTCCGCCATAATTTTTCGATGACTTTGAGGCCATGCCTCTGATGACGGTTAACACAGCAGGCAATATAAGTCCAACTAACCCTTTGTTGTACAGGTTTTTAATTAATTTAAGAAACTTATCCAGACTCAATATGTCAACATGTATAGTCCACGCAAAATGAGAAAAGTATGGACATGGAATGTTTTGATCCTGTGAAGCACAGTAAAAATATTCTTTGCACAATTTTTGTTATGCCTTGCATCCAATGCAACAAGGTAACACAAAATGGTGCAAAGAATATTTTTACACTGTTGCACAGGATCAAAACATTCCGGGTCCATACTTTTCTCATTTTGCGTGGACTATACTTTTTGGACTCAGTGAGGGGTGCGCGCTTTATGCCTTCCCCTTTGGCTGGATCCACTACTGTAGACTACACTAAATAGGCTGCCACTGCCCCCAACTTTATCAATGGCATTCCTGTTACCTACTAGGAAATACCCATTTTCCTTTTATGATAGATCTTTTGACCTGTACGGAACATAATATTCCAGAGGATCACATGGCGCTGTCGCCTGAAAGTGACTATAAAAGACAGCTTTCCCGTGATATATTGGAGTAATATGCCGTATCTAAATTTCAAAGAGACGCTATTATGCAGATGTGATATTAATTCACGTCGTTGGCTCTTTAGCGAGCTTTAATATTTCAACGTTAGCGTTAACTATGATGGACTGTATTCATTTTTTATTTGTCAGTCTATTGTACCTTATGCCTCCCTGTTTGATACAATTCAATCATTTTAATTTAGACAGCAAAATTGAATAGCTTTCTCAAGGAATTTATTATTGCAGAATAACAATGATTCTTGTTGGTAGAGATATTTATTTTACCGTGAAAATAGAAATATACTGTAGCGGGTAGCCTATACACCGGTACAGCTTAATAATGTAATAAAGAAATAGTAAACTTGTATTTTAAAATTTAAAAAAAGCTCATTTCTTGTTCTTGACTGATTCATATCACTGTTAAAACTAAATATTTAGTGAATGACATAAAGACCAAATTTTTGGACTAAAATGATCAATTCGTTTCTCCACGGCCACAATGATACGAATTTGGTCTCATTTCAATATCACAATATTTTAACTTACGGTAGCAGTAGTAGTAGTGTTCGTCGGGTAAATAACGACTTAGGCCTCATATTTGGGCCCATAGAGCGACCCCGACTTGGCTGTCCTATGCCAGCCCATAGGACAGTGGACCTCCTGATTATAGTGGATTCCGAACCACTTGGGAAACACAGTGAAGTCACACGATTAGTTCGGAGGTGACCAGGACAAGTCCTACCATGTTTCCCTACCAGCAATGTGCACATGACCAAGTTATCTGCAGCTTTGAACCTGCTCTGGTCCCCTGGATTCAACTTGGTATGGCGGCCGGCTAACTTACAGTAGGTAGGCTACTGTAATCTGTATCTACTGTAATCATGCGTCCCTTGTACAATGCCAACGAACCCATGGATTTCTGACATTATATATTGTTTCCGTGAACATTTTTGGCCATTGGCAAACACGTATACGTCCTCAATGTCAGCCTAAAGAGGTAATGGGCAAGTTGTGACATGCTTACCATTGAGACAATGTTACCGGTGAAAGCATGACTTAACTAAGTACAGACACGAGTGCATATTGTTACTTACTTCGCGTGTCCACAAACATGCATTGTTCAAATAGTTCAAATAAAATTGAGCAGCTTGCCATTCATCATCATAGCGATGAAAGTGTAAAATAAAGGCAATTTAATGGAATAGCGGAGGCTTTCACGGCCGGATTCGAATGAAGAACCAGTAGAATCCGGGCTGATGAACATCCTGGAACTTCCTGGAAGTTCGCTTTCATTCAGCCCGGATTCTAAAGGCAATTTAAATTTGAAAGTACCTATTAAAATAAATATTATGCTCGAGATTTCAAAATATTTTGTATATAACTTGAAATTTTGACGAAAATGAATAATTCGTCCCTCCACGGCCGCAATGATAAAAATTTTGGTCTAATTGCAGTCTTCAACAGAATATTGATTTCGACTCATGTTTCCGATTCGGTTGTTACGATGTCTACAATTTCAAGGTTAGGCAACTAAGTATGATAACAAACTTACTATCACTGGTATGCCGGTACCTATTTGACTCTTTTCATTGCAACGTAACATAAACAAATCTACAGGTTTGAATGCTATACCCGATTGTGGAACTGAAAATTTTCTCAACTTTTATCAGCGCTGTCCGGTTAGTTTATTAATACAGACTATCTAACTTTTTACTTCTAGACTACAGAGAATATTGACCTTAATCATTCATTTCTTAGTCTCATTAAAGAAAAGAAAATAGTTACCCGATCATAAGCGAATTCTTCAAGTGCTGACTGCCTTTCCGAAACATTGCTGTCCCCGTAAATTTTATCATCGACAGTATTATCCTCCATAGAACGTTGACCCTCCGACTTGACAAGCTGGAACCCTCCCAGAAGGTTGATCGAGTCCTGACTGAAAAGAGCGCGCAACTTCTTGTAGATGTGGATCTGGACGCACGAGATGGAATCCTTCCGAAGACAGGTCTCAAAGCTGTTGTCTTCCGCGGAGACTACCACAGTTATCACAAATACTAGCACTAGGGCAACCCACCGCGTGTTACCCGCCATTCTGCAGGTGATTGTACAATGACACTGCTCTGTGTGGGTACCGGGTGTCTTATAATGACTGTGACATCTAGGCAGGGTGGACTGGTTCTAGTAGACAAGGCCTTAAGTGAAGGACGATTGTTGTCTAAGAGACCATGTTCAATGAAATCAATATTAAGTTTGTCCTTGACGGGATCTCGCGAATCGATCTAGTTTTTACGTGTTTGAATGGGGGGGATTTTCTCCTAGGCATGTGTGGTTGAGGTGATATTTTGTGTCCTTTTAAGGCTTATGGATGATTTCAAGACGTTGACCATGATCAAGGTCTATTTGCTCTTGCATTTTGTTTCTCTTGAGACTCCAGACGTTGCTGTTCGCTTTTATCGGTCAATATACCAGAAACAGAGGCAATACTAGCCATTTAAACAACCAATTAAACAATTGGAAAGCAACTACGTTGCAAATAGACAAAAAAACGTACTTCGGACCCCCCAGGAATAAAGGTAAGCATTATGAGGCTACTTACGAGCCACCTAAAAAGTTATCGCCCAGTACTCCCACCATTGGTATAGACTATAGAGAAGGCAAAAATTGGAAACCTAACATAAGCCTATCTATACCTAAACAAAATTATTTCCATTCAACAGCTTTACTGCTGCGGAAACGATGTCAGATATGTTGCTTACCCAAACAAATCCGCTTATCTTATATATATAAATAAATAAATAAAATTGTCTTTATTTGTTCTATTACTAACCCAACCTAGCGGAGTTAAGGCTATAAAGCCCTCTCTTACACTCACCTAGGAAAGCTCGGAACCGCCTGCCATACATGCCCTCCGAGGCATAGCCAGAAAATGTAGAAAGTGTGAGACTTGAACCAACAACCTTTCAGGTGACAGTCGGAGTCTATACAAGTGTGGTACAAGAGAGAGGGCACTAGTTAAGAAATGATTCTTTAAGTGACCTAAATTACCCACCCTTAGGGTGTAAGTTGGGTCAGCTATTTTCATTTTTTATTCTTAGGGGGAGCATACTATTCGAAAAACTAGACTCCTCCTAAATATCGTGTGCGTTCTGCTATCTATTAACGTCAATAACTGTGAAATATTACAGCAAACAATCTAAAGAGTTGAAAAACTCACTGAAAATTGACCCAATTTACACGTTTTGACGTTTTGACGGATCACATAGTGTGTAGGGGCAAGTATGAGCACGCTAGCACCTAGACACTGAAGCTGATGACTACATTATCTACACTGTAAGTATCCTACAGGTAACTACAGCAGATTATTTTATTTCAGATGAGCGCTCTTGCTAATGAAAAATACGACAAAATAGGCCTACTGCTAATTTACATCTACCTACAACCTACAAGTTCCTTAATCTAATTAATACATAAAAAATAAAAATACATCATCATCATCTTCTTTATATTTTTCATCTTCTTCTCTGCAGTCTATGATGGGCTTTGGCCAACACATTAGCTTCCTTAAAGTCTGGGTATTCTTGATTAATCTATGAGAAATCCAGTGCAAATCACGCTATCTTTTTCAAATGCTGATATAAAGAAATCAATGAAAATTGCAATCTCATAGAGTTCCTACTCAGTGAAAGCGAAAGTAGATGAAAACTGCATTCCCGGGAAATGTCCGCACTCGTCTTTTCAAGTTTTTTAAATGCAGACAAGTTTCTCTTGTCCGATAATACGAACCACTTTATCGTGATTTAATAGCAAAACCTGATACTTATTTCAGTATTGACAATTTGACATTTGTACAGCAGTAGGTACTTAACATACCGGTGCTTACAGCAGGTTTATGATGGTATGAGCATCTTGCAGCGATATATTTACTGTATTTGTGTGATTTTCAATGTCTTAACGTGTATCGCTACCTATATAATGAACTACCTAATGAGAATTATGATTAAAAGCAGGAATCCCCCAAACTAAACTTTTTTTAATTCTAAATAGACGCAGTTCACTGCAGAAGTCAATTTAAATTACAAAGTGCTATGTAACACATCATTCAAGTCAGATGCGATGAGCGGAGCCGTTTTGGTCAAACATAAAAAAAGCCTCCATTCCATTTTACGGGGCCCTGTCTTCCCCATGTCAGTGACGTACAATGCTCCGACCGGGATTTGAACTCACTAAATCCGGGTGACAGGTCATCGTACTAACATTCGACTGTCAAGTAAACCCATGATTTTGCATGGGCCCGGTCCATGTCCATGCTGCATCATAGATGGAACAATAGGAGGCGTCAACCGACCTGGGTGCCCAAGAAAAGAATATCTACAGCAAGTGATGGAGGATGTAGGGTCCAATCCAATACATACGTGAAGCTGAAGCAGGCGTGCCAGGATCGATGGGAGTGAAGGCATCGATACCATATATTGTTGCCAACCAGCCAGCCGGCTGTAACTTGAAGAAGAAGAAACCCGTGATTGTTTATTCCAGTGCGTTGCTATGGAATTAGGTGCCGGGTACTGGGGGAACTTCTTTACCCTTAGTTGAATACGACGTATAGCCAGGGGTGGTTTTGGACAGACGAACGGAGTAACTTAATATATGTAGAGATAATAGTGCAATACTAATAGCAATTTTATTTATTTAATGACTAATAAATAATTTACATCAGATTGATTAGATTGGACTCAATTAAATTAATAAATTATCACTCCATACATAAACTTTTGACTATCAAGATTTTGAAAATGCTGGTAAATAAGGTCTGTAGGCCAAGTCGAAAGCATCCCTCCGCCTTCTATGACCGCTTCCTCCGCCGCCGCCGTGATGAACTGGGATGTACGACACACTGTGGCCTCCCTCGTCGTCGCCCTTGGACAGAAGCTTTTTGAGACCGATAACTGCGGAAAGCATAAAAGCCATTGCACTCACCGTCAACGCCTAGAAAAAGAAGAAGAAGAAAAGTTTCAGTGTGATGTGTACCCAACGCCCCGGTGTATGCGCTATTTAGGCGCCCATTCCATTGACCGGCTAGGGCTATTTCCAAAAACAGTGACGTGGTAGCAGACATTCAAGACTTAGGTGCCGTTTCCACCGACCTCGCATTGCAGAATGCAAATGACATTGACGGAAATTAGAATTTTTCTTTTTATAGAAATCTATTAAAATGTTTGTACTTAACATATCCCATGACGCCATTTTTTAATTTAAGTTTGTTTGTTTGTGATTTTACTGTATGATCATTGATCAATTTTAACTATGGCATAGAGGAAAATAAACATTTCCGTCAATTCTGCAATGCGAGGTCGGTGAAAACGCCACCTTAGTCTTGAGTGTCTGCTACCACGTCACCGTTTTTGGAAATAGCCCTAGCCGGTCAATGGAATGGGCACCTAATAGTAAAATAACTCTGGGCCTTGGATAGCATAGAAGTAGCTTCTTCGTACTTGTGCGAGTCTGTAAACGTCATGCGATCGGTGACCTGTCGTAACTCAACACAGGTATTACCTACAAAGGCGACTGATGAGGTTATTCGGATACATTCGTTGTATTGTTCGCATGCATGCGAATATTCTTTTTAATAAAAAATAAATAATAATAAAAAAAAGCTACGCCCATGTTGTATACAGAAATGCAAAGCAATGCTTCTTGCCCGGTATGGATGTCAAAATGGCACATTACCATTCGTTTGGCGGCAATTCCATTGACCTCATTTTGCACAACGCAAGTGATATTGACGTGGTAGCAGACATCAATAATAAGTCTTTAATGTCTGCTACCACGTCAATGTCACGTGCATTATGCAAAACGAGGTCGATGGACTGATTCTGCCCAACCACAAGCTATAAGGCAGCCACACTTCCTTGTAAAACTAATTATTAACTGAATATTAGTAATATATATATAGTGTGTTCACCTATTTTACGGTCACATGATGTGCTTTTGTTGCATGCTGTAAACAACACCCACAATATTAGCTGACCTCTAACTACTTGGAGGGGTTAAAACCGCACAGTTGCACGGTTCCTTTCAGAAACCTTTTCCAGGGGGTGTTTATGAGGGGGGAGGGGGGATAGCATTTTCCGGCATTATTGTATGCTAAGTCGAAAATAGAGAACGGGTACCTATTCTTCTCATACTCATTTAGTTTCACAGGTTTTTAGGCCGAGTCCAGAAACCATCTGTCCTTATCAAAACTAAACCATCAGTCCTCCTCGGGATTATAAACCTTTCATCGGAGTGGTACCCTTTCCCAAAGGTCGCCCCTTCCCCTGAAAATGGGGTCCTCCCTAATTGTTAAATGATTGTGCCTATAATGACTATTAACTCAACAGGCAATGCAAGTCCAATTAACCCTTTGTTCAAATGGTTATTAGTCCAGACTGCCTTATTGTTTGGTTTCGCTCACCTTCATTGCAAGCATTCCGACCGCACCAAAACCCAGTGCCGCCATCGTACCGCCCATCATGGTTGCCATCATGAGAACTGCTCCTCCACCTTTCTTGCCTCCCCCCAGGCCTCCTCCGCCACCCCTTCGGCCGATTTCATCTTCATCTGAAAAATAAAAATAAAGTCATTGTTATAGTGGCACCTCCAAGTTCCATCGTCCAGCGTGTCTTCACTATTGCTCACAAAAACATCATTAAGCCGTGGCGTATTGTGACTGGGTCTTAGAAGGTATATTAAAGAATTTTACAGCAGATAATTTGGAATTCGAACAATCCTGTATGGGTTCTTAAAGGAAGCCAAACTGATGAATTTTCTATGACTTTATAAACCTTGTGTTATAGTGCCCTATTGTCTCCACTCACCTACTTCCCGAAACAATAAAAATGATAACACTTCCTTCTAGAATTGCTAGACAGACAGTAACGTAACGGTAACATATAGTTCCAAATTAGAAACACCGCAAGACAACGCAAGGATGACTTAGGCTGAGGACGTCATTTCCACTGCTCATTTCCGGTAACCGCGTTTTCCCAAACCAATGGAGAAAAAACTATCCAAAGGTTGGTTAGGAGGAGTATTCCTTTTTATGTCTGGAACCTGATGTCTGATTAAGTCGAGCTAACATCTGTTACAATGTCAACATGTCAGTATAAATAAATAAAAAAGCCTTAGCACGACGGCCCAATAAGAGTCTAGGCCTGAGTAGACAGGACAGTAGACAGTATACTCTCTCATGACCACAGCTCTATTTAGGATGTTGTAGTCAGCGACATGCCTAACATGACATGTCAGCATGTTCGACTGTATTTTTGTAGTCGGTGTAGGTTGACATCGATAAGTGAACCAGTTTGCCCAATGTCTAGAAATTAATTTAGAAACAATACTAATAACGCCCAAAGACTGATGGGGTCGTTGGCAGGGCTAGGTTTAATAGATCAAACCACTAGTAGACCTACGTTAGTAAAAAGCCCATGAATAACGTCTATCCTCGACATTCCAGAATTTCTAGTCAGACTGTAAAACGGCCTCTGGGTCAAAAAGAAAATTCCACGAGACTCAACAACCCAAAGAAGAATTAATCCTATGGGCTAGTTGAGGAAATTGTAATGTAATTGTATTATTTTTTTGTTTAGGACTTTTTATGAGCCCATGCCTACTTATTGTGGCTCATAGGTCCCTTATCCAATGCCAACGACCCCATGGATTTCGCACATTATTTTTATTGTTTCCGTGTGAATTTTTGCCCATTGGCAAACTGGTACTTTTTTTCGATGTCAACCTACACCGGCTACATGCAATAATTGCCAAGCTGAGATAAGCTTACCATTGACGCAATGAAACAGGTGAAAGCATGACTGAACCAAGTACAGATACGAGTCTTTTTGCATACTACTCTATATTTTGCAATGTTGTGATCATCAACATACCGGTCTGCCACGTTGTGTCATTAACAGTGGAAGAAACATGACAAGGGTCGGCTTGATAAAATATTCTACTCTTTATGTCTCGAACCCCGTCCTTTCCGTTCATAGCCAAGCCCTGGACTATGCCAGCGCGTTAAGGTATCCTACCTGAATCAAGTCCATTCAAGTAATCCAAAGCCCCCTTCAGGCTTCTCTCCACTTCATCTTGCTGCGCCAAAATCCGGTCCAACTTAACTTGCAGCTCGTGCGTGGTGAAAAACTGCATCAACTTCCCAGCAAGGGAGTCATCCCCTCCGCTACGCCCCTGCTTGTCGCCTACGTCGACAAGCCGCACCCCATCAGCAAGCCGAATGTCTTCACTGCTGACTACCGCACAAGACACTACCACCATACACAGCAACACCTTCCACATCGCGAACTAATGGACACTGCGGTAAATTCAGATTTGGTACCTGGTTTTATCCCTTCGCTGTATTGTAATATAGACCACATAGTTCTTGTCTAAATGCATTTGGTTACGCTCTTCTTGGCTCCTTACTTTTTTGTCCGTAAACGAGAAAGTACTCTTAGTGTACCGTTGGTCGGGGCACTCAACAAAATAATGTGTTGCAATTTAATGTTTGTATTATCTCTAAAATGCATCTACCATGAGAATAGATTAACAACACAATGTTTCCTTTTAGATACGAAAGGTGCTAATATTTTTGGAATATTTGAAGGTTGACTATAGAGAAAATATTTCTTATTGTTGTGTTTGATTGGATTGACAAAACAAATGCATCAGGAAACTTGTCCCCACAGCAAATCAAATAAAAAGTGTAATACAATTTAGAAAATGTAAGAAATTCATTTGCCTGAATTTTTTGAAATTACCTAGGGCCTACCCCAAATCATGGAGCAATATATTTTTCCTCGGTCCGATTTAAATGGCAATAAGAATTATATTGGGACCCAATTGGTATCTGCACTTGGTTAAGTCATGCTTTCGCCTGTTTCATTTCTTGCCTCAGTTTGTCCATTATCGCTTGTAACCGGAGTAGGTTGACATCGAGAACGTATACCAGTTTGCTAATGACCAAAAATTCACCCGGAAGCAATACAAATAATGTCCAAAATCCACGGGGTCATTGGCAATGGACAAGGGATCTATGGGTCGCGCTATAAGTAGCAAGTAGGCCTGGGTCTATAAAAAGTCCTTCAAAAATAAAAATACTTAAATACTGAAACATTGGGAGCCGGTCTTAATCTATATCACCAGTAAAGTTACAGATGATTTTTGAGTCAGTTGAAAAATTATACATATCCATTTGCTTGCATGAAACTTCGAGTTCTAGTCAACCGTTGGTTTTATGCAAATAATACCTTGCTTACAAAATATGGGAATATGGAAATTTTCCTTCGATTGAGCATACTTTGAACTTCATGGGTTGGCTGGTTGAGGGCTTTTCAGAATAAATAATCCCAACCTGAATCAAGGGCGGATCCAGCCTAATGTTTAGGAGGGGTCTCAAGTTTTTTGTAAGTTTAAAAGGTAATTTTTTGTGGAAAAGTTGTGTTTTATTCAATTTTTTTCCTATGTATCTTATAAATTTACTATGAATTTACTCATCCGTCATTGACCAAAATCCTTACCAAACAACGGTTTTCTGTCAATGAATGAAAACGTCAGAAGTGACCTCACCAGCCTCTCAGACAATTCTAAAGAAATTCTAAGGCCATTCCCAGACGAGAGAACTTCAGACTATTGAGAAAAAAGGGAGAACAGCTGCAATATGCGATTGGGGTAAGTGTATAATTTAATTAAATAAAAACTTATAAATACTAAAAAAAACTACTATAATCAGGAGCGAATTTGGCTTTGTGTGAATGTAGGCACTACCCTTGTCACGGACATTCTTTGCATATATGGTGGGGGGGGGGGGGAGGTGTGCACTAATAAAACCACAATTCTTTAATTAAAAAAAATGTTTATAATCGATATAACCTACTTTCTTATCCTTAACTAAAATGTGGTTTTTTTCTTGCTTTGACCTCTGCAAACTGTGTAATAATTAATCGTAATCTGTTGCCTGCTTAGATCTGCTTCAATAGACAGCACTCCTAAATCCTGTAATCGTTCCTGCTCACTGGATTTCCTTGTAATCTTTTATAATTTAAAAAAATAATTAAATAATTATTTATGATATCTGATAATTATTTTAATTTTTTTAACATAATATGCACAAGAAATATTTACTGTGCGCGTGCGCGGATATAGGCATTTCCCTCAGTTGCCTATTGGCAGTGAATATATAACACATTAACACTAGTGTTATATATTCAATGCTATTGGTAAATCCGCCACTGACTATAACCAATCACAGAGAAATCTAAAGGGTCCCTACCTTCCTTTACTGATGAAGTGAAGTGAACTCGAAGTATTAGCATAGTGAGATATAATAAGTAAAATTGTAATATTTGTTTTATTGTTTGTATTGTGTATTGTATGAAGGGAGGAAATAAATTATTTATTTATTTATTATATATATTATAATATATTGTGTATATTAATCATCACATTGTTTGGTTTAGCCTCCCAGGTCAAATAGACCTTAACATTAAGTCTCGCCTGGGAATGAACGAAATGAAAAACTACTTTATTGAAAAATAAACAAAAAGCGCACAATAAGACTGGCAAGTCTTGTTTTCATGCTAACCCTAAAAACCAAAATTATTGTAGGATGCAGAATGCACATGACATTGACGGAAATTTTTGTTTTACTCTACGCCATAGTTAAAATTTATCAATGATCATAGAGTAAAATCACAAACAAACAAACTAAAATTAAAAAATGGCGAAATGGGATATGTTAAGTACAAGCATTTTAATAGATTTCTATAAAAAGAAAACTTCAATGTCATTTGCATTCTGCAATGAGAGGTCGGTGAAAACCCCGCCTAAATCTTGAATGTCTGCTACCTAATTTTGTATATATGTGTATGATGTAGGAAGGTGCATTTCGGTGGGTGAGTATTGTTTTTTTTTATTCACAATACGTGTGAATATAAATGACCAGTTGCTAATACCGTACCGATTGTGCTTATTTTCATGGGTATCACTTGACGCCGCATCAAGTGAATGTGCTTCATAAAACAATGGCACGCTGGAACATTGGCGGATCCACGGGGCATGACCCCCCCCCCCCCCCCCCTAAAAATGACTAAATTCATATGATAGTAAAAAGAAATTTTAAATTGAACGAAACTCAAATTTTCAACAAAAAAGTTATCTTTTAAACTTACAAACAACTTGTGACACCCCCCCCCCCACTAAATTATCTGATGGATGCGCTCTTGCTGTGGAACCCGTATATAACTTCTCCTCTAACCATTATAAATTACAATTATTTTATAAGATATTTTCCTCATATATTATAGTACTAATATTCAGTAACAGTGTAGTAAATGTTGTAAATACATGATGAAGCAGTGAAACCACGGTCTATCATCCCGGATTCTAAAGCTTCATAACGTTTTTAAGGTGCGGTAGTGTGCACCAATCCAACTAGAATATGTACTACAATATATAATAATAGTTCTATATTTAAAAATCGGATGTCTATAGATTTTGGCTTCTCGATAGCACTGGATTGATTGATAGGACACTTGCATAGTCAATAATGTATATTTATATATATTATATATTTATATAATACTAAACAATTATTATGGTATTGTATGCAATGCATTGGGGCTCAAATTATCCACAATGTGTTGTCCAAAAATTTTTTTTCCCTCAAAACCAAACCCTTGCTTTGCAAAGCAACCTATTCGGTTTTGTTACTTTCTTTAGCACCTAAAACATAACTGAAGTTAGAAAGCACTGATGGAATGAATAATTATTTTTTAAAAAAAGTGTACCGTACCTATTTTTCATGATAATTGAGCTTTTTGTATTTTTTATGCCCTGAATCAAACTATAGCAAGGGGCGTCCGACCTAGTGGGTTTTGTTAACATTAATAAGTACTAAAATCTATATGAAAAATACCCTTGGAAAATATTTTTGTGAACTTATAGTAATATTACCTACATGCCGAATTTCATCAAATTCTATTGAGCAGCTTGGCCCACACCGAGTTACAGGCAGACCGACAGACAGACAGATATGTCATAAAAAACCACTTGTCAGGGTTTCTGGAACCTCAGAACGTGTAAACTCGTTGAAATCTCGAAATGGAAATTTTTGACCATCTCAAAACTTTCCTTATCCTTACTTTTACTTTTAATTTTACTTTGTCCTCAAAATGGCACAGCAGCGACGTTTCCAGCAGAATGAGAGCGTCTTCTGTGTTTAATGCGAGAGTCCTCAGGTCGGGCTCGATTTTTTCTGGGGAGTGTCAACTTTGGTCTTCCCCGGGGGGATGTTCTGGCAGTGACATGTAATGGATACGCTTTAATAAGAATCTCTCCTCTGCACGTGCCCCCACCAGTTGAGTCTTCTTTACTGACGTATAAATAGGAAAGAAATAAGAAAGGGAGACATTTCTAATTATTGAACACTTGAGAATTAAAGGAAGCCGAAGCTCCCCAACTGGCAATGGTTGCAGTAAGAGGGATGCATATACTGTCAGTCTGTCATATATTATTTAATAAATTTTTTGCTTTCCAATTTATACGTAGTATAAGGAAAGCTTTCTGATGGTCGAAATTTTCGATTCCGAGATTTCAACGGATTTACACGTTTTGAGGTCCCAGGAACCAAAAAAAGTGGTTTTTACGAAATGTCTGTCTGTCTGTCTGTCGCTCTGTCTGTCTGTATGTCTGTCTGTCTGTCTGCTCATCGATTTCCGGGCCAACTCCTCGGCCGATCTTGATGAAATTTGGCATGTAGGTTCACAAAATCATGCCTCGAGATAATTTTTTTATTTTGGTCTAACTCAATTTAGGGGACCTATATTCGCAAAAAACTCCAAAAAAACGTCAAAAAAATTATTTCTCAAAAACGGCTCTAACGATTTCTTTTAAATTCACACATATTGTAGTCGTTATTAATGGCGACAAAATGCGGGGGGTCACTTGCCCCTTGATAGTTTGCTTCTGGGGGTAAAAAAATGAAATATAACTTAATTTTAATGAAAAATGACTAAAAAATAATTTTTCTGCGAAACCTTTCCATCGATGATTTCTACCTTCAGGCATGTTTTAGGTGTTAAATTAAGTAACGAAACCGGACAGGCTGCTTTCCCAAAACACTATTTGGTTTCGTGCAAAAAAATTTTTGAAAAAATGATAGAACATTCACGCTCAAATGCATTGCGTGTCCTGCCATTATTGCTGTGTAGTAACGTGTTGGTCTGACTTATCTAGAATTTATCTCACCTCCAGTGACGTCAGGTGGACCCCCCCCCCCCTCCCCCGAGATATCGGAAATTTAGCCATAGGAAAATTATTTACTATCCAACCCATAGAGACTTGACTCAAGCGGACAAGAAAATTTAAGAAGCTCAATTTTCATTTTCAAATAAAATCTGGGAAACTTTTCTATAGATGATTCTTAACTTTAGATATGTTTTAGGTTCTGAATAGAGTAACACAGCCAGACAGGTGCTTTCTTATAAAACGTTTTGGTTTTGGCGAAAATAATATTTTTTGAAAAACATATTGGTCATAAGTGTCTAAATGCATAACATACCGTGCTTATTTAATTGTGTAGCACTTATTATAGTAGACTGCCCATTATAGTCTTTGTCTTATCGACCAATTCAGCCAAAATTTAAAGCTAGGACAAAATTTTACCATAGAACTAATGATTATCAATTTCGGTACCTACCTACACTAATAGCTAAGTAGGAAAGCATGTAGGCCTACTGATTCATTCGTACCCGTTCCCTATGGCGGGTATTCCACATACGTCAATCGTCAATGAAAAATTGAAAAATGACGTAACAATGACGTAAATTGACGTGGTAGCAGAATTTTTAATCTGTCTTTAATGTCTGCTAAAACGTCATTTTTCAATTTTTCATTGACGATTGACGTATGTGGAATACCCACCTAAAAAGTGCCGCAACACTGCTGTTCATATTGAAGAGTTTATCATGTTTGGTCTTACTTTAATTGCCAAATTGTCAAGACACGTAGAGTAGTGGTACGGACTCTGACTTTCATCCGAAAGGTTGTTGGTTCGAGTCCTACACTTCCTCCATTTTCTGGCCATGCTTTGGAGGGTATGTAAAGCAGGCGATCCCGGGCCTTCCTTGTTGAGTGTAAGAGAGGGCTTTATAGCCCTGACTTCGCTAGGTTGGCTTAGTACTAGAACAAAAAAATCCTTATTTATTTATTTAATTGCATTATGGACACAGCTTGATCATCTACTTGATTCATGCTTGCTAATTATGAGAGTAGAAATCGAAATACGGCGCCTTCCTTTTAATTGAATTCTTGATCTGCGGGTCTACTATGGCAATTATTTTCAGTCGTAACCTGAGATTAAAAATGAAAACAAAATAGGCCTAATTTTAAAGTAGAAAGTGTAATGTGCCTACCTTTTTAACCTAAAATATGTTTTAGTACTAAACTATGAACAATTTGAACAATTTAAATACAATAATTGTAAAGCCCCACATGGAGACCTATAACAATTTACCCTACTCTAAAACTAAAGAAAAAGAAAAAAAATCAATTAGACTTAATTTAACTATAGGTATAGTGCAGAAAAGAGCAATAGCTATAATTATCGTTATTTCAATGCTTACTTACTTATTTAACGTGTCCGGGCCGAAGACACTTTGATTCAAATCATTGACTAATTCAAGTTTGTTTAAGGATTACATATTTTGTTGTGTTGTTTTATTATTGTTCTAAAAATGTATGGAATTGAGGAAGTCCCATATCTCCCCATCTTGCGGTATTGCCGATTTTTTGCCGTAGTTTTAATAATAGTATTAGGAGTTGACTCGGAAAGTGAGTGTATCGGGACACGACAATGGGCTGGTGAGAGGGTGCTCCCGATTCGAGTGATTGGTCACTCTAGTTGTGTGTCGTATATATGGCCGTGACATTGTCTTATAACTTGTTCAATGTCCAACGAAAGTAAATCTGCCACAATTTTCACAGGTTTCCTTATTCCAGGAAATGTTTGACCAGGAGGTGAAGAAAACTAAAAGTACCTACTGTATTCGGAAATGTATTTTGAGAAAGTATTTTGAGATAAGTACATATAAGCCCGTGACATTGTCTTCTAAACTCATTCAATGTACAAGGAATACCTGCCACAATTTTAACATGTTTCCAAGAAGGTGAAGAAAATATAAAGCACTGCGGTGAAGTATTTCCAGATAAGTTGGTTGTTGGTTGGAGTCCCACACTGGCTAATTTTCTGGCCAAGCTTCGGAGGACATGCAAAGTTTGCAATCGGCTTTTTGCGGGCAATTTCATTATTTTAGAATCGTTTCAATTCTAGTCTTTGTTTTATATTTAAATAAAAAATAGTATCAAGATCAGAGAAATGAATAGCAGTCACGAAGAATTCCAATACTTGGATCATGTTGAGAAGATTTTGAAAGCTGGGAACAAAAAAAGTGATCGCACCGGCGTCGGTACCTTGTCTGCAAAGCAGGCGGCCGCTTGCCGTCCTAGTTGAGTGTATGAGAGGGCTTTATAGCCCTAACTCCGCTAGGTTGACCAAGTAATAGAACAATAAACATCCTTATTTATAAGTCTTATAAGTCCATAACCTTAATAAACCTAGTAGTACAAAAAATGTAAATATGAATTTCACAGAACAGAAGAAATGAGAATTTCTAGTTTTTACATGAATAAAATTCCCCAGGCACAACAATACCAATATGTCCGAAAAATCATTACTTTACTGCTGTGAACATGCATATATGTCCCAAATGCCCCAATATTTCTCACCCCAATTTTTCAAAGTTTTTCCCTGTGTAACACATATGGGGGTCAAAATAATAGGCAAAATTTGCGGACGTAAGCTCAACTGCTCAACCCCCTCCAAAAAAAATCTTGGCTACGGGGCTGGAGCACAAAATAAAAAATGTATACTGCGTTCTTCAAAAATAATATTATTATGCCAGTCTATACAAAAAAGTTGTATGAGCCTATCGAAACAACAACCAAGAAAATATATATATATATATATTTTTAATTCATTGATGCTACAGGAAAGAAACACTAAAACTACAAAATTAATGGTCAGTACCGGTAGCTAGTTTAAGAGCACAATTGCCTAATCATACAACTGCAGGAAATAATCATTAATAATGATGTTTTCTGAACTTCTTTTAAAACAATGCAAATTAACAAATCCGATAATACTGTTAATAAATATACAAATATAATAAATAACATTTAAAATAAATTATTTCATTCAATAAATAAATTAATATTCTTTGCTGGCAATGTAGCCTACATACTAGCACAGGATAATATGACTTTTACACCTACCTAGTTCTTCTATTTTCTTCTACAATAAAATGTAAAATATTAGTAAAACATTGAAAGAATAAATACCATATGCAACAAAACCGATAATTTCAATACTAAAACATTATGCAGTATTACTAATATCTTAAAGTTTGATTAATATTGGAAAATTATGGTGATCTCAGTCTATAGAATGCACAAAGAAACATAGGCTAATTGAGGAGCAAACTTTCAAAACGGCACAAATCCATGAAAATTAAAAATTGATTTTTTCATCGATTTTCCATCTCGAAGATGAGTTGAATCAGGATTGCTAATCAAAACAAAAACAAAAAAAAATTTAACCCAGTCTTCTGCAGGGTTAAAATCTTATATTCCCGTCAAAACGGAACAAATCAATCACTTAACAAATCCTTCAATATGATCCGATCAAAAGTGAACATATCCAATGTTACTCTCTATTGCTACAATCGAATTTCATTCAAAAAGGCACAACTCACAAAAAGGCACAACCACAAAATAATTGTGGTAAAGCGGCTTTGAAGGCGGGTTTTTCCGCAGAAAATCAACAAATGGTAGTATTGTCCCACCTAAATATTGATTTGCGTTTTGTCAGCTTCCACTAGACTGCTCGAGCTCCACTCTTCGGCTCTTAGTTTTACGAATATGCATGATTATCTGAAGCTGTGCGCTGAGTGCCCTGCTAGTGCCTTGCTATTTTATATGCCATCAACAATGGAAGGGGGCGGGCTTATTAAGGTGACGATTGGGAGAGTTTCGGTGACTTGCGCTGGTACGATTTTAACCGAAGATGGGGCAACCGGCAGTTGTTGTAATAGCTGATGAAGATGATGTAGAATGTGATTTTCTCGACGAGGAAGACACCGATTGTAATTTATGAGAGGTTTTCTTATACTTTTTTAAATATGCTGGATTATTTTTTTTCTTAATTTCGTTTCAAATTTTCAATTTTTTTTTTCAAAAGTGCACGAATCCATTGATTTTTTTCAAAACAGCACAAATCCAAAATAAAAATTGCGTTATCTTCATTACCTGTGAGCGAAAATCTATCATATATTATGCTGGTCCTACTTGTGGTTATTAAAATATGATCAAGCTATGGTTTCACAAAAATGTGTTATAATTAAGCCGAAATATGTTTTTCGTGTTTCCTGAACATTTCACAAAATGGATTTGTGCCGTTTTGATAGTTTGCTCCTCAATTATTGAAACAAATAGCAATTAGAGGTGTAGGTAAGCCTACCATTCTTATAAAAATTAAATAAATTAATAAATTACAAAAAAGCCGTCCAATACGATGTGCACACAATATGTTTTGTTCCTTTGAACGATTTTTTCAGTAGGCTACATTATGTTGAATTAATTTTTTTTTCTTTAAATTCAACTTGTTTCATTGTAATTATTTTCATCATCAACGTTAAGCTCGTTGTTTCCAGCAGCTGCATCATGCCTATATTTCTCTTCGGCCTCCTCTAGTCTCTGCAAAATATTTGACATCCCTTTGTTCGGCATGTTCGATCTACCTCGAATATTGAACGTTGTTCTTCTGTTGCCTGCACACAAAAAATACAGTATGTAGTAAAATAATATACATTTTTCAACATGGCCATCGGTATAGCTTGTACAGTAGGTAGGGTACACAGACTTGCAGCAACATGCCAATGTGTGCAATCAGAACAACGTGCGTCCTGCTGCTGCTATATGAGCGATGGCTTAAGTTACCATGAGTCAGAGACTGCCAATAAACCTGTCATATGTGCATACATTCCAGAAATGACAGGAATTGGCCAAGTTTGTGATGATGCCAAGAGGGTCTAAGTATGCCTTGGGATTAGTAAGAGGTTTTAGTCGAATCCGAAGAATCTAATAACGTCCAATAGCCCAGTAATTAGTCTACCTATGATATGATATTATAGGCTACTTGAGCGTACTGTAGTTAAATTAAGCTTAAGCTATTTCACATCCCAGTCAAGAACCAATCTGAGTCCACCTTTCCCGCGGGACATCAAAGCCACTTGTTTTTTGTACAAAGTCGAATTTCACAGTAAATATTGTAGTAGTAGTGTTCGTCGGGTTAATAACGACTTAGGCCTCATATTTGGGCTCATAGAGTGACTCCGACTTGACTGTCCTATGCCAGCCCATAGGACAGGGGGCCTCCTGATTATAGTGGATTCCGAACCACTTGGGAAACACAGTGAAGTCACACGATTAGTTCCGAGGTGACCAGGACAAGTCCTACCATGTTTCCCTACCGGCACTGTGCACACGACCAAGTTATCTGCAGCTTTGAACCTGCTCTGGTCCGCTGGATTCAACTTGGTATGGCCGCCGGCTATTTAAAGTACGTTGAAGTAGAATGTTTTTGAAGAAATATTTTGACTTCGATACATGATAATATGTGGCCGTCACTAGAGTGGTTGGTCACAGTCGTCGGCATTGATGTGTACGATAATGGTGACCGTTCGCCTTACCAACCGGGTTTTATACAAACAAATTGTGACGATTGTGGGCGGGGCTACTGATTGCCATGCATCATGCATGTCAAAGACCCCGATTGGTCTTTAATTCATTGCTAAATCGATCCGAAATGGTCAATGTTACTTTTAAAGTGTCTGATTAAGAATATGGCAGCAAAAATGAGGGAAGTTTTGAGGATTCAGGCAACTGAACCCAACATGGCTGAAGAATCAGCATAGGAACATGATAGAATACATTGCGAGTGGGGTTTGACTAATTTTATCAAAGACTTACACTTGCCAAAACGATGATGAGGTGATAGAGTGTCGGAGGATCGTTGCCTCTGCCCCTCTGGGATCTACATTCTAGCCATACTTATGGACGACCCGGCGGCGATTGCTGAGTGCCTGTCTGGTCCCGGCCCAAAACTGCTGACGGTTTTCCGTGAAAGCGTGTGGCGTGAGACCAGACAGCCATTTTGGTACCATCGCCGACCGAGGTATTAAATATACCCCAGAGGGCAGACTGAAGACGGAAGGGACAGAAGGAGGAACCTCTCAGGACTCAAGGAGTCGATTT